>WOXC01002449.1:0-99996 GCA_011680675.1 Gymnobelideus leadbeateri | reverse complement strand
ACTTGTGATGAAAATTGTTATTCACCTCCAGAGGGGGGAAAAACTGATGGCATCTGAACACAGACTGAAGCATACTATTTATCTCCTTTCTTTTTCTCTCTTCCTTTCTTTTCTTTCTTTCTCTCCTTCTTTCTTCCCTTATTCCTTTTTTTGGTTCAGGTTATCTTCCATAAAATGACTAAAATGGAAATGTTTTACATAATAATACATGCATAAACTATACCATCTAGGGGAGAGAAGGAGATATAGAGTTTGGAACTCAAAACTTATAAAAAGAATGTTAAATTGTTTTTATATTAATTTAGGGTAAATAGGGTAAATAATTAGGGTAAATAAAATATTTTTAAAAAGAAAATAATGTTGATCTCGAAGACCTCCTATATGCCATGTATATATAAAGAAAGACAGAGAGAATAAGGGGACGAGGAAGACCAAGACAGAGAGATAGAAAGAGAGAGGAAAGGACAGGGAGGAGAGAGACAGATAGACAAGGGGGGAGGGAAGGAGAGAGAAGGAGGGGGGGGAGAGAGAGAGACAGAGACAGACAGACAGACGACACAACTAAAACAATGGCTTCCAAAGTGTGAGATATATATAGATATATAGATATATATATATATGTATATATATGCATGAGTTTATTGTCTATATATATGCAAATATACATGTGTACATCAATTATTGATGGATTGGCTTTTGATTTTGTACTTCAGTCCTTTCTGGGTATGCTTTCTTCAACAAACATCTTTGGAGCTTCATGCTCCTGTGAGAGGAGAGGTATGTGTCTCTGGTTCCTTGGGAGTGTAGCCCAAGGCTAAGTCCTGGCCTTCCTTTTCATCATCTATACACTCTCAGTGACCTCTTCAGCTCCCATAGTTTCCTTATCATCTCTATACTGATGATTCCCAGATTTATATATATCCAGTCCCAGTCTCTCTCCTGAGCCACTGGTCTGCCACTACCAACTGCCTAGCTGACATTTTAAAATAGATGTTCCAAAAATCTCTCAAGCTCAACATCTTTGACAGAATTCATTTTTTTCCCAAAAAATCCAACCCTCTGCTAAACTTCCCTATTTGTATGGAAAAGATTTCCTTCCTTCTAATCACCTGAGTTCTCAATCTTAGTGTTGTCTTAAACTTATCCCTTCCTCTCATCTCGTATATCCAAAAAAAGTCAGCAAATGTTCACATGCTTACTTCCAAATCTCTTGCATTCCCCCTTTCTACTTTTTCCATGGCCACCACCCTCCTTCAGGCTCCTGGATTGCTGCAATGCCTTTCTAATTTCTCCCCCTGCCAAGCAATCTGACACACAAATGTCAAAGAGATCTATAGTTACCACATCACTCTCCTACTCAATAAAATCCAGTGGCTCCCTATTGCCTCTAGGACAAAACATCATATTTTCTGTTTGACTTTTTTTTTTAAAGCAATTGGGGTTAAGTAACTTGCTCAAGGTTACACGGCTAGTCATTATTTATGCGTGGGTGCTCATTTTCTGAGGCCGGATCTGATCTCGGGTCATCCCAACTCCGAGGCCGGCGCTCTTACTCACTGTGCCACCTAGCCGCCCCTTTAGGGCAATTGGGGTTAAGTAACTTGCCCAAGGTTACACGGCTAGGTTTTTTTTTTGTTTGTGTGGATTAAGTGTCCGAGGCCAGCTCCGAACTCAGGTCCTTCTGACTCCAGGGCCGGCGCTCTATTCACTGCGCCACCTAGCCGCCCCTCTGTTTGACTTTTAAAGCCCTTTACAAATTGGCCCTCTCTGATACATCTTTATAGGGCTTATATGCATAATTAAAATATGTCATATATCCTTCCACCACCACCTAACCAATGCAGCATCCCTCACTTGCTACAATATTAACCAATTCACATTATCACAATTTATCCTAAATATTTAGGGCCTTGGGTCGGCTAGGTGGTGCAGTGAGTAAGAGCACCGGCCTCAGAGTTGGGATGACCCGAGATTGAAACTGGCCTCAGAAAATGAGCACCCACACATAAAATAATGACTAGCCGTGTAACCTTGAGCAACTTAACCCCAATTGCTTAAAAAAATATTTAGGGCCTTTAAGTAGTATTATTAAAAGTGTTTCTTACTCATAGTATTGCTGGGAGCTTGTAGGAAACAAGAGATGGCCTGTCACAGCTCCAATATGTGCCACCAAGAGGATGGGAGAGAACCTGTATATGGTAGGATAGAAAGAGACACCAACAAACCCCACCAAGCAACCAACCTTGGGAGTAGAATTAGGAGCCCTGAAGCCTAACTGAGCAATCAGTGGCCTACATAATGAGTTTATAAGATGTTTCTGTCCATCTAAGTGCTAGAGGGACTGCTGAGGAAAAAGAGTGTACCCCCCTAAAATAAAATAACTTGAATATGACAGAACACAGAATATCAGATAGGCAAACAAGATGGGGTGGGGAAGTTATTAAAAATGAGTTTCAGTGTCTCCTGAAAGAAGTTTGGAAGAGTGTGGACATGAACAGAAGAAAGGTCTTGTTGCGAGGTAACTGAAAAGAGATGAACATTTTGAAAAACAATCTTAAGCCTTTAGAGTTAAAAGAAACCTTAGAGACCACTTAGTCCAATCCTATTATTTTAACAGCTGAGAAAACTGAGGCTTAAGGAGATGATGTGATTTTGCCAAGGCCTCTATGGATTTCATGGTGGGCCTTCAAACTTCCATGATCTCTAAGGTTCTTCCCAGATTCAGATTCTCTGATATCTGAGAGCCTGTGATAGGGAGCCTGGCCTACGGCTATCAGCTCTCTCTACCCTCACAACCCTTCTATTATTACCTTCCATCCACTTTGTATATGTCTTATATGTACCTATGCACATGTTGTTTCCTCCCTAAGAGTGTAAGCTCCTGGAGGGTAGATTTATCTCTTCATATAGATTTATGTAGATTTATCCTCCAGCATATAGCCAATATAAGTACAAATAAGCAAAAAAATAATTTTAAGACAGAAGAGTGTTCATATCTGGGGAGGTCAAGAAAGGCCTCACATTTGGAGCAGAGAAATACAACCTTAGAGTCCGTGGAGTCCAACTCATCAGCTTACAAATAAGATAATAGAATCAAGTGACTTGCCCAAGTTCACCCAAAGCAGAAGTATCAGAGAGGAATTTGAACCCAAATCTACTGATCCTAAGCCAGGGCTCTTCCCCCGTACCAAGTTTCTACTGAAAGAAGTTGGCACTATGCCCTAATAGGTTTTTTCCCACCATTGTATAAACATAGCCTAAATTGGCCCTTAAAGCAACACTTTTGCAAGGACAGGGGCGACTTTTTGTCTCCTTTACATGGTAGATACTGTCAAGAGAACTAGTCAGAGCTAGCAGGTTCCTATTTATTGTTTGCTGTACATGCTTCATTTACATATCAAAAGCTCTGCAGCACCCCAGAATCACATGACTGACTTAGTGCTACCCTCATCTTCGGAGAGTAGCCAACACTCATTACCCTCTTTCTCAAGTTACCCACACAAGTAACCTCCCAATTATGCCCATTAAGATGTTTTTTAATGACTGGATAATTTATCTAGCAACACAAGTCAGATTTGTCCAGGCTTTCATTACACAATTAAACCTTCTTGCAGAAAGGAAAAACATAACTGAATTTCCCCAATATTCCCAGTGACTCAAGTTGAGTTTATTATAACTGGATGCTTCTTCAGAGAGTATTGGAAATGCAGTCTTTCTCATAAATGCCATCATTTTGTGATGATCCAGAAGAGGAGGGAAAAAAAGAATCTGGTTTTCTCGGCCTGGTCTTATGGCTTTGGCCACCATCCTCCCCCTTCTTCTGCCTAGAACCCTTCCACAACTCAAGTCTTCCTTTTTGCCAGCTACTTTTTTTCCAGAGACAACAGAAGTGGGAAGCCAATCAGATCTTCTCCACCCCATCTCCACTCCTCAGACACCTCTTCAGAATTCTAGAACTACACTGATACAGTTGTGACAATGGACTCTTTAATGAACATGTTGGACCCATGCTATGAGTCCACAGTGTTAGGGATTTTCCCTTCTTCAGACCATGAACTGATGATTACAGCCCCTGAGGATGTGGGATTATCCCAATGGAATCCTTCCTTTTCTGATTTTGGAGATAACAGCAGATACCATAGTTTGAGGGTAGAGAGAGGGGGTATTGCCCTAGCATCCTTTCCTTCTTGTTCTTCACACTCTGTCTTTATGACCTCCAATTAAAACAAAGGAGCTTTCCCTTAAATGCACCAAAAAAAGGTCCATTGTCCAACACAGAACAGGCAGTCTAATTTTTTTATTAATTCTCTTTTGAGACTCAGAAAACAAATCCTAAAAACACAACATTAGAAATCAGCAGTGGGAACTTTTAACCAATCCTAGCTACCTGGCTTCTTTTTCAGGCAGATCTCAAAGTCTTCTGTAGACTATACATCTTTCATGACCACCTGCCAACATACCTCAGTTGAATAAGCTTGAGAATTGACCTCAATCTCTTGTGCTCCCCAGTGCTTAAGAAAACCATCTTATTTTAGATAGACTTTATCTTAAATTCTTAACACACTCCTCTCTTAACAAGGGGTTTGGTTAGTAATCTGTAACTATATCTCATAAAATACTTCACCCCATCACCTCTTTATTTCTAAAATCTACTAGAATTATTCCACCTGCTGGGCATTTTAACAGGCTAAAATATTGTAGCCAGCTCTGGAAAAAATCTGATAAGTGGAGACGTGAATCCTATCACTATTTTTGGCCGTCTCAGATACAGAGTGATAGCTCTCAGTATGATCTGATTGTTTCAAAGCCACTTTTGTCTTTAATTGTCTTACTGGCATGGAGAGAGATGAAAACATTCTTAGAGAATTTTAAGTCATTAATCACCAGGGAGAGGAAATTATGTCACGGGTGAGAACTTAACACAAAGTACCCCAAGGAGGCGAATTTAGACAAAGGGAAACAGGGCAAGTGTCAAGAAGCATCTTCTAACAGCAAACAGAAGGGATAAAGGACACCCTCCAGCTTGAGACGCTTACTCTGTCAGTCTACAAGCCTAAGTATGCAGAAGGGGACAAAGGGAAAATAATCAGTGGTTCGGATTCATTGCACCTCATTAAGCAGCAAGATGGGGATGTTACAGTCCTGGAGCCAGAGGATGGGCCTCAGAGAACTGGGATTATCTGCAAAATGAGAGGGCTGGACTAGATCATCCCTGAAGACCCCTTTTTTTCTCTGCCATTCTGTGATGGGCAGAAGGATTGAATGAGTCTTTCTTGTAGGAAAGAAAAAGAAGCTATCTAATTGAATGCCCTGGTTTTAGAGACAGAACAGGATGGTATGGAGAATACTGAACTGGAAGTCAGGAAAGTCTGGGTTCAAATCCTGAGTCAGGATTTAACTGGTTGTGTAATCACAGATGAATCAATTAATTCCTCTGACCCTCATTTATCCTCATCTGTAAGATGGGAATAGTAATAGCCCCCACCTTGGATATTGTAAGGAATATGAATGCATATATGTATGTAGGTAGGTAAGTAGGTATGTACAGATGTGTATGAATATCTAAACATAAGTACATACACATATGAAACATGTGTGTTTGTGCATATTTACATATACACGTGCATGTATATGTGTATGTAGTAGGTGTGTATGCACATATTGTATATGAATATATACATATAGGTATATGCACACATTTATACATATTTTACATATACACAGATACATACATACACCTGTAGTTTCTTTTTTTACTTTTTATTTTTAATTTTTCACACCTATAGTTTCTCTCCATAAGTGCATATACATGTATACAAATTTTATATATACACATATAGATTATATGCATATAGTATACATGTTTGTATGTGTATATACATATTCTCTGTGTCTATATGCATGTACATAAACACATATACAATTTTATATATGTGGCTATACATACATAGATATGTGCACATATACATATAGACTGTGTGTGCATGCATATACTTTTATATCCGTCTTTATACATACATATAGATTACATACATGTAATATACATATATGTGTGAGTATGCACACATGGATCCACATGTACTTCGTGGACCTGGAAGGGCTTTCTCAACACCAGTTATTACTGCTCTTGTTGCTGTTTTCAGGCCAACCTGCACCTCTCCCCAACCACATGGCCGCCCCCCTAGTTCAGGCCCATACTCAGTCTCACAGGAGCTACCTACGAGGACTGTTAATTGAACTCCTTGCAGTAATTCCCTCCCCCCTCCAATCTGTCCCCCACACCTCTGCCAAAGGGACCTTCCTTAAGGGCAGGTGGGACCGTATCACTTTCCTCATCCAAACTCTGCTGGTTCACTATTAGCTCTGGGATAAAAACAGAAACTCCTTTGTTTGGCTTTGAAGGCTCTTCCCAACCTGTCTCCAAGCTGACTTCAAGCTTCATCACACTTTAGTCTCCTTCCTGAACTTTACAGCCCAGACAAACAGGTAGGGTTTTGTTTTGGTTTGGTTTGGTTTTGACTCATAAGATCAAAGGCTTAGACCTAGAGATATCTCAAAGGCCAACAAGTCCAACCCTACTGTTTTATAGCTGAGGAATCTGAGGCAAAAAAGAAGTTAAGTGCCTTGTCCAAACCATTTTGTCCAGGTTGACTTATTCCAAATCCAGTGTTCTCTTTACAATACGACATTGGGCCCTCTTTTTATTCAAATCCCTCTTCAAATACTTTACTAACTGTGAGATCTTAGGTAAGTCACAACATGTCTGTGCCTCAGTTTCCTCATTAGTAAAATAAAAGGGTTGAACTTGATGACCTCTAAGGTCCCTAACAGGCTAGACACTATGACCCTAAGATTCCTTCTGGACCTCTGAGTGAGCAGTGCTCCTTAAATAGAATCTTTAGAAAAGAGAAACCTAATGTTCTATTGTCATGGATGAAATGAACTGGCTCATTATTATTTTTTTTTGCCTCATTTTTCCTTTTGGGTTTTTTAGCACCACTTCCTCTCCTGACATGCAAATCATTTAAATGAGTTGTCTGGAGACCCCCTATTCATCCTCTCCCAAGTTTCCTTCCTCCTGCTCCTTCTCCTCCTCTTCTTCCACACCCCACACCCAAACCACTAGTGTGCTTAGAAAGAAAGCTCTTTGCCTCATCCTCTCTCCAATGACTGTTGTAGGTAAAGAAACTGGAGGGAGGGATCCTTGGGGACTTCACTTAATATTTCTCCCAGATGAACTTAGTGCCTGACAAAAGGCCTCTTTGTCCTGAACTGTGCACCAGCTCTTTGTCTAGGCTGGTATCCAGCACCAAAGGAAGAAAATGTCACTGCACTCCATTTAATCAATGTTTGATTCTTGGCTTGGATTTCTAGGGGAGGAATGAAACAATGATTCAAAAGCAATCACACGTGGATTTTTTTCCTCCGTTTTTAATCCCTGATCTGTCTTATGGGGAATCTCAATTATCTAGACATGATTTTCATTACCCCCCCCCCCCAATACACTGGAGAAATGTCCTGTCTATCTGCTGAAAGACACAACAGCTGTGTTGATAGGACTCTGCAACAATAGGTTTAAAACATAAAAACTTTCAGTTTAATTGGGATCCCTGTCACCTCCCCCAAAAGAGGTTTTTGCTTATTTCTTTGTTTACAAAAACCATTCTTTTTTTGTTTTGGACAAAACCAACAAACATGTCAACTTATGTAGGCACACCTAGAAAGTCTGGCAAAGACTTGAAGGGCTTCTGGTGTTAGAAAGAGTATGGCAGGAACTTAGTCCTGGAACCTTTCCTAACCTGTAGTGGGGCAGAGCTCTAATTAGGATGAGTAACTGAAACCTTGCTCAAGGTCATATAACCAGGGGTCCCAGCAAGACTTGAACCAAGGTCTTTCTGACTGTGAGACTGGTGTTTCTTCTCTCTCTTTCTCTCTCTCTCTCTCTCTCTCTCTCTCTCTCTCTCTCTCTCTCTCTCTCTCTCTCTTTCTCTCTCTCTTTCTCTCTAGCTCTCTCTCAGTCTCTCTGTCCCTGTCTCTGCCTCTCCCTCCCCTTTCCCCCCGTGTCTGTCTCTGTGTGTTTGTCTATCTCTCTCTGTTTTTCTCTGTCTCTCTGCCTCTCTTTGCCTCTGTCTTTCTATCTCTGTGTGTGTATCTCTTTCTCTATTTCTGTCTGTCTGTCTCTCTTTCTCGCTCTGCCTCTGTCTCTCTCTTTGCCTCCCCCTCCCCCATGGAGGAGTGCCAAAGATCTTAGGGCACTTTTAAGTTTTACTCACTTCATCTTGACTAAGACTTCTGGATACCATGTATAGGAGATACCAAACAGAAGAGACCCTGAGAGCCTTTGCAGCACTTCAGAAATGCAGAAACAACAATTTGGCACCTAATGTTTACGTGGTTATTTACATGCTGTCTCCTCATTAGAATGTAAGCTCTTTGAAGTTGAGGACACTGTGTTTCCCTTCTTTGGATCCTCAGTGCCTGGATGTAGTCAACCCTCAATAAAGCATTATTGACCAACTGCCTGACTTAGTCAGTAAAAATAAGCATATCTAATTAGGCAGTGAAGGGTTGTAGGATAGACTTTGAATTAAGAAAATTTTGGGTCATATCTGGTCTCAGACAATTTCTAGCTGCATGACCATAGGCAAGTCATTAAACTCTTCTAGCTTCAGCTTCCTTGACTGTAAAATGGGGATGATAATAGGACCTACCTCACTGGGTTATTGTGAAGATGAAATGTGATCATCCT
Organism: Gymnobelideus leadbeateri; assembly: GCA_011680675.1. NCBI lineage: Eukaryota > Metazoa > Chordata > Mammalia > Diprotodontia > Petauridae > Gymnobelideus > Gymnobelideus leadbeateri. Next base: position 91,247 of record WOXC01002449.1, on the reverse strand, counting down.
TGTAAAGCACTTTGAAAACCATAAAGTGCTAGATAAATGTTTGCTTTTATTAGTAATAGTAATGAAAATATGATGTTCCCAGATGGTGGCTGGAAAGGGCTCCTCCTCTGCCCCACTTTGAGCCAATATTTGCAATGGGCTTAGCACAGTTCCTGGCACACAGCAGGTGTTTAATAAGTGCTGGCTCCCTTCCCTGCCCTCCTTCCATCCCATCACTGCCCCCATACTATTACATGGCAACCTGTCCAGTATTGAGTCCCTGCTGGTGTTCCAGGCTCTCTGTCTTCATCAGCCTCCAGTTAAGGGTATGTCATTTTCCAAATGGTTCCACTTATTGAATCCTATTTTTGTGGGGCTCAATCTTATAGGAAGATGGAGAGAGATGAACAGGCATAGGTGACTATTAGCCAAAATGAAGAGGAGTTAGTCTTTATGGTGCTGGCAAAGGTCCAGAACACAGATTATGCCAAATGTCCTTGTGCATAAAGGGTCCACTTGTATTGCTTAAATATCACAGTTTCACCAGGACCCCAAAGCAGCATTGGAGTCCTTCGAAGCAACCCTGATCACTCATTCCTCATGAAATTCCAAGGAATCCAGTTGTGAGATGATATCATTTTAGCCTGATTCTGCTCTTCTTATTCCATAAGTCAAAATCCCCTCCCCTCCAAAAGACTATGTGGCTTCCATCTGCAACTCTCCTTTCATCCAGTTATTCCCCCAGCTCAGCCCAGGCCTCCAGTTTATAGGTCAAAGAATAGAAATATGGGGGCTCCCAACCATTGCAGTTCTAGCAATAGCACCCTGCAAATTCCTGAACCTCTGAAATCTTCATGGGAAGTCATCCATTGCCTTTGCAGTTGTGCTTCAGTATGGTAAACCCATGTGTTCAGCATCATAGTTTTCCAGCAAATCCTCCTATTACTAGGTCATCAATTGACCAAAGTGAGGAAAGTTCCATTCTACCATATTATCTATTGGTTTTCCATGTGCATCACCCAGTGGGGGTAAAAAAGCACATAAAACACTATGAATTCCCTCTAAATTATACAGCTGGTGTTTCCCATGACACTGGAATTTTTGAGGAGGTGTGATATGGCCTCACTTCCTGAGGAGAGTTTGGATTGGTGTCCAATCAGTTGGCCAACTACCATCTCCTAAATATGGTTGGAAGCCTCTTAGTTTTGCTCTGGGAGGTGTGTGATGAATAAAATTCAAACCAGTTCAACCCCAAGACTATTTCTGGAGAATAAGGGAAGGAGGACATGGAAGCCATGACAAGACTAACTGTTTCTAAATGAAAACTGTGCATTCTTTTCTTTCCAATGAAAAAACTGGATCCAAATAGAATTTGAAAAGTAGGATCATTTTGATTCCCACAGAAAAACACAATGCGACAACACTAACATCTGCTAAACCATATTTTTTCATGTGAGGCCAACACTATGTTATAAACCACTACTGATGCTCCCCCTTCTATACCCCCCAACTAAAAAAGTAAAATAAAATGAAGATATAAAAACAATTTGCATTTACTTCATTGTAACAGAATGTAAACTGAAAGGGATCTTTGATGTTCCCTGCACAGATGGTGGGTCCCAGCTCTCCCATAGCAAATACTAACAAAAAGCGACTGAACCACAGGAAGTTAAGGAGACCACAAACATCTAACACTACAGAAATGGCCCAGAACTGCTATTGGAAAACGTGGAATATCTCAAACCAATTTTTCTTCTGGAACAACTCATGTTCCCATTTTTCACTGGGTTTCTACCAGTTTCTTCTTGTAATTGGTGTTCACTTCCTAATTCTGTCTTCCCATCTCTACCTTCTTCTCCCTCCTGCTATCTAAGGCCTAGACCTTACTCTAAACTCTGGACATCTTGTCATAGATTCCCTGTCTCTATAGCATCTCTCCCCCTCCCCTAGTCCAAACCCCTTTCCCAACCAAGAGTGGGTGTGTCATCTTTTCTCTTACTCTGAGGGCAGTAATAAAGTCAATATTACCATGGCTTCTGGAAAGAGTATGCCAATCAGCTGATTACCTGCTTGACCAAAACACCCTTCTCTCGCCACCCCTTCTCTACATTTGCTGTCTCCTCCTAATAGAATGTAAATTCCTTGAAAATTGGAACTGCCTTACTTAGGACCCTTGCACAGTGCCTGGCATATTTTTATTTTATTACTAGGTTTAGGAGTTTATGATTATAAAAAGCTCTCAGTGAAGAATTCCTTCTACCCATGTTATCAGCCCCTTCAAAGAAGCTTAAGAGTTTTAGAGAGTGCCTGGGACAATGATTTGTCTGTGCATGATCACATAACTAGTGTGTTGTAGGGGTAAAATTAATAACCGTGTCTTCCTGATTTCAAGACCAGCTCTCTAATACACAGTAGACACTTAATAAATGCTTTTTCATCTATTCACTCCTTCATTCAGAATGGTCCCAGCTCCATCTTTCTTTGGCAAAGATCTCCACCCAAAATCCTTCAAGACCACCATATTGAGCCCTGAAGAAAGTTCAGACTCCTTAGCCTGGTATCCAAAGTCTTCAAAATATATGTAATGAAGGGAATGGCATTTAAGGACTTCCAGAGTCTCTCACTTTTCCTAGTCTTGTCTCATATTGCTATTCAGTCATTTCAGTCCTATTCAATGCTTCATGATCACATTTGGGATTTTCTTGGCAAAGATTCTGAGTGGTTTGCCTTTTCCTTCTCCAGTTCATTCAACAGATGAGGAAACTGAGGCAAATAGTAAGTTTCTGAGACTGGATTTGAACTCAGGTTGTCCTGACTCCAGGCCCAGCACTTTCTCTACTGCACCTTCTAGCTTCCCATTGTCTCATATTACTCAGGCTACTCTACAAAAACTAAGCTTGTCTCCTACTTAGACCCAGTGCTTTCTCACTTCTGTAAGAATGTTCATGCTCATTCCTACTCCCTACATGCCTCTGATGGCCTTTTTTCCCCTTCCCCAACATCCCCTTCTCCATTGAAACACAGTTCAAATGCCACTTTCTCCATGTAGCCTTCTTTGAAAGATCCTTCTTGACAACAGTCTTCCCCGTTTAGATATTAGTTTTTTCCCCTCTTTCTTGCACTTACTTGAATATCTGATGAACCTTGATTTCCTCAGTATGGATAATCTCTACAAATCCTCTATGACTTACTGTAAAGTCTTTGAGAGTTGATATGACTGAAAAGTAAATTTTTGCTCTATGGCTGACCTGCTAAGTCTCTCCTCTGAGCTTGCCTAGGCTAAATCTTGGACAACAACCATCTGAGTACTGTGTTCAGTTCTGAGTCACTGCCTTTTAGGAAGAACATTGATAAAATTAGAGAGAACATGAAAGAAAGACATCAGGATAATTAAGGAACGATGTTAGGTCCAGGACACAAAATAAGCATTTCCAGGAACTGACGATATTTGGGCTTGGGTGGTGGTACCATCTGAGATTCATTTCCCCATTAGGCCCTTAGTTTTCTCCTCACTTGGATTGTGGGGAAGGGAGAGATTTGGATGGGCTTTTCTCCCTGGGTGAGGAGAAAAACTTATTCCTGAGGCGAACTAAGATTTAATTATGGAGGGAAAAAGATATCCTATAGTCACATTCATCCTTCCATATCTGACCCCAGGTCAACTAAAAAGTCTGGGAAAGAGGCACCAGGAGGCTTGGATGCTTGAGACCATTCCTGAAGATTAAAATGCAGAAGAGACCTACTGGGTAGGATCCTCTTTCCATCATCAGTCTCTGCACCTTTGCCCTGGTTGTCTCCTCTCCTTTATCTTTTAGAATTCCTGGCTTCCTTCAAACCTCAGTTCAAATGCCATCTTCTGTAGGAAGCCTCTCCAAATTATCCCAGATGTTAAAGCCTTCCCTTCTAGGATTGCCCTCCACCTCCTCTGTATGTACTGATATGTACCTATTTCTTTATACTTTCTCCTCTATTGGAATGTAAGCTCCCTGAGGGTAGAGGTCATTTCTTTGTTAGAGCCAACAGTTAGCATAGTGTCTGGCACATACTGGGTGATTAATAAATGCTTGTTGGTTGATTAACATAACTGTATCTGAGTACTTCAGTGGTTGTTCAAAGGAAGAGGGATCTAATTTAATTCTACTTGGCCCTGTAAGGCAAAACTGCAAACGGAGATAGAATGGGCTCTGGGTAAGGAAAAGCTCTTCTCCATGAGAACTATCTCTAAGAGGGATGAGCTGCTTCCAGAGGAAGTAGTAGGTCCTCCTCTGATGGAAGTCTTCAAGGAATAGATGGATGATAGCTCAACTGATGGTCTAGGAGAGGGAACTTCTTGGTGAGATATCGTTTTATTCTAAGATCCTCTAGTAGACTATACATTTACCACTGCCAGAGACGTCAGGGATCATGCAGTTTCCTCCTCTCTTTTTACAGATAAGGAAACTGAGGCACAAAGTGTTTGTCTGAGGTCACAAAGGTTATAAATGGAAGGATCTGGAATCTACCTCAAGTCATCAGACTCTGAATTCTATGCTTTTCACTCTATATCATGAAAAGAAAGGGATTGTCCCAAAGGACACAGTGGCAGAAGTGAGTCACATGCATAGTGACTTAAAAAACGGTGGTCTGAGGCCATTCACCCATGGCTCAAAGTCTGACTTTTGTTCATATGATCCACAAAAGCTCCAGGCTGCAAGGGCTGCAGGGGCCTGCCTACAGCCCAGCCACTGATTTTTTTTCACCATCAAACCCTTGAGACTGAATCAAAGATTTCCCACGTAGCCACTACGCTGAGTCTGTGTTTCTGTACATGTTTTGTATTTAACTGTTATAAAAGAGCAGTATATTAGCATAAAGAGTGCATGTGTTAAAAGGAAATAGATCTATCATTTTAAATAAATCTTGCAAGTGGTTCTCATTGTAATAGCAGGAAACTAGTGTCCTTTCAAAACTTTATTAAAATCATCTGGATATACTCAAACTAATAAAGCCACAGTACACGGCTGCTGGGCTTCCTGTAGCTTTAGCTACAGAGCAAAGGCGTCTTATGAGATAGGCCTGGACATGAAACGTGCCAAAGCCTACACTGTTGACCCTGGAAAACGTGCCCTATATGAGATGGACATTTGTAAATAGCACTTCTAATCCTCTGGACTGGGAGGAGATGGATGATGCTGCTTGCCTTCATTTTCGTTCTTAAAGGGTTCATCTGGGTCAGTGACGGGCCATTAGATCAGGCCAACCGCCAGGTCTTATATTATATGTTTTCAGACATTTCACTTCTCCACACCAGGAAGTCAACTGCAGAGTGACCCTTTGGAAAGGCTATGGCCTAGAATCTAAGAAACTATTCAAATTTCTCCTCTAAAGAAAATGGAGGTAAATTAGCCTTTAGCCCTAATCAGATCCTGTTTAACTTAGTCATTTTAATGATTAATTATCACCCCACCCCCAGACTTTGTAAACTCACAAATGCAAGTTCTGATTGGGGGGGGGGCATATTTATTGTGTCTTATTTAATGAGGCCACTTGAGGGTAGAGGTCTTCTCTAGTATGGTTGCTTTCTAACTATAACATCTTACTCTTTTATTCTCTTTCAGGGCATGGGGTCAAATTCTTTGTACTTGTTCAGTCGCTCTAAAAAAATGGGATCTAATACTTTAGAGAATGAAATCTGTGTAAATTTGCAAAATACATCATATGTCTTTTAAGACACTGGACTACAATTCTTAGAAATGCAAAGAAAAATAAGAAACAAAGAGATAAAACTTTTAGAAATGGGTACTAAGAAGTTTTGAATTGCATTTTGAGGGAAGGTCATGTCCAGAGGTGGGAATTCCCAGTGTACAAACTCCCAATGATAAAGAACAGGAATCTGTCTGTAACTTATCCTAGAACATTCTATTGGGGACTGAAATGTTAAACAACTTGACCAGAGTTCTATAGCCACTATGTGGCCCTGGGCAGGACTTTAATTCTGTCTCCCAACATCCATCTCCAACCACTGAGCTGAGTTAGCCTTCTGAACATTATTCCTCTGATCAATATACAACAGTGGTAGCATTACCTTGGACTGTGAGCAGATGCATTAAAAATAAAAGTTTCATGATCTGTGAAAAAATACACTAAAAAGTTCTTTGTGAAAGGAAAAACATTAAATGCCATTTGGAAAAGTAAAATTTGAGAGAAAAGTTCCCAAGGGAAACTTTATCCATTGATTTTCTATCTCAGTTTTCAATTCATGGGCTAACCCTCTATGAAAAGATTCCCACCCTAAAAAAAAAATTGCTAAGTGGTTTCGAAAACAACTGACCAATCAATCCTATGTAAGCAAAATTAAACAGGACCTAAGAATAAAAAGAAAAAGAAAGTTAATTTTCTTTTTTGACCTTCTCTCCATTCTTCACACACTTTTTGGCACTCTTTTTTTTTTATCTATTTGTCTTGTCACTGGACACCTTCCTTGCCTGGAATGCACTCCCTCCTCACTTGTCTCATAAGCCCTTTTTCTTCCTTCAGAGCATAGTCTAAGCAACACTTTCTATGCAAAATCTTTTCTGATGCCCCAACTGCTTATACCTTCTCTAACTCCCTCTTTTTATCTCATATACATGCACACATTTATGTAGGTATATGTGTGCTGACTCCCTCAATAGAATGTAATCCCCTTGAGGGTAGGGATTGTGTTTTTTTTTTTAATTTCTATCCCCATTGACTAATGCCATAGAGAAAGCTTAATAAATAACTGTTGAGTGCTTGTTCAATTCTTTGTTTCATGTTAATAAAAACAATCCTTTACTCCCATTTCCTCTTTGGGATCCCTTCTTTTCTTAGCACTCCATTCAGAAGGTTAACAGGTAGGGTTTTTAAAAAGAAACTCATCTCTCTGAAAGGCCAGAAGAGAGAGTAGTAGGTGGATCATGAGTCTTGACTTGAAGAATTATCAATTATCAGGCTTGTGTGTAAGGGATGAGAATGAGATGTCTAGTGGCTGCTCTTATCAATCTAACCCTGATGAATGATTAGTTTACTAAATGTTATTCAATTACTAGGCATGTATTAGTCTCTATGATTCACTTCTGTGCAGTCTAAATAGGGTTTAGGACAACAGATTTTTGAGGTCTCCACTGTCCCAATAATTGTGAAGACAGATAATGATGGCACACTAATACAATGTTGGTGGAACTATGAACCAGCTCAACCATTTTGGAGAGCAATCTGTAATTATGCCCAAGGAGTTATTAAATTGTCTATACCCTTTGACCTAGAAATACCACTATTAGGTCTGTTTCCCAAGATGATTAGGGGAAAAGGAAGGGAACTTATATATTCTAAAATATTTATAACTGTTCTCTTTGTGGTGGCCAAGAACTGGATAGAATACTGAGGTGAGCCCATTACTTGGGAAATGGTTAAACAAGTTGTGGTATATGGTTGTGATGGAATACTACTGTGCTATTAAAAAATGATGAGTTGGCTGGTTTTAGAAAAACATGGAAAGATTTGCACAAAATAATAAAAAATGAAATGGGTACAACCAAGAGAATACTGAACACAGTTAACAGTAATATTGTTTTTACGGACAACTTGGAATGACTAAACCATTTTGAGTATTATGAAGATTCAAATCAACTACAAAGAACCTATGAAGGAAAATGCTATCCACTTCTAGACAAAGAAATAATAAACAGGTGTGTGTATGTGTATACACATATATACTATGTATAGCATATGTGTGCATACATATAGTATATATGTATATGTGTATATGTATAGTGCGTATATATAGTATATATGCATATATATAGTGTGTGTATAGACTATATACATATTTGTGTCTAATGGTAGGCTTCTCTAGGATAGGGCAGGGATGAAGGGAGAAAACAAAACTAAAGTACACAACAGAAGATAAAAGAAAACAGAAGAAAGCACAGAAATTCAAGGTAGCTTTGAAAATTATGTATAATACTTATTAGATAGTTTTTCCAAAATAAGTAAACAGCATGAAATGAAAATGTACTGTGTACATGGAAATGTTTTGTCTCTCTATATTTAAGTTCAAAATGAATAAATAATTTTTAAAGATAGATAATGATTCAGTTTAATTCAACAAAGCTTTATTATGTACTAACACATGCTCTGCCAGCCCCTAGATTGGTTTCTAGGACAAAAATCCAACAGTATCTGTCTGCAGAGTGCTTGCAGGAAGGATATACCATTTACAGAGATAAATACAAATTCCAAGAGAGCTTAAACTGAACCTGAGGGAAAAATCTCAGAGGATGAATGCACCTGGCTTGTAAGCAAAAGGCAGGTTCCTTCTCAAGATCAGAAAAAAAAAAAAAAAACCAGTTCCCTAGAATCACCAGGCCTCTTTGGCCTCCAAGAACTCAAGCTGTCCCTAGAGTTCTGGACAAAAGCACAGTGGCCCCTCAGGAGGTCCTCTAGGATGACTATTACTTGGTATCTTTGTATGGACTGAAATGGGGAGGGTAATACAATACCACTACCACCCCAAGTAATGAAATGAAAGCAGACTCTATGGTCTCTAGACCAGACTGGTCTCTTTGCTTTTCCTGGTACGTGACAGGAAGCTGTTCCCTATACTGTTGCCTATGCCTGGAATGCATTCCCTTACCTCTATGCCTCTTAAAATCCCTGGTTTCCTTTAAATACTAATTCAAGTGCCATCTTCTATGAGAGGCCAGCCCAATCGCTGTTCCTCCCTGCCCCCCATTTTTTTTAATATTTTGTATTTATATGCCTGCATATACATTGAATCTTCTGAATGGAACATATGGTCCTTGATGGCAGGGACTGTTTTCATTTATGGTTTTGGAAGGGGGTGGGGGATTCTATCCTCGGTGCCTAATACAATACCTGGCACATGCTAATATCCTAATAATTATCAAATGATTGGGCATGAAATCTCTATCAAAAATATAGGCATAAACTTTGCATTGGTCCCAGAAACACCTTTCTGAATGAAAATCTATCTGCAGTCCAGTATTTGGCAATGATACCCACTGAAAAAAGAAAATAAAATCCCATGCGGACTTATTTGGTTTGCATAGACATCTCACAGAAGCAATTATGCACACATTTTATACATTCCAAATGGGAGTCTCCTCTGCCCTCATCTGAATTCCACATATAAATTTTCATAATCTTGAACTCCATCCACAAGCCTCCAGGTGCCAGTATAAAAAGCGGATTTGGGCTTTTTAATAGCATGGGGATTTCATTTTTTTGACTTGCAGGTGAGAAAGAGCTAAAATTGCATTCCATTTGGAATCCATAAGTACATTTTTAATATAATATTTTTATTCAGGAGGGCCCCAGGGTAATATATTTGAAATGCATTGTAATATGCTTGTAAAATATATATGGGCATCAAGGGGGAGAAAGGGATCTCCCAAAGAAGGTTATAGATCATGATTTGAGTGGCTGGATTAACTGTCCCATGGGATGGCAGAGAACCAGCTGTCGAGGGAAGAGCATAAGTCTTTAAGACCATCCTCATCTCTAAAACATGCCTAGCCGCATAAGTCTGAGGTTACTTTCTGAATCTGGACTTCATTGCAGGAGAGGTATATTACAAACCATTAGTGACAATGTTAACTTTTCATGAAAAGGATTCTTAAGAGTTGAATAATACCACTGAAAACGGAACGAAGACCTGTCCCTTGGAAATTTGGATTAGGTTAATTATTTAGTCCCATCAACCAAAACCATTGGAAGGTTCTTATCCTATCAAACCCACTGAAGTCTCCACTAGGTGATTATAAACAAGCTCTTTGAGAGCAGGGACCCTTCTGTGTCCATCTTTGTATTCCCATAGTGCCTTGCACTCCATATGACACTCCATAAATGTTTCCTAGAGCACAAAATCAATCATTAACATGCCAAGAACCACTATGTGCCAGTATTGTCCTGGACACAGTGGATACCCCTGGCCGTACAGGACTTTCATTTTCATGGGGGAGACCACACATGGAGGTATTTTGGTCTACAGGAGAGGCCATTTAAGTCAGAAGACGTGAGTTCTAGTCCTAACTCTCATGGTGACTACCTCAAAAAAGGCAATCCCCCTCCTTGGCCTTTGAGGCCAGAGGAGCCCTTTCAACTTTATTTCCATAATTCTGTATGTAGACCTAAAGTACAGACAAAATAAATACAGGGGAATTCTAGGGAGAGAAGTGGAGGCAGCTGGGAAATGAAGAAAGTCATCATCAAGAAGATGGTATTTAAAAGCTGAGCTTTGAAGGAAGCTATTCTTCATATTTCAGAGCTGGAAGTTTAGAGACAGGGACAATGACATCTAACAAATATCACTGTGAAATGACAGCATTAAATGCAATAATGTTACATGGCCAGTTAGTGCTAAAGGAATGCTATTAATGGGAAATATATGACTAGGCAAGGAATGATTGGGGGACAGGGAGATGAGAAGGAAGGGCACAAACATGGGACTGAGCAGAGTTGAGTAAGCACTATGGCTGGGTTGAAACAACAGCATCAATGGCTAGTAATTATAGAGTACTTTAAAATCTATAAAACACTTTATAAATATTAGTTTATTTGATTTTCACAACAACTCTGGGAGGCAGGTGTTGTTATAATCCCCATTTTACAGATGGGGTAACTGAGACAGGGTAAGTGACTTGTCCAGGGTCACACAGCTAGTAAGTCTCTGAATCAGGACTTGAACTTAGGTCTTCCTGACCTCATGCCCAGTATTCTATCCACTGCACTATCGCCCTGGATAAATAACTATAGTGGTTTTAGTAGGAAGAAATAATGCATGTTGAACCAGCTCAGCTAGGGAGTACACTGACTGGTCTGAGGGAGCCTTGGGGCATGTAGGTGAGTCTAGTGAAGAAAGTGCTGAGATGGCCAGGACGGAATTCACTGCACATAAACTGGCTAGACCTGCTAATGGCCATATACACTATGGAATTCAAAAGTAGAAGCAAAGGTCCAGTCAATGCCAAGATATTCACATTAATCCTCTGTGTTAGCAAAAGTGGGTGCCCACTGGTTAAGAATGGTTGGGAAAAAAGCTTCAGTATATGAGTATAATGGAGTATTATTATATAGTAAGAAATTAGAAACATAAAGTCAGAGAAGCATGGGAAGATTTTAATGAACTGATGCAGAGCAAAACAAGAACTATGGGAAGTATATACAAATGTGTATCTATGTGTATGCATACAGATATATAAACACATGTGTACTTACATATGTATATAATAGCTACAACAGTGTTACTAAAAAGATCGCTGAAAGGAAGACAAATTCTGAGTAATGGAAAACCAGCGGTCCTGGAGAAAGCATAATGAAACATATCCTCCTGCATGGCAGGGAAGAGATAATTTCTAAAATGGAATACTAAATATATTTTTTTCAAATAAAGTTTCATTATTCCATGTTTTTGCTTAATTATTTTTCTTTGTTAGAATTAAGGGTTCAATGGAGCAAGATGGAAGATAATTGTGATGTAAAGACAAAAGGCATATATTTGTTTGTATTTATCACTTTATCTTTTAAACATATATACCTTTATATGTATGTATACATATTATATATAGAAATGAACACATACACATATATATGTGTATTATATATTATGTTATACACACACATTTAAAGATTGGGACAGATAGATAACATGGGTAGATGGGTAGACAAGTAGAGAGGTAGATTAGATAAACAATCAGATTAGATAGAGAGACAAGCAGATTAACATAACTGCCAAGGATAAATGACATGAGGGCATTACATTAGGTTTTGGTAATAAAGTACTTATGATGCTACTGAAAAATAACATAGTACAGTGGAGAGAACACCAAAGACCAGGATTTAAATTCCACCTTCCCTACTCAATACCAGTGTAACCTTTGACAAGTAAGTTTTCAACCTTTCTGAGACTCAGTTTCCTCATTTATAAAATGAGGGGACTGAATTAGATCAGAGGTGGCAATCACTAAGTACATGGGGTCCCCAACACTCCCAAGTACAGCCTAAAACAAATTAAAATGTAATTGTAAGTATACAACAAAATAAGTAAGAGTATAATAAAGCATAGCTATCACTGTATTTAAAAAGCAAATCAGTATGAGGCTTACAGACATCCGAACATATCGAATAATGGTCCCATTTCTATTTGAGTCTGTTAGCACTGGAATAAATGACCTAAGATCCTTTCCAGCTCTCAATCTAGAAATCTATTAACATTTTGTGAGGAAATTCTATAAATAAGAACTCTGTAATGCCCAGTTATTGTGTCTAACTGCCCCACATATAAACACATCAAGCAGTTCCTTGATAAACCAAAACCTCCCCCTCTCCTGTGCTAAGAAGGAGAAAACTTTATTTCTTTTTTAAGGGGATGGAAGGTGATTTTCTCTGTGATTTTACTGATACATTTATTTATATACTTTTCCCTGCTCTGGGGCCATTTAGGGTTTTGTTGTCAGCTGTCCATCTGTACAAGAAAATTATTTGGCTAAAAGCAACCAGTAACTAACCCCCAGTGTGTGCATGCTAAAGGATTTGTTTCCTAACACAACTCCAACTCCAAGTGAAATATGTAAAGAATGCAATGCAGAAGAGCCTGTCCAGCTACTGGATTAAGCGTCCAGTTGGCTATCAGGAGTGAAGAAAAAATTCCCCATTGTTTGGGTGACAGCTGGCTCCATTTGGTAGGGCTTCAATATACTACTCTAGGAACTGGAACTCAGCCAGCTCCTGCCTTGCAATGCTTTCTCATTTTCCACTGAAGTCAGAAAAACACCCTCCATTTTCCTCCCTTTAAGAGGGACCTCTGAAAGTTTCTTCAAGGTCTTCCAATTGTGAGCTTTGGCATCCCTACATCGAGAGTGAAACTGGGAGGGATGCTGATGTAATTCCATGCATTAAGTACACAAGGTTGTTTTTTTTTTCCCTGGTTGGGGGGGAATCCTCCCATGGATCATCTCCCATGGTGCTTGGCATGGAACACAGGATCCATGGGGAAGGATCACATGAAGGACAGAAAGCACACATGCCCAGTTCCAGGAGCAGTTTTCAGTACAGCAGATCACCCATTCTGCTAAAAAAAAAAAATACCCACCCTCCTGTGATGGTGATGGAGTACATAGGTCTTTGTACCTAGAGTCCAGAGGACCTGCATTCAAATCCTGCCTCAGATACCAACTGTGACCCTGGGTAAGTCAATTGACATGAATTTCCTCATCTGGAAAATGGAGATAATAATGGCACCTACCTCCCAGAAGTGTGTTAAAACTCAAACAAGATTATATGTGTGTATATGTGTGTGCATGTGTATATATATATATATATGTATATATGTGCATATACATACACATATATATACACGTACACACATACACATGTGTATATTGCAAATCCTATATAAATACTAGGCATTATTATGAGCCTGCCCTGCACTTCCCCTTTATGAAGACATGGGGAAGGCATAGAGAACAGGATTGCTCCCTCTTGGCTCCCCCTCTTAGCATCCCTTGTGTTTCTCAGAGCACAGCTCAGATACCTCTGCCTATGACCAAGCCTCCCTCCCCTCTTCCCCAACCCTCCGTGAGATTACTTTGTATTTCCTTGTGTACATATTTTATTACCCACTGGAATATAAGCTACTGGAGGACAGGCTTGTCTGTGTATCTCATTACAAATACTTAATTGTGTTGAACTGAGCTACCTTCATTGGGCATCCTTACTGAATCATAAAGAATGGCATTCCTGGTTATCAGTGAAGTCCAATTCCCAACTTGGGCTCCTTGGGAGAATCACTGACTTAGTCAACAGGCATTTATTAAGCTCCTACTATGTGCCAGAAAATGTGCTTTGCACTAAGGATTCAATGAGTCTCCCCCCCCCCAAAAAAAAAGATAGAGCCCCTGTCCTCAAAGAACTTACATCCTACCAGGGGCTAGTAACATTAGGAATAACTGACATTAGGTCACAATGCACTTCCCATACAATAATTTGTGATTTGAAAATGCCAGGAAACAAAGTACTAACCACCTTTGTTCAGGCTCAGAAACCAGTGGGAGTGGATAATATCAATGAGTTACATGTTTTGATCCTGTCCTTGGGGATGAGGATAGGTTTTGGACCTGAAATTTCACTGGTATGGGAACTCCCAGGTGAAGAAACTCTCTCTGCCAGTGTGGATTGACACCTTCTCTAAGAGCGTTTCAATTCTGAGGTTGTCAGTCCTTACCCGCGTGTCCCTTATACCTTCCTTACCTATTCAGAGGTTGCCAGTCCCTAGCAGAATCCCTTTATATTTTCTTCATCATTCTTTTTGTGTTTGATTGTTATGAGAACATTTGGGAGCTCTGAAGGTGTATCTGCCGGATGCAAACACTAGGTAATTCTATCAAAAACTCAGCAGAATTAGTTTCTCAATATTTAGTTTGGTGGCTTCCTCACTTTTCCCAGCCCATCTGCTGCGGGTAGATGAGATGTGTGTTTTTCACCTAATGATATGGAGAACAGAAGAAGGAAATTATGAACTGATAGCACGGAGAAATGTGAATCAAAAACTGTTTGTGCCTGGAAGGCATCTTAGGAGTCATGTTGTCTGCCCTCCCTCTTAATTTTACGAATAAAGACACTGAGGCCCAGAAATGGGGAGTGATGTGTGCAAAGTCCCACAGATCCTATGAGGCAGAGCTGAAATTCAGACTCAAGTGTTCTAACTCCAAATTCAGCTTTCTTTCTACTGTGCCACTATTAAGAATCACTTAAATTTTATAGAAGAAATATTAGTTTTACAGATCCAGTAATTTTTTTTAGAAATATATTCAAGGTTGATATGTGACAACAATATTCAAAGGATCATAGAGAAAAAAACTTGGAAGTTCTCTGGTTCAACTCCTGCATTTTATAGTTGAGGAAACTGAGGCCCAAAGTATGGCTAAGTGATTCACTCAGCCTCTTCTAAGGAGGAGTAAATGATATTATCAGGGTACTGTATGATGGCAAAAGTTGATGGGTTGAGCACACACTTGGGATAACAAATGGATAATAGCCTAAGTATTCTCATACAATGGCCATGATATTAAGAGGAAGGTCTCTGGTGCAGTGGTTTTCAAAGTGGGGAAGCCCCTAAGGCCCTCAGTACTATTTTCATAATAATTACTGAGATGTTTTCATTTCTAAACCAGGAAATAGTGACATGTAATAGGTATTCTGTATTATTGGATAAAAATGTATAGTTAATTATCCTTAATTTTTGTTTCAATTAAAGTTAATTAAAAGTTTGGCTGAATAAATATTCTACCATTATGAAAAAATAAATGTACTATATCCTCATTCATTACTTACTAAGCACCTAAGATGAGTCAGACCCTGCATCAGACTTGGGGGGACCTACAATATTCAAGTGAGTCTAAATGCCTATCTTCATGGAGTTTACAGTCTTTCTGGCCAATAATTCTCATCACACGGAATTTTTTTTAAAAAATACACATTTTATTATCTCATTTTTTGGCTTCCATTCATTCTGTTCTAGTATTGATCTGCTATTTTTAGAGTAATAGTCTTATCCTTTCTTGGCCAGAAGATTCTGGGATTTTGAGACCATTTGTCACATGTCAGATGTTCTTACTCCTGTATCACTAAATTAGGGACCATGAATCTTTGGAGATCTTAGGCCATGTAGTGTTCCTACTAAGTTATCAAACTGAAGCTTAACAGACTTTGAATATTTCAAAATAGTTCATTTTCATGGAGATTAAAATTGACTTCACTTAACCACACCAGTGGGAAGACTATCTCGGAAAGTCAAATGGGATATAGATTTAAAAAAATGAATATCATCTTCCCGTCCACAATGTTATTAAGGTTGACAGGATCTATATAAGTGAGAATCACAACTAGATTTTTAAATACTCTACTTCTTCAAAGCCCTGGGATTGCATTGGTGTAGGGAGTCTACCCATCAGTGCAGATCACAACCATCCTGAAAAAAATCATTCATCAACTACTAACCAACCCTCTAGCAATAATCTCTGTGAATGTTTTGAGGCTGGCCCTAGGGCATAAAGTCCATCACCAACTCAAACACTTTCAATTTTAGTAGAACCTTTAGAAACTTGGGCTTTGTTGGCACAGCCTTCTAGAATCACTAAGTGGTCTCCATGCCTTGATCAGAAGGGACCTTAAGTGGATAAACAAAATGTGATCTGAAAACAATGGATGTACATGTCCCTTCTGCAGAGCTGTTAAGGAATGAGGTACCAAATTGTGATACTTGGATGAATGTCTGTGATCTCATCTATGTGGATATTCTTTCTAATGACACAGAACCAATCCAGGACTTCTCATCCTGTGCAATTCATGTCCACGTACTTCTATGCGCCCTCTTTAGGGAGTTAAAGTGGGAACAATAACCTCAACATTAAGAGAGACCTTCCATTCTGGGAGACCTTCCTCCAGACTGATTGATGCTGAATGGATCCTAACAGAGAACCAGCAATACCCCTTGCTCTCTCTATAAAAAATGAAATTACAGAGGATTTATATTAAGGTAACAGTTCTCCATAAATAGTCCCTCTTTTTTCCATTTGTAATATACACACACCTATAAAAATATGAGGCAGAATGATGTAATGATAACGAGTTAGTATTTATATAGTCCTTTAATGTTTGCAAATCACTGGATATTTATTTTCTTATTTCATTTTCATAACCGATTAAGCAGACATTATTATTTTTCCCACTTTGCAGATAAAGAAAATGAGGTTTTTTTCTCAACAACCTTGTGAGCTGAAGTGCCATCATTACTCCCCTTGATGCCTACCTTGGAGGGTTATGAAGATCCAATGAGATAATATTTGTAAAGCACTTTGTAAACCTCAAAGTCCTACGTAAATAGTAAGTAACAGTATTATCATATGAGGAAACTGAGGCTCAGCTTAAAACCCTATTTGAGGTTATTATACCCACTTTACAGATGAGGACAGAGGCTCAGAGAGGTTAGCTGATGTGCTCAGAATTATGCAGTAAGTGTCTAAGGCAGGATTTGAACTTATTTTCTTGACTCCAAGTCCTCTATCTGCTATGCTATCTTGCTGCCTTAAAATGGCTAGAGAGCCAACCTTAGAGACAGGCAAACGGGTTCAATTCCCATCCTCTGACACATATTGTGTCACCATGTGAAAGTCATTTTAATCTCTCAGCGCCCCCCCCCAAGGCAATTTTTTTAAGACTACAAAATACAGAATAGATGTAGATATTCATTGGGAATGGGAATTTACTCAATTGAGAATTCTTTGTGCCAGTGAAATCACCAGTCTAGACAAAGAAGAATTAGTTGGCTATTTCAAAAACAAGGTCCACATATTACCTGTAGGCTAAGCCTGCTTAATACCTTCCTTACCTTCATCCCCAGTAAATACTAGTTCTTCATCATGTCACCTAAGAAGGAATGGCCAAATGCCCAAAATCTGTAGTGGTTTGGGAACCTCCCCAGCAGCCCATGTTCATAAATATAATGAATTACCCTGCTTGTGATCACCAAGAATCTGAACTAAACTTGGCCCCGAATGTTCCAAGATAAAAAAAGGGTGGCTTCATGGTTCATGGTACTATTCACTTCACTTCAAATTAATTTCATGGAGAAAAATGCATTAATTCTAAGGACATCCAAGATGATGGGTTTTCCTTTATGGCCTTTGGCTCCAGAACAAAGTCCCTCTCTTTTTTGAAGGTCTTTGTTAGAGAGAGACACACAGAGACAGAGAGAGACACATACACACAGATAGAGAGAGAGAGAAAGAGAGAGAGACAGACGCAGAGAAAGAAACACAGAGAGACAGACAGACAGAGACACAGAAACAGAGACACAAAGACTAACTGGAAATGTTCTTTAGGTAACATTTGGCTGGTCGAAAGACTAGACATCCACAAAGGAGGAGTCAATTAAAATATAAACTGCTTAAAGGGAATTCTTATTTTCATTTAGGAATCATTTTATAAGTAAGGAACAGCCATCTATTAATGTAGGATTGACAAGTAAGAGTTCTCATTGTTAGAATTTTTTTTCCACCCAAGTAATTCTATCTGGTCTGAATTTTCTGAACACACTGCATACCTCTGTGATTATGTATTTCTCTCTACAGTTCTGCCAAATACATACAGCCTCATATCTGCAATTTGACCCTGGCAGAGACCACCCTGGTGTTTTAGCTCACGCCATTCTCTAAGGTGTCGCCCTGCACAACAGTGCATGGAAGAATGGCCTGCTTCCATTATGTTCTGGGATTGACTGGCCTCTTCCATGGTCTGTATGCAACTGGATAAGCAAGGTCAAGCAGTATCACTCAAGGGTGGAGGAAACACTTGTAAAGAGCTTTGGCTCCTTCAGATAAGCAGCTTTGAGTGGCCATGGTGACATTTCCTTTAAAACCAAGCCCCAAGCAAAGAATAAAGAGAACACCAAGGAAAAGAGAGGATGAGGGGAAAGAGAAGGAAGAATCAAAGAAGGAATTGAGAAAAGATCTGAATGGCATTGAAATGGAGGCTGGAGATAACATATGATAAAATGACTTAAAGAATAGAGAGGATGAGAGCAGGGCAGATGGAAACTGGAGTTCTGAATTAATATTTTCTAATATCATTTGAGAGAATCCAATCCAAGCTCAAGGAAATTTAAAAAGCCCATAATTCTAGAATCTTAGAGTTGGAAGGATCACAGGATCATTGATTTAGAACTGGAAGGAACCTCAGAAACCAGCATGTCCAAGCCCCTCATTTTCCAGATGGAGAAACTAAAGCCCACAGAGGGCATGACTTGCTCAAGGTTGCACAGGAAATAAGTGGCGGAGCCAAGACCTCAGTGGAAATCAGTTCAACCTACATCTGTAAAAGCATGTCAGCTATAGCACAAACCAATAAGCAATCATCTACCCTTTGCTTGGAGACCTCCAATGGGAAAGAAAATATTATGTTCCAATATACACATGATCTAAGAATAGAAACGAAGCCTTTTCTTATCCCGCAATGACCAGACCCCTCTACCTTTAACTAGCTTGTAACTAGCTGCTTTGTTCTTATTCGTATTAATTCTCTCTCTATGTATTCTAGACACACTCATATGTGCGTACTTGGTTTCTTCCCCATGCAAATATAAACCTCTTGAGTACAGGGATTATTTCACCCTTTGTACTTATATCTTCAGAATCTAGCACACTACAGTGAGTCCAGAGTTCATCTTTGCAATTTGTTGGGGTTTTTTTTTCAGCCCTGTATGTTGAAGTTATTTTTATCATTATATGTCTTAGACTTCTTCACTAAGGAACTACAATGATTCTTTCTATAAAAATTAAAACTTCCATGTATAAAGGACTTGAAAACTTGCAAATGGTTTAACTGCATGATCTCATTTGAATATTGCAGCAAGTCTGCAGAATGAATACTCAAGGTCTCAATGCTGCCTTTTACAGAGGAGCAAATGAATGCTGTAAGAAGATGAAAGCTTGCCCATGGTCATCAACCAAGGCCAATTTTGAACCCAGCTCCTGATACAATGATGTTCTTTGGATTCCATAGTAATGTTTCAGAATTCAAAGGCATCACCATGCTTTCTCAGCCTTCGGCATTGAGTTGGCATTTCTAACACAGCAAATTTTGATTGAATCAGGTAATACCAAGACATTATGACATCTTCAGTATATTCTCATGGGGCTAAGAACTTAAACCCAAACTCAACCCCCTGGGTCTCAAACACATTTTACTGAGAGATTATTAGTGTGCCCTAAAGAGAAATAATAGCAGCTGATGCCAGATTGAAGTGAGGCTCACCAGGGTTCTAATCTGCCACTGTGTTACCCTGGATAAGTCACTTCAACCAGGGTTCAGTTTAGTCCTCTAAACTGTACTAGAAAGGCTGGAAAGTCCTTTCCAGCTGTCAGTCTCTGCTCGTCTGCTCCCCTGTGCCTATGCTATGTTTCTGATGACCCCACAGTCTTCTGAGCAGTACAGCTGATACAGTCAATCAGGCTATAATTTCTCTCATGCATGTCTCTTCTACTGTGGACTGGGGTGATTTTTGTATTTTGACTCTTCCTCCTAGAACCTTCTAGAACCCATCATTAGGGAATGGGGCACAAGCCTTCATCCTTCTGTGCCTCCATCTTCCATAACTAAAGTTTTCAAAGTAGTTCACAATTCATTAAAATTCACAACAGCCCTGTTAGGTAGATACTACATGCATTATTAAAACCATTTTACAAAACAGGAAACTGAGTCTGTATACTACTGAACCCATTTTATAGACAAGAAAACTGAGCCTCTGTGAGATGAGGTGATTGGGAAATTGAGGTTCAGACAAGTGTCAAAGGTAGGATTCAAACCCAAGGCTTCCAGACTCCAAGTCCAGCACTTTATTCATTACCCCCAAGATATCTCAAGATAGTAATAGCATCACAAAATACCTTCTTGTCACAAGAAAAGTCCAAGAATTAGCTAATCACCTATTTACAATGCAACTTTGAGTATCTCCAATAAAAGGTTTTAGCTAAAAGCTATTATTTGTTATTGAAACATTATTAGTGTCTAAGAAAAATAGGGAGGTGAATAGGGAGAGACTGAGAGGGAAAGGCTTAAAAAGTATAATTGTGTTTGACTCATCTCTAAAGCCTGACATCATACTGTTATGGAAACATGACTACGGTATTATAAAACATTCATACCCACATCACTTGACATCTTTATGTTTCCAGAGCATTATTTCATCATGTCACAAAGAAGACAACTGTCTGTTGTGGGAGATATTCTTATAGCTGCCTGCTTTGAAGTACATTCATTTCGAAACTTCAAATTAGTTTTGTTTCTCATTGATGCCTAGATAGGCTGTAGCACGATTGCTTTTCTGCTTACATTTCTCAAGTTGAGAGTCTTTGTTAAAGAATGGAAGGAGAGGTTGTGTGAAGCCATCTGTACAGTACAGTGGGGAAAGCACTGGAGAGGGAGAAGACCTCATTGTATTCTGCCAGCAGTGGATTTGGGTCCTTGGGCACTTAGACATGGGTTCAACAATTCCATAAACATTAATTTGGTAGTTAATATAATGAAGATCCATTGAAAAAAACAGTTGCCTTGTTCATTCTATCTATACAATATCTCTTTCTTCTGTCCCTTTGTCCTAACCTAGGGAGCCACCACCCTAGTTCAGGCCCTCACCAGAAATCCCTCGGGTATTTTGTGCTCTGCCATTTTCAATGGCTCCCATACTCGCGGAGTTATGGAAACTCAGACTATTCCAATAACCTTCTAATACATCCCACTGCTTTCAGTCCCTCTGTTCTCCACACAGCTACTAATCCATATTCCTGAGACAAAGATCTCAACAGGTTATTCCCTCAATTGAAAAGTTCTCAGTGGTTCCCTATTTCTTTTAACATAAAATATAGACTTCTCAGACTGACACAGAAGGTTATTCAAAAAAATCTTAGTCTCATTTTTCCTGCCTTGTTTCAAGTTATTTTACCATATTTTCCTTTCCCTATATGCCATATATATTCTCTCCACCCATGCTTTTGCATAGTCTGGTTTTCCTACCCCTTAAATTCACTAAGGTCTTGCCTCTTAGGGTATATAACAGCTTTCAAGCTGTTTCAGCCACCCTTCTATGAAAAGTCTTTCATGATCCTGCCAGTGGCTAGCACCTATAATTTTCCTAAAATAATCTCACATTATAGTTATATGTTCACATTATAATTCCCTTCCCCATACACAACTATTCATGCCCAGTAGAAAGTAAGCTTGTGGAGGGCAGGAATGTTTTTCTTTCCTTCTTTGAATCACTAGGGCCCAGCACATTGCCTTGCCAACAATAATTGCTTGATCCAATATCCATTTATTAAGCACCTATAATGAAAAAGCACTGGAGATACAAAGACAAAAAAGAGAAGAAAAAGTGCCTGCCCTCGGGAAGCCTACATTCTAGAGAGGAGACAGAACATGAACACAAATAAATAAATAAATACAAAGTAAATTTTGGAGGTGGAGGGAGAGAAAACAATTGGAAGAGATTGGTTAAAAACAACCAAAGCCTTGTATAGGAAGTGGCACCTAAGCTGAGCCCAAAAGGGACCTAGGAATTCCAAGAAACAGTGGTAAAGAGAGAAAGCATAAGAACAGCCTGGATAAATATTTGTTGAATTGAATGAGTCGATTCTTTAGTATTATTGCCCTCGTTGCTGGTGTTGCTGTCATCACACACCCAGCATAAATGTGAGTACCAAATGTTGGAGCCTTTCCATTTCTAGAGCAAGACACAGACTGAAAACACAAGGGAAAGGAAATCAGTTTCCTCTTGTCCAAAATTCTTCCCCCTCACTCACACACACATACACACCCAACACTGAAAAGAAATTGAACATAATGTGAATTCCATATGTCTTAGCTTTGTATTTCAACTTCATTTGGCCATAAAATTAGTCTTTCTGGCTCACCCCCAATTGAGGCTTAAATAGGTCATATCTCAAGCCCAAATCCCTCCTCAAAATCCCCACACACCTGCATCATTCCACTATTCAAGGCACAATTTATTAGCTTTAAAAAATTAGTACAAAGATCCACATGGGAAAAGGCAGCCCATGCCCTGAGAGGGAGAGGCAACATGTTATAGTGGATAGGGCACTGCACTTGGAGTCAGAAAGACCTTGATTCAAACCCTGCCTCAGGCATTTCCATCACTTAAGCATCCCATGCCTCAGTTTCTTTAGTTGTAAAAGGAGAGGTTAGATCCAAAGGCCTCAATAGTCCCAACTAGGTCTGAGTCTATCATTCTATGGGAGAAGTGGACCTGTGGGCTGTGGAGAAGTCCAATCTCAGAATGTGTGGGGGAAATCAGAAGCATGAATTGAATAGCTAATCTCCTGTAGAATCAAGATGCATTTCATTACAGAGTCTCATATGAGAAATTTTGTGTAAATCAAAGTAAAAATTAGCAATTATCCCTTCAGTAACACTGCAGCAAGGTTTAATAGATCTCATGCCCTCCATCCCTCCCTTTCAGCATGACTGAGGTTGGTTTGGGCTCTCGGTAACAACAGAGCAGAGTTCAAGTATTGGATTTAGAAGTCAATGCTAGATAGCTCATACGCAGTGTCATGGAAAGGAGCTGGGCCAAAGACCTGGGAAGCTGTTTTACTCTAGTTATGCTGTTTAGAATTTGAAAGAGATTACATGTCAAGAGGCTCCTTACGGTTGTATTTCTCTATGTCTGTTTCCAATCTGATGGCCTTAATCTGGGTGGGGGTCCCCCACAGGTCTTTCTTCATCACTCATGGCTTTCCATTCCCCTGAATATATTTACCACAAGAATTTGTTTTCCAGCCCAGCTATTTAATGGAATGAAGAAGTTTTGATGTGGGGAATTTCCAGTCAATCAACTTTTATTTTTTCATGAATCAGCACTATGCTAAGCACTGAAGATAGAAAAAGGGGCAAAAGATGGTACCTGCCTTCAAGGAGCTTATAATCAAATAGAAAACTCCCTCCACTGTACAAATGAACAACTCTTTCTGTAACTTAACATCTTAGAGAGCTGTCCAGGACATAGACATATTGTGACTTGCCCTTCATGAGGCAGCTCTTCCCTGTGCATCCTGTGGACATAGGTGTAGTATTTCCCAGCGAGCTGCCCATACAATTAGCATATTATCAAATTATAGTTATCATCAGAGATATATATTGGTGTTGGGCTGGTTCCTACCTGGTATTTTGAACACATGGACTCCTCCAACTTAATTCTTTTCAGATATTCCCCATCTTCTTCAGGAAAGCTCTAGGGAAAGTCATAGGGAACATGAGTTCACATTTTATGTGGCTTCCTTCTCATTTCATCCCTCTCAGGTGACCCTCCCTTCCCCTTCCATATAGTCTTCCTCTATCAGAAATGTTTGATGCCTTTGTGCTACAAACCCAATTGCCCTGAGAACCCCACCAAGGAATCCTAGCATGGAAGAGGTACCACAATCCTGAGTAGAGGGTGCTCATCCTGTGCCCCTTCCTTGCAATGCAGGGTTTCTTAACCTGAGATACATAATGGGAATGAGATGTTGTAGTAGCAACCTGCTGGCATACCCAGGATGACTGCTAGCACAGCTTCTTAAATCTGCTTTACTAGGACAAATGACTGTTTAAGGGTTCTACAATCTTTTTTAAATTACATTCACTAGTTTGGGGGGAAATTCAGCACCCTGAACTTCAGAGAAAATACAAACAGAAAATGCAGAGAAGATACAAGCAGAGAAATAAAGACCAACAGACAGGGCTGTGACTGACAGAATCAACTGTACACTTTACATATATCTCTGGATCAAGAAAGCCTTTATATCTGAGCAACTAGGGAGAATACCAACTCAGAGTATATATAACTCCTCAGAGCCAGAAGGCATCACATCACAACCCTCCTGACTCAGTACCTAATTAGAAATTAGCAAAAGGTATGAAAGCCTTCCTACAAACAAGTCTCCCCTAAGCAAGTTTCCCTTAATGGGCTCCACGTGAAATCTAGTAATGGGTAGGGAAGATCTTATATCCCGTTAACTTTACAGATGTTTGTCAAGAGGGTAGGGGTAATATTTTATAAAACAAAACTACATTATCCTATTGAAATGTTCCAAAAACAGTAGTCTTAGTGAAAAAAAATGGGGTTGGACAGAAA
The DNA here is from genome assembly GCA_011680675.1 of Gymnobelideus leadbeateri. Classification (NCBI taxonomy): domain Eukaryota; kingdom Metazoa; phylum Chordata; class Mammalia; order Diprotodontia; family Petauridae; genus Gymnobelideus; species Gymnobelideus leadbeateri. The sequence continues at coordinate 66,565 of WOXC01002449.1, read as the reverse complement.
AATGGGGGGGGGGGAGATGCAGAAGCACATCTAAAAGCTATGAGACATGTGAAAGGCTAAATCCTGCTGACCAAAACCAAATGGAAGAGATTTAGTCATATACAAAACCCTTTTTATATTTGACTAGATAAAAAAATCATCGACAATGTCCTGTTTGAAAATGAGATAATTGGGGTGGCTTGGTGGCACAGTGAATAGAGCACCAGCCCTGAAGTCAGGAGGATCTGAGTTCAAATCCAGTCTCAGACACTTAACACTTACTAGCCGTGTGACCTTGGGCAAGTCATTTAACCCCAACTGCCCAGCCTACCCCCCTCCAAAAAGCAAAAATTTTAAAAAAAAGCCAAAAAAATGAGATAATGGTCTTCATAATAACCAGAAACTCTGAATCAATTTCCACTCAAAGAAATTACAAAACCTTAGGTCTTCCCTTGGAGAAGTGTATCCCCTTATTATTAAATGTGTTTACAGGACTTTAGCCAGGCATTAGAACTTATCTCTGTGAATCAGGATTCTCAGACCTGTTCTCAATCAAACCCAAAAACAAAAACAACCTCAAAGCTAGATGGGATATTTGGATATCTCTTAAAAAGAAAAAAAAAACTATATGGAGAATAAAACTGCTGTTGACAAGAAACTGAACGAAGGGTTTCACTAAGCAATTTTATAGTGTTCTGATAAACAATTAACAACTTTATGAGGATTTTTAAAAAAGAGGCAGCTAATATAACTATGATAGAATACCATAAAGAACTAGGTTCAAATCTGGCCTCAGATACTTCCTAGCTGTGTGACCCTGGGCAAGTCACTTTATTTCTGCCTGCCTCAGTTTCCTCAGCTATAATACGGAGGTAATTATAGCACCTACTTCACAGGTTTGTTATGAGAATCAAATAAGATAACATTTAAAAAAAACACTCAATGCCTGGTACATAATAAGCACTATATGTTATTTCCTTCCTTTCTCCATATTCCAAATAAGGTTTTCTTTATAAAAAAAAATTCTTATGTGATCATCATGGTACACTTTAGAACAGCAGTGTCCAACTCAAATAGAACAAGACTCCCTAAACTGCACATAGGAATCCATGTGGGCTGCATATTGGCTTAGAAAACCACATATTAACATCATCTATGTTTCATTATATTTTTATTTATTTTGTTAGACATTTCCCAGTCACATTTTAATCAGGTTCAGATAACACTCAGGAGCATTATGGGCTACATGCAGGCTACATGTTTGATACCTGTGCTCTAGGATTTACTTCTTTTCATATTCATATTTCATGAAATATTTCATATTTCAATTTCATATTGAAAAGAAGATATGAAAGGTTTACTGAAACCAAGAGAGTATGGGTCAGAAAAAAAATTCCAACCCCTTTCCTCAAGTCAGGAAGACCTAAGTTTGAACACCTTCACAGATGCTTACCTGCTATGTGACCCTGGCCCAGAAACTTAACCTCTCAGTTTCCTAGGGGGGCTTGGTTTCATACTCTCTAAAACAGGGATAATAATAGCAACTACCAGAGAGGATTGTATGAAGGCACAACATCTAAATCTCATTCATTTGATTTGGTCAGCAGAAATTAGTCCTTCAACTGTCTCACATTTTCCAGATGTATTAAGACTCTCTTTGCTCAGCCCAACCCCACGTCTGCCTTCACTGTTTTCTCTTTAGTCTACAATCCTTGATCAAAGGTTATAATGGCAATAGCCCTTTGGAGAACTTCAGTTCTATATAAATGTTAACTATGTAAATGTTAGTTGTCGTTCCCTCTGGGTTCTACTGAGCCCTTGGCCAAATACTACACTTTCGTTTCAGCTAATGTTATAACAGCTTAACTTGGGTCAAGTAACATAATTAAATTTTTTAGAGGACCTTTACCCTACAGTACTAACCAAGGTGGAAACTCTAGGCACCCAAGAAACCTGTGTGATATCCGGGAAATATATTTGGGGTCCCTCAGATCACATCATGGAAGATAGTTTCTACTTTTGCCCATATTTTTGATGGATCAGTGATCTCACCAATGTGTTGTTTCCTTCAGCAATGCCAATATCAACCCATCTGTGGCTGTCCAAATACCTGATCCTTGCCTATAGCCTTCTATAGGTGTGTCCACACCAGCATTCTGGAGATCTTCCTCTACATCTCTTGACATCCAGAGATCCACACGTTGCTTTTTTTCCTGTTGTTGCTCCATGGCCAACCCATCATTTTCCCATTTTCTGGTCATCCAGTTTTCCGACAGCGCCCTTTACATGATTATCTCTGTGTTATCCTCCATTTGTAATGTATTGCAGTCTTCTCACATTGAATGGCAATGCTCTTTTCCATTTCCCTTTGGGTGGTCCTCAGTTCCATTCTTTGGACATTTTGGGACTGCTCATGACTAATCAAAATCTGGAAAGCCTCCTTCATAGCACTGCCCTCCAACTTCCCCCCTTTCCTCTTTATCCTTAGTTCACATCTATTTAGGGCAGAAGAGGAGAAAGGAAGTTTCCCTCATGGATACTTGGAAAAACAAGGAAACCATTTCCTAGAGCCGGGCCATAAAAAGTGTTTACTGGCAGCTGGTTTTTGGATCATTTTTGTATCACTTTTCAAGTGTGTGTGTGTGAGTGTGTATGAGGGATAATGTGCAGTGAAGTTTTCCCATTCTGAAAAATCAAATCTAGAGTGGCTTCAGTATCTACTAGGCCTAACTTTAGAGATCACCTTACAGGAATCTGGGACTTAGAGCAATGGAGACCCTCCTCAGTGCCACATCAGCACAAGATATGCCAAATAAGGATAAAACTGCCTTCCTGGCCTTGCATTTGACACCCACATGTTTCCATGTCCTTTGTCTCCAAGAGAGATTCCCGCATTTAGGTTGTAGGCAGGCCTCCCTACCAATGAGAGGGAAGGCCAGTTGGGGGTTGGGTTTCTGCATTAGAAGGTTATATAACCATGGGCTTGCTTCTACCTGGTGCTCTCTCCCTGGCAGATGCCATTTGAGCGACAGGGGCAGAGGGCCCTTTCTCATGAGAAAGAATAAGTAAACTTTTCTCTACTTTCCTAAGCAGTCTCCGACCCTCATTTAGCGTGCCATTGCACTATATATATATTTACACACACATATCTATATGCATATATATACATATACAAATATGAATGCTTGACCAAGATCGTACTTGCATGTCTCTATGAACCAGCCAGTCGATTCTATCTAGACCATTAAGATAATATATCTAGGAAATATGGAAGCTGGAAGTGAAGTTAAAAGAACTGGGTCAAATCCTGTGTCTTCCTCTTATTACCTCTGTGACTTTAGATATAATATTTAATCTGTCTGGGTCTGGTTTCTTCATCTAGAAAATAAGGGGGATGGGCTAGTTGGTCTGAGGTCCGTTCCAGCTCTGCACCTATGATATTATGATACATAAAATGAGCAGGTTGGACCAGATGCCCTAAAGTGATTTCTGACTCTACCCCTAAATCTGTTCTATAAGCTAACTCAAAGCACATGATTCAACTAAATAACATCCATTAAGAACTTACTTTACTATAAGTACCATACTGTGGTAGCCACTGGTAATATAAAGATGGGGGGGGGGGAATCCCATGTTTTCAAGGAGCTTAGCACCTACTGGGGAGCACCTACTTGGACATGTCCAAGAGTAAGTAAATAGGAAGTTTAAAGAAAATACAAAATCATCCCAAAAGGTAGAGTGTACTAACAACCAGCCGATAAGATTGAAAAAATGCTATGTGTAAATGATGGCCCATGAGTTATGCTTGAAGGAAGCTGAGGATTTCTAGAGGGCAATGCAGACATGAGAAGGAAGTCCATTCCAGACACAGGGGGGCATGGTATGGGAGATGTACATCAGGAGTATGGCCACTTTGCCTAGAATGGAGATTGTGTAACTGGGAGGTCACTTTTGAATTCATCTACTTTAAAGCACTTGAAAACTACGTGGGATTTGTACATATCTGAGATGATTTAACGGAGGTCTTTGCTAACAACTGGCATGTATATGATCCCTTTGATTTTCTGATTCAATTCCACATAAACAACCCTAAAGTGATTGGTGAAGAAATCCTTTCTCCCCTTCCTCTCCCAACTGGAGTGAATGGGTATTTAATTATTTTCTTGGTAGATTGACCTAGCTTTGAAGGAGTCAGGTGTCAGCATTCATACATTTCCCCAGTGCATTCACTTTATAAAACTAAGGGGCTAAAGGCTCAGTTATCTAGGGAATTAAATTGCATTCAAATAAGATTAAGGATTTTGACTCACAAAAGCAAGGACAATCATCAGCCTAACTAAGACTAGACAATTGTTCAGCAGACTAATCCAGACATGGTTTGCACAAAGAGATTCACACCATTGGACAGGGATGGGGAATGGCCCTTAAAGAAACAGGCCTATGGGATTAAGTTGGGGGAGAATTCCTCCCATCGTGGATGAAGCCCCATCTTTCACTTCCTTGATTGTGAATATGGGCTTTGTAAGTATAGCCTATTATGACCTGGACCCATTACATGTGATCCCTTTAGATCTCAAAATGTCAAGTAGGGTTAGCACCTCTAAAGAAGTCTTCCATTTGCTTAAGTGGCCTTGGAGACCCTTTGGAGAAAGGGAAATCGACCTGATGTTTGTCCAGGGGACTTTGCCCTGCTTTGCCCCAGGATTGTGTTGACCCTGGTTCTTAAAACGATCCTGCCCCAGGGTCAGGTGGAATATCCCACAAAGCATCTCCCGGGTTTGATCTTCAAGATGCTAAACCAAGTCTCTTTGGATGTGATGACATCTGTTTAAGGGACAGAGCATCCCACAAGTCTTTGCAAAAATTTAATCTATTAAAGTTTTGAACTTCACAAAGACTTTTGAGACACTCTGTACTTCCCAAGCCACAGTGGCTAATTCTGCTCATTGGCCCCCATAAAATTTAATGAGAAGCCACAAAATTGCAAAAGGCTTAGTAATGCTCAGTGTTTTGATAGCACCTTGAGATTTACAAAGCACTTTACAAACATCATCTCATTTTGTCCTCACAGCCATGAGAGGTAGGTGCTAGTATTATTCCTACTTTACAGAAGTAGAACCATGAGGCAGCCTGGCTAAAATATCTCAAATTACTTACCATCTCTGGAAGTGGGAAGAAAGGGAGAGATAATTTAGAACTGAAAACTTAAAAAAGAAAAATTTTAAAAATGTTTTAACTTGTAATTGTGGAAAAAATAAAATATATAGGGGTGGCTAGGTGGCACAGTGAATAGAGCACCAGCCCTGGAGTCAGGAGAACCTGAGTTCAAATTCAGCCTCAGACACTTAACACAAAAACTAGCCGTGTGACCTTGGGTAAGTCACTTAACCCCAATTGCCCTCCAAAAAGCTAAAATATATTAAAAAAAAATTGAGGCAGACAGTGTTAAGTGACTTACCTAGGGTAAGTCGGCTAGTACATGTCTATGGCTAGATTTGACCTCTTTTTTTCTTTTTTCAGACTCAAGGTCCAGAGTTCTACTCACCATATCCCCAACTACCCATCATGAGTCAGGTACATTCTATTTTATTATTTATCATGAGTCAGGTATATTTTACTTAATGAAATAATTCAAATCATGCCTCTGCCACTTACTAGCTGTGTGACCCTGGGTAAGTCACTTAACACTGTCTGCCTCAGTTTCCTCATCTGTAAGATGGCCACTATGTTCGAACCCCTTTGAGCTCTAAATCTCCATTTGGTTGATCTGACTTTGCCTGCAGAGAAGACAGGGGCTTTCTCTGCCATTCAACAAAAACCTTTTCCACTCTAATGAAGCCAGCACAGTCTCATTTCTACCGCTTTTGATTAAACAGGCACCAAGTATGCCCCAATTATATGCAACACTGTATCAGGTGCTGGTTTCACAAACAAAAAAAAAAATTGTGCTGCCTTCAGGAGCTCTTTGTACTTAAATCAGTGTATAGACAAAATGTATCCAATGAATTTATTTTTTCTTGCAGGGAGGAGTCAAATGGCCACATGAATGTAATGCACATTGGAAATCTTCAAGGGTCTGATGACTGCTATTTGTTTTTTTTTACTTTGCAATTCACCTCGCGTCACAAAGCAGCTTAGTTTAGACTCAAAACTCAGGTTATAGGGTCAGAGAACTATAAGTAGATAAAACCTCAGAGGCCACCGAATCAAAACCTAGATCCTACAGATGAATAAACTGGGTCTCAGAAATGGAGGTAACGAGCAGACGGTAAGCCCACAACTGGGATTTGAACTCAGATCCTGTGACTCGTGGACCTCTCCTTTTTCTCTGTACCCTCCTGCTTTGGGGGAAATTTTGGATCTCTTCATCTCCTTTCAGTCTTGCTTGGATCACTTTGGGGCATTGGAGATATGGCCTTTTGGGAATAACATGCCAGTCATTACATTCCCCAGGAGCTATAAAGCAAGATTTGATGCTCTCCCCCTTTCTACTGTCAGGATGTGGCTTTAGCATGCCCAAGATCTTCCAAATTCATTCCTCCCATATGCCGTGTGCATGCTGAACATCTGGTATAGGTCAGGAGGGAGGCAATGATCTTTGTGTGTTTTTCTACAAAAATGCTTGGAGAAAGAGAAGGTGCGGTGTCATCTAGAATCATTAACTCCAAGACCATTGCTGAGAGTTTATCTCCCACCAGATGTGAAAAAGGAAAACATTAAGGCAAGTTTGCTATGCCGGGGTTAAAGTTTCAAACAGTGAGTCAATTTAGAGGAAGACAATCCAAGTGGGAATGAAAATGGGGACCTCCAGGGTCAATTACTGTTGGGATTCATACTAAGAAATGAAAATTGGTGGAAAATTGGGGAAATTTTGAGGGATATGAATACTGAATGAACTAAGGTTCTAAGAACTCATTTCTAGTCCTGGTTTCACTACAGTCTGGTTATTCTGAGTTTTTGCACATTTGAGGGGGACAGGAAAATCTGTGATTTAATCATCAGAGAGAAGTCTGGGTATGGAAACTAATTTTATCCATGTAGAAGTGCTATTCCTCTGTAACTCAGTCTGATAGAGTTGTTGGGGTCACTGAGAGATAAAAAAAAAAAAAAACAGGCAAAACTTGAATACAGATCTTCCTGAATCCAAGGTCAACCATTTTTATGCTTCATCCAGGACTTGTACATATTAGGGGTTTTAATGAATGTACTGAACTGAAGCAAGAGTCAGGATGGAAAAGAACCACAGAAAGAAGATGTGCTCTAGGAGGAGAGGACCTGGGTTAAATCCCACTTCTGATATTTGCTTCTTGAGTAGCCCTGGACCAGCCATATCACCTCCCTGATCCTTATTTTTCTATCTATAAAATGAGAAAATTGGACAAGATGGTCCCTTCCAACTCGAAATGAAAGACTGTATAAACTGAATTGCTATTCCTGCTTCTGTTGGCCTCTTGCTTTTTCACTTTGTAAAACTAAATTAGTAAGGGCACAATGGCCCAATGTTCTAAATAGGCAGGAGGCACCTGGACCAGAAAGGATGATTAGTGAATTGTGTAGCAAGGTTATTTTTTTAAGGGACTAAATAAACTCAGCAGAGTGAACTCTCTTAGGACATCAGCATTAAGGACAGACATGTCAAGTAGAGAAAATATTCAGTGTTCTTTCCAGAGACAACTAATTAAGTCTAACTAAATGCTTCACCCAGAGCAACCTAAGTCTTGTTAGAGCTGTTTCACCCCTAATTTGTCATGAATGACCATATTTCGATAATTATTTCTAAGGCATTTTGAATGTGAATGGCCAGATGCCACCTCTTCCCCTGAGCCTTTTTCCACTCCCTTGTTAGTAGATGTTTGAGTGATCAATCATGAGGAGTGAACACTCTTTCTGGGTCTCATTTTCATTAGTAGAGTGGAAGAATGCATGGGATCCAGAGTATTGGGGCAGGCATTGACTTTTGGCCATCTTCCCATGTAGGATAACTTCAGTCCACTCATGTTATTTATGCACTCAAGTTCCCAATTTGAACTCAGAATCCACTGGGAGCCCTTGTCTGCTGGGTCTTCTTCATCCTTGTCTGGCATGAAATCTATGATCCTATTATTCTAAATTACAGGTGAATTGCTGATATGCACTGGTAAAGGAAATTACCCACACAAATGAAATTCTAGATCGGGACAGAAAAAAAGAAAGAAAATTTTTTAAAAACTACATATGAACACTCAACCCGGATAGTATACTACAGCCTGCAAAGTACTTCCAAATATAAGAGTATTTGAACCTAAGAGTTGGAAAAGAACCTGGAGGCCACCAGTCCATTCTGGACCTGACCAAGAATCCCCAACACACTTCTGAGAAGTGGTCATCCGGGGTATTTGAAGATCTCATATCATTGTGCATGAGAGAATGATCCATGATTTATTGCCTAGTTCTTGGGCTATCTACACATGTCAGCATGGGATTCCTGCCTCCAGAACATCCTCCTACCCTTACTTTCCCCATGTTTCCATAGATTTATGTACATAGCCCCTCCAGCCAACCAACTTCAACTCATATACATATTCTCTTAGGCCTAGTCATTCTTTCCCACATAAGTGAACTAACCTGAATTCCCACAGCTTTCTCACAGCATCATCACTAATGACTCCCTCCTCCCTTTCTCTTCTTTCTTTTTATCCCTTCTCTTTTTTCCTCTACCCCTCTTCTACCTCTCCCTTTCACCCTTTACTCACACAAATATATACATTCTCCCTCTGTCACAAGCATGTACATGATCTACTAGGCTCATCCAATAATCATTCCATGCCCCATCGGAGGAGAGAAACAGAGACAGAGAGAGAAAGGAGGGGAGAGACAGAGACAGTGAAAGACAGAAAAAAGACAGAGACAGAGACAGAGATAGAGGCCCGCCAGATCTCACCTCCACATCAAATGTGAGCAGACATCACTAGTCTGTAAGAAACGTCCTGAAGCTCTCAGACTCTGGGTACACCAGAATTGAAAAGCACATCATTCTGTGAAAAGGCTTCCAAGGAAGCCTCGGGCATTTTCATGCTACTGCATTTCTGGAAGAAGACTAGACCCCAATTTGGCCAAAAGAATGCTGATATAATGCTTCTCCCTTATGTGAGTGGAGGAGTTGGGGCGAGAGCTGCTCTGGGAGGAGACACATGGAAGGGCTTTGGAAGCTGCAGACATTCAGGGGAAGCCAGAGCCTCCACATTCCTCTGATTTCCAGCTTGCCTCCCCAGAGAATCTAAGAGGTTTTCCCTCTGCCTGGACTCAGGCTCTTTGCATTTGAGCTGAGATCTTATCTCACTGCCCTCTAAAGAGCACACTAACTGCTGCATTTTCTGGTTCATTCTAACTTGTAGAACATCTCCAGCTTCTAACTGCTGTTTGGCTTGGATAAATGTGGTTATTCAATATAGTTGTTGTTTGGTGGGAAAAGATAAAGCTGACCAAAAAAACCCCCAAAACTAAAGGACTACTCTCCCCTTTAAGAGTAACCAAGGAAGTGACTTTTGTTTCTAACTTTAAAAAAAAAATCATTTCTAATTCCTTTGACCAGATATTTGAGGAGATATGAGTGCATATGTATGTGTGTATATATATCATTTGTATGTATGCATTGTATATGTGTGTACATGTGTGCACATATGTGTGTATATTGTGTGTATATCCTTCTTAGAGGTAGGCAAATGAAGGAGCTAGTACCCAGTCACAGTCCTTCTCCTGGTCTCCTCAAAGCCAAAGTCCCAGTGATCCCTGGAGAAGAGTGAGGCTGACTATAGAGCTACCCATCCATGCCACCTGCAGGCTAGGTACTGGGTAATTCATGTAAACATGTATATCTGACATGGCACATACTTCTTATACATCAATAAAGGAACTTTGCCTATAATCAGTCTGGCAAAGAAAAGTGTTGGATCTGGAGCCAAAGGCTCCGGGTTGAAACTCCAGAATCCCAGTAGTTCAAATCTTGACTCCCTTTATAGTCTTGGGGAAGTCATTTAAACTCTCTTGGTCTCAGTTTCCCCATCTGTAAAATGAGGATGTTGGGCTAGATAACCTCTAAGGCTCATGTGAGCTCCAAGTCTCTGACATTTTGAATTTCAGGAATACCAGCAGTTATAGGCAAAAGGGGGCCTATTATTGCCTTTTCACAGAATTCTCCACTTCTCAACTCACGTACTTTCTATATCAAATAATTAAAGCCAAAGCTCTGTTCTCTGAGGCCACAAGAACCCAGGACCAGTGCCTAGGAGGAGACACCAGTCTGGGATGGATATTTGAGGCAGCTCTCATGAGCAGCTTGGAAACAAACACATATGGGGGGCATCAAGGAGGGAAAATTACATGAAGTCATTAAAACATACATTCCCCTTGACCTATTCTTCAATACTCTGCTTCTACTGAAAGTGGAAGGATAGAAGAGGGTCCCTGACCTAGTGTAGACCTAGTCATTCCTTTTATCATCCCGGAGAGAAAGTTTTGTGGTCGCGGGTTATTTTTTTTTAATTTGAGGGCATAGGGATTTGTTGGATAAACAACAATCCCTGACCTATAATTTCTCAGGGGAATTACTCTTGTAATTATTGTATTGGTGTATGTTTATGTTGATTGCACGTTTTGATTAATTCTCTTACATCTGTTCATTCCTTTCCTCCATATTTATCAAGTGCCTACATGAAGGATGCCATGGGAATCACCAAGATGAAATTGTTTAAATGATCCCTGCCTTCATAGAACTTGAAATCTAGAAGGGAAAATGAGGTCAACCTGCCTCCCTCATTAGATGATAAACTCCTTTTGGGCAGAATCCAAAATATCTTAACTATATACTGCTTTCTGATGAGAGAGCACAACCCTTCCTCATGCCTTCTAACTTGGGAATTCTAAGGAATTCCAAAACTTTTTAGGAGCTCTAAAATCTTGATGTTGTCATTTTCTTCAACACCAGGCATTTTTGAGAACTTACTGTATGCAAGACACTACACTGTATGTTAAGACAATAAGATACATAAAACATTATCTCTATTCTGCAGGCACTTTACAGTCTATTTGGAAACAGAGCAAGTATGAGAAAAATTAACAGAGGTAGCAATAAATAGGTAAATAAATATAAGAATAAATGACTAAAAAATTAATAAATGAATGAACAAGCAAATGAATAGATAAAATAAGTACATCAATGAAAGGATGAATGGATGGGTGGGTGGTTGGGTGGGTGGGTGGGTAGATGGATAGATGGATGGATAGATAGATCAATAGATGAATAAATAAATAAATGGCCCTCAAAGTCCAACCCATCATCCACATAATGAAAGGGGAACAATAAAAAATAAGGGCATGACATCCAGAGTGGCTCTTCATGCACTGAGACTGCTACAGTTTGTGAAAAGATCTAAAAAGAACCCTGAAATACTGGTCATTTGGGTTCTTGATATACCATTGTTTAGGCTACCAACCCAGCCAGTGTGATGAAAATGAGCTCATTAATCTCAATAATAGCCCAGGTGTCCCAGGGGTACAGACTGACCCCACAGTAAATGGTCATGATGGTTAGCTCAACATGAAAGCTGACTGAGTAAGTGGTAGCCCCTTGCGATCTGGTAAACACAAAAAGTTAAGAAGCATTAGAACCAGTCAGAAATCCCAATACTCGTCTGCTGAAAGTGCTTCTATGGAGAAATCACCACAAAAGTGGGTAAACTATGTATGCACATGAAATAACTGAAAATATGAATACCTCTATTTTATATGTATGTGTGTGTATGTCAGTCCTATCAACAAATAAATCTGGTACCAGCTCTAAGCAGGGACTTCATACTGCTTTTTGTCAATGAGATGCTCAAAACTCTTAGTCTCACAACAACCAACTGCTGATGAATGCAGGGCACAGCTTCATCCCAAAGTCCAAACTAGATGAAGGAAGAAGAGAAACAAAGAAGGAAAACAAAGAAACCTGAAGAAATTGAAACTGAAATTGGAAATTGATACTTAAAATTTTAGAAACACTACCTAGTAACAAAAAGATGAAAAATATCATTGCCTCAAATAATGCTGAAAAGGAGATGGGCATACTTAAAGAGGAATTTCAAAAAGCCTCTTTGAGTTTGATGGCACAAATCCAACTAATAATAATGATAGCTAACCATTTATATAGTGTCTACTATGAGCCAGGCACTGTGATAAGCACTTTACAAATATGATCACAATTGATCTTCACATGACAACCACTGGAAGTAGGTGATATTATTATCTCTGTTTTACAGATAAAGGAACTGAGGCAGACAGAGTAAAGTGACTTGCCCAGGGTCACACAGCTAGTAAGTGTCAAAGGCTGGATTTAAACACAGGTCTTACTGGCTCCAGGCTACCATTCTATCTACTGTTCTTCCTAATTGCTTAGATGCCAAATATTTTTGTATTTGTATCCCCAGCAAAGTCACCTATTCCACTCTTTGCACAGCTCTAATTTTATAAAGTTCTTCCTTACATCAAGCCTAAATGCATCTTCTATCCAATGTTTTTCATTCTATTCCCTCTTTTGACAAGCAATCATGTCTAATCCTGTCCTTCCACATATACCTTCAAACATATGGAGACAGTTATGATGCCCCCTCCCCCATATACAAACATCTCTTCTCCGGGAAAAATTTAGTAAGGCTCTGGACTCACTCTCTCAGACAGGGAAAGGCTGAATATATCTTCCCATAAGATTCTGGGGTCCCACTGAGAGATCAGAGATGTCTTTCTTTAAAAATCCAAGGCTCAAAATTCCATTCTAATGTGGCCCTCTCACTGTTAATTAGCAGTAATTCGTGTCGCAGTTTAACTTAACCAATTAACATGAATCAGCTTTTTGGAGGGAGACCAGTATTTACTAAGAAGATACAGTAAGAACAAAAGTTGCAAAAGTTTCCCCCAGGACATACTCTTCCCTATTCCTCCTTGGTCCTTGAGGAGAGAGCACTGAAGCACCTACTCTCTCTGTTACAAAAATACCCCCAGTTCCTTCAACTCATCTTTATGTGACAGGGTCTCCTGGTCATTCACCACCTAGTCACGATCTTCTGTGTGTTAACCAGTTTGGCAAAGTCCTTCTTAAAACATGGCTCTCAGAAAAGAATACAATACTGCAAGAGGCACAGAGATCTATGAGCTTAGGCTCTATGAGCTGCGAGTGTTTCATGGAGAAAGGGGTACTTGAACCAAACCATAATAAAACAGGGAGGATGTGAATGCCCATAACCCCAAGTCAGGTCCCATAAAGATGCTGCTGTCTCAGGAGAGGCTTATTGGGTACTTTACCCAACAGAACACTCATCTTCATCTAGGTTGTGCCCAGCATGGCTTCTGAATCTCTGACCCTTGAGAACTCTAAAGCAGGCTGGATTTAAAGAAAGTAGCTGACCCAGAAAAATGTGTAGCCTTTCTGAATGCCACATAATGAATTTTCCACTTCTTGAAAAATATAAATCCAAGGAAGGTAATGGATTAATCAGAGAAAGAAGGATCATTGTTCGAATGGATCGAAGACTTGAGAACTACAGACTAATTTGTCTCTGGGCTTCAGGCGGTTCGGTAAGATATGTGGAGTCATTAAAAAAAATACTCCCTAATTGTAATGCTTTTCTAAACTAATTTTTCAATTATATGCATTAACCTAGTATGTAAAGATAACTCCAGTACTCTGGGGCTCATAAATGTAAAGCATGTGGAATACAAATGTTTTTTAAAGAGTCTCTTCACCCAGTTTGAAATCTATGGTCTTTCATTTCATTTTTTACAGGGTGAGACTTCATTCAGGCAGAATCTTAGTTCCAATGTCTCCTTTTTGTCAGGTGCCTGATGGAAAACACAGTCTATGATGGCAAAGTAGGCCCCATCTTTTTTTTTTCTAGCTACCAGAAAAGTATGAGTGCCCCAGATTCCCATTTTAATGCAATGTCTACTACCTTAAGGGTCAACTAGTTCTATGCTTAAATAAATTTAAGTAATTCTAGAAATATAGAAAATTATAAAGCATTTTCCTCTGGTACTGAGTTCAATCCAGTCAAGTCCCTCACGTTTACAATGATTTACATACAATTCTTTAACGTGAGCATTATAGCTGAGTGGGAAGACATTGGGAAGTGGGAAGTCAGCATTGGTTAACTGTATTCTATGTTCCAGGCATTGTGCAAGGCACTAGGAAGAAAAAGCTTTCATGGAGCTTATATTCCAGCAGAGTAGGAAGAGAACGGTCCTGAATGGATGATTTTTGTCATCAGGAACAGTTGCAATTATAAATATCAGTCATACGTCCTCCTTCTGGTGTAATGGAAGGGTCATTGACCTACAAGTCGAGAACCTGGGACTGCCATTCCAGGTCTAGCTACATGAACTAGAACAAGTCAAATAGGCTGCATTAGAAGGGAGTGGATTCCCTCTCAATGGAGATCCCCAAGCAAAGGTTGGGAGACTCATGATGGCATGACAGCAAGTTGGTTTTCTTCTTCCCAAAAAGATATATAAACACTTTTTCTTTATTTATTTTCTTTCTTTCTCTCTTCCTTCCTCCCTTTCTTTCTTTTCTTCTTTCTTTTTTTGCTTTTTCTTTTGGAGAGGGCAAGGCAGAGCAATTGGAGCTAAGGTTACCCAAGGTCACACCACTAGCTTTGTGTTAAGTGTCTGAGTCCAAATTTGAACTCAGGTCCTCCAGACTCCAGGGCCAGTGCTCTATTCATTGCACCACCTAGCTTCCCCCAAGATATATAAACCTTAATGTAGCAAGTAGAAGCAGCGTGGCCCAGTGGGTTGCATGCTCAAACTGGAGGCAAAAAAATCCAGGTTTAAATCTTGCCTCTGACAGTTGACTGTTTGACTCTGGGCAAGTCACCGATCTCTGTGTGTCTCAATTAACTCCCTGGCAAGCTGACTTTCTGGCTTATCTTTATATCTACCATATTGTTCCCTTGCTCATAGAGCTCCAATGGCCTCCTATCAAAAAAACCTAATCTCTTCTATTCAGCTTTTAAATCCCTTTGCAACCTGACTTAAAGATATATCTCCTAGAAGATTGTACATTATTCCCATCAAACAAACTCTGTTCCAGCCAAGCTGGTCAAATTCACATCCGAAATCTATCATATTCCATCTCTTATCTCTATACCTTTCTCTCATACTTGTTCCTAACCTACATCCCTTGAAATCCTTATATCCTGTCAAGGGTCAGTTCATCTTGAATTGAAGACCAATCAGCCATCAACAAACATTAATTAAATGCCTATTTTATGCCAGGCACTGTACTAAGTGCTAAAGATATGAAGAAAAATTAAAAACAGTCCCTGCCCTCAAGGACCTTACATTCTAACATGGGGGACAATAAGTAAATAAATAAAATAAATACAGGGTATGTGGAAGGAAACTTTGGAAGGAAAGGCACTAGGAGCTGTGGGGATAGGAAAGGCTTCCTGAAAAGGCAGAGCTATTAGCTGAGTCTTAAAAAACCCCAGGGATTCTAAGAGATGAAAGTTAAGAAGAAAAATGTGGCATTCTCTGTGTGAGGCACAGCCTATGCAAAGGTACAGAGATGGGAAACAGAGTGTTATGCATGAGAAACTGCAAGGATGGCAGGATGGCTAGACCATGGAGTAGCATGTAAGAAGACTGGCATGTTATACTCTGATATAGATAGCATTCATCATATATGATGGATCTGATATGAATGGCCAGCAGAGGAAGCTGTAGACATATGGGATCAAGAGTACTGGGCCCAGAATCAGAAAGATACGAGTTCAAATCCACACTCAGACATTAGCCACATAACCCTGGGCAAGTCATTTAACCTCTACCTTGGTTTCTGCAACTGTGAATGTGAATGTGAATATTAAGCTCCATCAAGCTCTCAGGGTTGTTGTGAGGACCAAATAACATAATATTTGTTGTTCTTGTTATTTTTAAAGCACTTAGCATGGTGCCTAGCATATAACAGGTATATGTAAATATGTTTTCCTCTCCCTTCCTCCTCTGTCTTAAGGTGAATGACCTGAAAATCCCATCCAAGTCAGAGACTCTGTGATTGATTCAGCCACATCATTTTTACCATCCTAGACATGACTTTCCTAACCTGGAAGGAAGAAGAGCTAGACCTTCCACTATTCTATTTCTGCCTTTGAACTTGAATTCTATGCATTACAATAGGATTTTGATCATCACAGACGTTTGGGTAGCACTGTATACCCATTGCCTAATTGGATACTACAAATGCTTCAAGTAATCATCTCCATTTTGGAGTTGAATAAACTGAGACTTGACCACAGAACTGCTAAGTATCAGAAATAGGGTTCAAACCGTCAATCCCGACCCTCGTTTGTCTCCAGAACCACTTCTCTTTCCAACTCCCCACTACACTCACACCTCATTTTGTCTCAACTCAGAGGACTGATTTTGGTGAGAACAGGAGGGAGATGGAGCCCACTTTGACTACACTTGCATGAATTTAATAGAGGCAATTGACAGAGAGTTACCAGAAACATATGTATGTTCACAATACACACATTCATGGAGCTTAATCGCCTGTTGGCATCAAAAGAAAGGAAAAGGAATCCTGGATGAATAGACAACATCTAATCCATCTGTGTTTGTTTTGGGGCATCCTGGGTTTGGGGAAGATACTTTCAAGGGAAGTTGCCTAGGGTACGTTGACCTCGGTACATAACAAGTAGCTTGCAAATGACCAGGCTTGGTGTAAAACAAGGGCTGTTTGTCTCTAGTGTCTATGACCAGGTCACTGAAGGCATGTGGGGAAAATATGTTCTGATAAAGGCTACAAAATTGTTAACACTTAATTATGTTTAGATTATGGAGCATTAGAGAATTCGCTGAGTCGGCGTTATTGAAAACCTTTTCTCCGCCATTCAGGGACTCTCCCAGCCAATAAAGCTTTCCACAGAGGTTGACCATTTCTTCATTCAGGTTGTTTGTCCATCCATGCAGTATTTGGAGTGTTCTTTTGAAGAACTGAGCTGCCTATAATCCCCACAAACAAGAGCTTTTTAATTCCCTGCTATTCTGTAGCCCATAATAGTTCAAAAGTAGAGAGACGAAAACCCGAAATGGTCCCTTTAGCTGTTTTTCTCCCTTCCTTTTAAGATATGGTTTGAGGAATACAAGGGACACTGGACAATGACATGATAAACATTCTTGATATTATTTATCATTAGTTAAATTGTGTTGGAAAATGCATTAAGATATCGGTGACCTGAAGAATGTATAGTTGTTTTGGTTTGGGGTGTGGGTCATTTTTTTTTTGCCATATAATTTTATTTGGGTTGGAAATGACTGTTTGTTCTGTTCTAGAGGAGAAGGGGGGAAAAATCCAATGGTCTATTAAAGGAAAGGAGTTTGCATCACCTAGTGGGTAAGTGCTGATATTCTAGCTGAGACCCACAAGGCTCCATCTGCCAGAGTGAACACAGGTGATGAGGACCTGGGCTCCACCAGGCAGGCAGTTAACATTACAAAATGTCAAGTTTAAGGAGGCCCTGGTGGGTGATGGAATAGCTAATGCCTCACCACAGAGCCCAGAGGAATTTAATTCAACCCAATCCCTTGGTCTCTGCATGTGCGGGATCAGAGATACAGCAAGGTCCCCAAAGGAACGAGCTGAAGACATTGCACCAGTGGCTGGGGGAGGGAGTTTTATTCCTCGAGCATTAGCATTCTGGGCAGCTGCTGCACACAGCCAAGGAGAGAACACAACACAGCATCCAAAAAGAGAGATAAATAGCTAATGGTTAAGTAGTGAGAAGAGGAGGGGAAAAAATGTAATAGCTTTCTCCTTTATATTCTACCCTCCTCCATCTCCCTGTATATCTTTCATCCATCTACCTGCCCCCAAATCTGTCCTATCTAGTCATGATCTACACAGAGAAAAGTCAACTGCATGAATAAGTTAAACATAGCTGAAGGGTGCTGGAATATATGATCGGAGACAGGCAGGGATCACTGGAAGGTTATTTTCAGTGGTCTGTGGAGGAAGGGTGAATGTCGCTTCCTGCTGGACTAGCCACTATATCTACTAGAGATCTATAGTGACCATAGACATTATGCCTCTAATTGTAATGTTGTTAGTTTTCTAAGGAAGAATTGATTAATCGAAGTAAGTATCGAATGATTTCACAGTGATGTACAAATTTGTGTCTAATGGTAGCTATCTCTAGAGTACGGAAGGGAGGGGGAGAAAAAAGGGGGGGAAAGAAAGTTACATGATAACTTTATCATATATTTAAAAGGAGAAGCAAGTCGTACATAATAGATTTCCAGTTTTGTATGCAATAGCCTTTTTTCTATTCTACTAGACTATAGAAATATTTGTTTCATTTCTTAAGTTCAGAATAAAATAAATATATTTTTTAAATGCAGGGGAGAAAAGAGACACCAAGAATACATAAACTCCCCCTCCTTTGTTTCTAAAGATCCAAGAGGGAGTGCCCAGGTCAGTTTATTTACACACAGTTTGGTCTGCAACTCTATTGCTAGAATCCGGCTGTGTTGAGTTAAATGGGCCATTTCCGAAAGAACTGCCTTCGTCAGGATTGTCATAGGACAAAACGTGCCCAGGCTCTGCTCTCCCGGAATTACTCACTTCCGACATCCTAAACTGGCTGCCAGAGAGTCCCAAGGCACCTGCCTCATCCAGTAAAACCCCTGATGGTGGAGAAAGGACCACTGAACATCCTCTTCCTTCTCTTTCCTTGAGGGTGGGCCAGCCCTGGGTAAGATGTATCACCACTTGTCACTAAGCAAGGGAGCAATCGGTGGCTTTACCAACTCAGTTTCACCAGTGCCAAATAGCTTTATGATAAAAAAAAAATTCTCCTTGGTTTGTGTACCAATCTGATTCTTGTTTTTTATTTTGTTTTGTTTTTGTTTTTCCCACTAGTCAGACTCCTGTTTAAGAGGGTTACCTCTCTTCTGAGCATGTCTCATCTTCTTGCCTGGCCTTACCCTTCTGTTAGCACATTCTATACAGGGAAATTTCCATGCACTATTGCATAACAAGAAGATTCTGGTTAAGGCCAAGGGACTTTACCTGGGGTCTGTGAACTTTAGGAAAAAAAATTGATAACTGTATTTCAATAAAATTGGGTTCTTTTATATTCTGTGCATTTTATCTAATGCATTTAAAAATATTCTGAGAAGGGTCCATGGATTTTGTTCAAAGGACAGCTATGTGGGCCAGGGATAGCATGCCAGGACTGACATCAGGAAGACCTAAGTTCAAATCCAGCTTCAGGCACTCATTAGCTATGTGACCTTGAGCAAGTTACTTAAACCTCTTAGCCTCAGTTTCCTCATCTGTAAAATGATCTGGAGAAGGAAATGGCAAACCACTCCAGTATCTTTGCCAAGGAAACCCCAAATGGGGTCAGGAAGAGTTGGACATGATGTACGTGACTTTGGGAGTGGGGAGGAGTAGTTTGTGGCTCAGTGGAAAGAGTGCTGGGCTTAGAGTCAGGAAGACTCATCTTCATAAATACAAATCTGAGTTGAGACACAAAAAGTTGGCATTGACTGGACAACAACAACCACAGATTTCACCAGATTTCCAAAGGGTTCCATAACACAGAAAACGTGAGACCTGATCTAGTCCAACATGTATCTGAATGAGGACTGGACGATCAGAGAATCGTGAGTCTTCATCTGTAAGGAACCTTAAAGATCATTTAATCCAACCAGCTCATTCTACAAATTAGGAAACGTGAGCCCAGAGAGGGAAAACATGATTTGTACAAAGTAATACAAATATAAGGACCACAGGTGGGATCTGAACCCAGGGTCTCTGAGTGCAGAGCCAAAGCTTTCTTCTGTGAAGGGGTGTTCATGAGCACTTCACTTCTGAATAGCTCTCATTATTAGAATGTTGTGAGGCAGCAGGGATTCCCTGACATTAAGTCTAAATCTGTCTTTTTTTTTTTTTGGTAACTTCCAGGCATTGTTCTTAGTTCTGCTCTTGGGGGCCAAGGAAAATAAGTCTAATCCCTCTTCCATATAAAAGCCCTTCAAATGCTTACAGATACACACACACACACACACACACACACACACACACACACACACACACCACTTAAACACAATTTTTTCTCTTCCCTAAGAAGAACACCCCAGTTCCTTCAATTCATCCTCCTGTGGTCACATCTCCAGGTCCTTCACCTTCTTGGTTACTCTCCTTTCAAGGAACCCCTTGCTTATTAATACCTTTTTTGATGTTGTGGTACCTAGAACGCCACTCCAAGCAGCATTCATCTCTGTACTCATCAAGCCTAGCACTATGCCTTGCACATGAATTACTTGGCAATTCCATTCAACCAACAGGTATGAAACACCTAATACTTATGAGGCACCATTATCGGCACTGAGGATGGACTCCCTAGGTTTTGAAAAGCTTATACCTCCCTTTTCCTCAATGATTTCCAGTTTTAGAACCATAATCAAATTAATATGTCCATTATTTCAGGAAAGTGTAGGTCAATCCACTCCCTTGTGACTCCACTCACCAAGACTGCAATTTTTCAAGCCAAAATATCCCTGCCTAACTACTGTTTCCCAATATGCATGCTCTCCCCTTATTAGAATGTAACCTTCTTGGGGCAGCTAGGTGGCAAAGTGAGTAAAGCTCCAGCCCTGGAGTCAGAAGGACCTGAGTTCGGATCCGGCCTCAGACACTTAACACACACAAACAAAAACCTAGCCGTGTGACCTTGGGCAAGTTACTTAACCCCAATTGCCCTCCAAAAGAATGTAACCTTCTTGAGGTCAGGGATTTTCTTACCCTTTGTTTTTGTATCTCCAGTGCTTAGTACAGTGCTTGGCATATATCAAGTTCTTAATTTTTTTTTATTCATTCATTCATTTCTATCACTTTCTCCCCTATTTTTCCATTGTGCCCTCTGAAACTCTCATTCTATTGTTAACAAACTGTCATTCATATAGAAATGGGTCTTCCACCCAGAAATTACTGTATATGTGACATATTTCTAAATTTTCCTTTTACTGTGAACTTAACAATCAGTAAATAGAATCTTTTCAACATACAAAAAATAACAATGTAATGTTATAAGAAATCATGAGCATATTTTCTATTTCACATTCTCTCTGTATATTTTGTTTCTCTCCAACTGAATGTGAATATCTTGAGGGGAGGAATTTTTGCTTTTTTTGTCTCTGATATGCTTAACAGTGCCTGTCATAGAGTGGTTACTGAATACATTATTGCTAATTGATTCAAATAAAATGTTGATTCTATTTTAATGTTCATGATATTTTGTTTCAATATTTAATGTTAATGATATTTTGCCAAGTAACACCATGGAAACAGGGGCAGCTAGGTAGTGCCATAGTGTATAGAGTGCCCAGCCTGGGGTCAGGAAAACACCTCTTCATGAGTTAAAATCTGGACTCAGACATTTACTCGCTGTGTGACCCTGGACAAATGGCTTAACCCTGTTTGCTTCAGTTTCCTCATCTGTGAAATAAGCTGGAGAAGGAAATGGCAAACCACTCCAGTATCTTTACCAAGAAAACTCCAAACGGGGTCGCAAACTGACTGAAATAACTGAACAGGACCACCACCACCAAACCATGAAAACTGATAGAGTTATCAGGACCTTTCCTGAAGTCTTTCCAGAATGGCAGAGCTTTCACTCAACCGCTATGGTCTTTGAGAAGAGAATCAATTGGGAATTAGAGTATACAAAGACAAAGGGGAACTAGCCCAAGACCTCAAGAAGTTTCAACTCTTTTGTGTATGACATGAACAATCTATGCCCTGAAGTTCATGATCCACTGTGTGTGATGGGTCAACCTGCACCAGGAGAGGGAGTTTCTCCACTGGGAGCTCCCTACAGAAATTAAACTGTGGGTTCATTCCTTATGCCTCTAATATGTGCAGTTTCTGTCCTCAAATAGTTTTTCCCCCATTCTGCATAATATATACAGCTCATCCCCCCAAAAAACATATACACAGAAAGGAAAGAAAACAGAAGGAAATCTGAGGGAGATTAACCACTGTGGGGACATTAGGAGGCTTCAGAAAGGAGGGGGGGGACTGAATAAGTTTATCAAATAAATGAATACATATATAATGTGGTTGGAAGGGGAGAAGGGATGTTGAACTTACATCTGGGGAGGCAGAAGAAAGGATCCCCTTCCCCCCAAGTTCACA
Organism: Gymnobelideus leadbeateri; assembly: GCA_011680675.1. Classification (NCBI taxonomy): domain Eukaryota; kingdom Metazoa; phylum Chordata; class Mammalia; order Diprotodontia; family Petauridae; genus Gymnobelideus; species Gymnobelideus leadbeateri. Next base: position 44,370 of record WOXC01002449.1, on the reverse strand, counting down.
GATGTGTCCTGGGAAACATTCAATTGTATTATTTTGCATTTGTTTCTTAATAATCTCCATTTTGACCAAACCCTATAGGGGGGAGAAAAAGGAGTGGGGATGTCAAAGGGATGCTTCTCTGCCCCTTCCCCAGAATAGCTCACATTGATTAACCAAGTGTTTTCCTTTCAACCCACTTTATAAATGGGAAATTGAGGCCTATTCCCCCTGACTGAGTTCTGAAGGATGTTATAATGAATTGTGGAAAAGCAAAGAATCGGACGTAAGAAGGAAGAGATTGAGATAAATCCCCAGATGGTCCATCTAAATCACTTGGTACATATTCTATTCCATTAATTCCATAAGTAAGAGATATCTTACTTATCTTCCATTAATTCCATAAGTAAGAGATATCTCATCCCAGGACCTTGGAAACACATCCTAGCCTTATCAGAGAAAGGAGCCTCACACTTGGAGGCATTTGGAAACTGACTTCTGTGGCTAAAGAGGTCATGGGAAAACTCAGGTAGAGCAATAATTATAAAACAGTGGAAAGGCTTTCCACCACATGGAGGCCTCCCCTCTGTCTCTCTGCCCTTCGCCATATTTCTTCCCCTCCCTGGGTGGCTGCTTAATTGTGCTACTCAGTTCCAGAAGCCCCAGTGGGAGTTTCTGTCTTACTGGAAGCAATGATTACAAGAAATGCCACTTACTGGACTTTTGGAAGTCAAACCTTCTCAAGCTCCATGGGTTTCACACACACACACACACACACACACACACACACACACACACACATTTATATACACAGAGACACACACATAAAGATACACACAATGGTACTCATGTCTGGTATATTTTGGTAAAGGCTATCAATGGATTTAAGCCACTGGGAAATATTCAAATATATTTGCAGTTATTTTGTTAGTTATCATAAATATTTACATTGCTGTTATCAGGTAACTATATAGAGAGGGAGGGCTTCTTCCACAAATACCATCAATAGAGAGCTCTTCACTAATTGGGAAAGGAAACAGCTGTTTGGCACTCAAGGACCATGACTGATAACTTGAAAAAGAACAGAGATGAGAAGTATTTACTTTAGGCTCCTTCCAGTGGAGCTGAGGAGTCCTGGAAGAAAAGTTTTAGAGATTAATCCCACGGAGAAGCCTGGAGCTCTTCTGCCAAACTTTGATACTGAAGACTCCAAACCTTCCTTGATGAGTGGCCGGGCCCTCCGGGACTGATTGGGAGAACAGCCTCTTTCCCCTTAGAAGAAGCAGTATTTATCACCGAATTAAATTGCCTTCTAATGACTCAGCTTGGGTACCACTCAGGGGTCTATGAGTGAGGGGGATGGGTGCTAATTGAGTCTGTCGCTCCACATCCTAACTTGAATTTTAAGGGTTATTGTGTATTGATTTGCTAACTGGTTTGCAAGTTAACAGCTCTGTGGAAAGACCTTTGAACTGTTTGCTTCTCCCGGGGGAAACATTATCTCTATGAGCTTCATTCCTCAATTGACAAAGAAGAAAGAGAACATGGCTATTGGCAGGAACATTCTAATCTCACAGGCAAACCTAACTACGGAATGACTTCAAGCATCAAAGCAGACACCAGATTTAGATCTGGAACAGACCTTAGAAATCCTTTCCAATGCCTCCTTTTTCTGGAGGCCCAAAGAAAGGGAGAGATTTTCCCTAGATGTATACAAAGGGGAAGCAAATCCATATCCCCCAACTTTAGCTCCAACTCAATGAAACAAGCATTAAGCACCTACTGTATATAATGTACAATAGAAGTGAAATTCCTTCAGACAGAGATGTTTTGGTTTTGTCTTTGAATAACCAGTGCCTAGCATGCAATAGGGGCTTAATAAGTGCACATTGAATTGCTAGGTATTTTGCTAAATGCTGGTGTTACAAAGACAAAAAAATGAAACAGTTCTTGCCCTCAAGGATCTTGCACACTTTTGGGATGTATTACAATGACTTTACCACTTGGTAAAGGCTACCAATGGATGCAAGCCACTGGGAAATATACAAATATGTTTGCAGTTACTAGTCTTTAATGAGAAAAAAAAGTGAAATGAAAACAACACGTTTTAGTTAAAGGAATTTAAGGAGGGTGTGGTTAAGGTTGGCTTTTTCTTCTGGCCCCTCATGACCATCCCTTCCCGTCATCATATATTGTTTATGTGTCAGAAATTGACTACCCTCTTTAAAAAATTACTTAAGGTGAGTTCAGCCCTAGTGTAACTTAGCTAATGTCTTAGGAAAAGCTCATTTTTTCCTAAGGCCTTTCCGAGTTAACAGGGTGTGAAGTTTAATTTGAAAATCATATAAGTTCAGTTTATTGAATTTGAAATGTTCCAATTTTATCACTTTGGAAGCATTCCTTCAAACATGCCATTAAAACTACCGAAGTGGGCTTTTTGCATTGACGGCTCTTTCCTAATTAGCCATCTCTACCAAATGAATTCCCATTATCTTGGAGGGGAAATGGTTCTGTAGTCAATAGTAAACATAGATTAACTCTCTGCCACTTCAGCTTGGGCTATTAGACAGCTTTGAATGATAGTCAGAGTTTTTCAGAGCTTCAGGAATTCCTAAGTACATACTTTCACTTTTCCTCTTGGGATTACCTGTAAAATTCAGGCCTGGATAAAATAATTACTAAAATAATCTATAATTGTTTGCTGTTTTCACCAACAATTGCCCCTGGGTTCGTTTTTTCAGAATTTTGCCACACCAGGACACCCTTCAAGATTTTCTAGGAACTCATGGGAAATGGTTGGAACCTTGGGAGGAAGGGACCAATTCCATCCCAGAATTCCTGATTGAGGAGAGGAAAGCCAGGCTTAGGCTGACATGCAATCTAGATAATGGGAGAACAGACTTCAGAACTCAGAGCAGAGACAGGGAAGATCCCAGAGCCTAAAACTCTATACGGGAAATGTCAGTAGGCCCTAAAAGGAAACAAACTCTGAAGAATGAGATTATATTTGGCACAAATGCAAACCATGCCACTGAGGAAGAAAAGGAATTGTCTAAAGCAGACTGCCTAGCACATAGTAGGTGCTTCAACAATCCTTTCTGACAACTAAAGAGACCCACGTACATGGACCAATTTAGATTTGTAAAAGCTTAATGATACATAATTATAGTGACCCAGCTTAGTCTGAGGGCAAAGCTAAAAAACTGCACCTTCCTCTTGTCTCTGTAAAGTCCAGAAGGGGAGATGTGTCATCTTGGGTGGGAGGTCACAGGTGAGTGTTGGTTGCTTTGACTAAACTTTCTTTCCCCCTCTCTACTTTCCTTCTTTTTTTTTCTTTAATCTTTGATACAATGGATGGTTTACTTATTAGAGGTGGGAAAAGGGATCCACTCGGAAACAAGGATGATATAAAGACAAAAAAAATCAATAAAAATAAAAGATAGAGATGAAACCTGATTAACTTCCAAGTTAAGAAATTCCCTCTACTAATACAGGTAGCACCTTCTCTGCAATTTAGAGTCCTAAGGAATTGCTGAGAAGACTGAGAGTATAAGCGGTTTGTCTAGCTCAAATAGACAGCATGAGTCAGAAAAAGGACTTGAAAATGAGACAGTGTAATATTGGAGACTTACAAAATCATGATTTTTTAAGGGAAAAGAGTGAGATATTAAAACAACTGGTGAGGCAATTTGTGGCAAAATTCTCAAATGTATCATTAGACGAATGGTTTGTAAGGATTTAGAATGGAAAGCAGGGATGAGGAAGAGCCAGCATGGATTTTTATCAAGAATAGGCCATTCTCAACTATCCTAATGTTCTTCTCTGATCTGGTTGTTTGGCGAGGGAGTTCAAGAATACACCAAGGCTATCCCATCCCAGGATTTCATCAAAGCATTAAATTAAATCTCTCATTACTCTTGTGGACAAGAGGGGGAGATGTGGGTTAGACAATAACACAGTTAAGCAGAGGCAGAGTTGGTTGGGTGACTGGACCCAAAGAAGAGTCATTAATGGATTCAAAGGAGGCAGGTTTATAGTGGAATGACATGTGAATCTGGCCATGTGACCTTGGGCAAGTCACTTAACCCCAATTGCCCTCCAAAAAGCAAAAAATAAAATAAATAAATGGATGGATGGAGGAGAGGTGGCACCCATCAAATTCTCAGATGGTGCAAAACTAGAATAGATAGCTAGCATGCTGGATGGCAGAACCAAATTCCAAATATTAAAAAGAATTTTGTAAATTAGAATACAAAAGGTAACATGGTATAGGGGATAGGGCACTTGCCTCAAAGCCAAGATTTCTGGGTTGAAGTTTTTGTGGTCCCACATTTTTTCTATAGGACTGTAGGAAAATTATTTAACCTCTCAATGCTATGAACAACTCTCTTAGACTACCTGTGGCAGACAAGGTTGTATTCTGCATTGGTACAAGGAGTTACACACATGTGCATGCACACACATATACACATATTATTTTACATGTTTACACATAACAGTCTACACATACAGGGTCTCCAAAAAGCTTTAGTACAGTTTTAAGCTTTAATAAGGGATACACATATATACACCTGTATGTATGTACATATCCACATATATGTATATAAAAATGTGTGTGCATATATGCACATTTCAAATAAGGTATAAATAACAACCAAGAAAGAAAGGCATGGATTTCTAAAAGATTTGTTCTCCTTTAAAAATCACTTTACGCAAATAAAATCTGTGTGGTCACACAGCCTCTGTGTTGCTCCCCGCCCCCCACTCCCCCCAGACACAGGCAAAATGCCTTGCTTTTTGCTCACTTGGGAGTGGACTGTCCCTAGGCTTTGAAGGCCTCTGGCAGGAGTCTGGCTCTCAGCTCCTTGGTCACACAACTCCTCCTGGGGTCAACAAAGCTAGACCTGGGGCTGCCCCAGGGCGAGCAAGAGGGTCTGGAGCCCCAGGGTTGCTGATTTGGCTTCTGGCTTCTGCCAAGGAGGAAGTGGGGGAGGAGAGAGCAGTGTCTCCAGCTGCCCAGGACACCCTGGGGGTGAAAGCCATCTCTCTACAGACTTACACTCTCAGGGGGTTCTGGTCAAACAGAAACAACTGCCTGGTGGAGGGGGTTGGGAGAGACAATTGGAATCTCTAGATCTCTTCTCAGGGTTGACTGAAGGAGCTGGTGAGAGAGCACAGCTTCCCAACCTGCTTTGTGTCATGGAGCCCCTTGGCAGCTGGTCTGGTAAAGCCCACAGAGTCCTTCTCAGGAGAATGTTTGCAAATGCAGAAAATAAAACACATAGGATCCCAATGGTATCTAATTATATTGAAATGCTGTTAACAAAATATTTTTTTTAAAAAAAGGTCATGGACCCCAGGCTAAGAACCACTCCAACCGAGACAGCTTCCCATCCCTCCCTCCCCAGCTCACCTCCTCCTACGGAAAACCATAGATCACTGAGCCCTGAGAGAAGCCCTCGTTGTCATCTAGTCTGAGACTCCTGTCACAGATAATAATCCTTCCCTATGTGCACCTTGAGAGACAGCAGAGTGAAGAGATGAGAGGCACAGCCCAGAGTCTGCCAGATCAGCATTTAAGTTCAGCTTCGGAGACAGTCTAGCTATATGTATATGCACATGCATACACACATCTGCACGTAGTACATGTGCTATAGTCGTGTACTATATGTCTGTGTATTACATTCGAAGATACATGTGTGTATGTATGCATATATAATGTATATGTATGTATGTATGCATCTGTGTGTATGTGTGTGGACACATAAACTAAGACCTGAGTTCAAGTCCTGCCTCTGACATATACAGGCTGTGTGATCCTAGATAAATCATTTTTTGAGCAATTCCAAGACTGGGCTGAAAAGAAGGGGCTGATCTGCATTGGTAGAAGAAGCTCATCATCAGGAGCTCTTTACAGCAATGAAATCACAGGAACTGTAAGAAATAGGGTGTGGTAAGAGGAGACAGAGAGAGAGGAGAGAGACAGAGAAGTAAGGGAGGGAGGAGAGAAAGAAAGGAGAGACAGAGAGAGAGAGAGAAGAGAGACAGAGACAGAGAGACAGAGAGAGAAGTAAGGTACAGATGTGAATTGGTAGCGAGAGTTTTCTCACTGTGGGCTATCTATCCCAAAAACAGCAGAGAGAAGGACCAAATAATCTACATTTTAGACGTTGCCAATGAGCAATGCATTAACCCCATATACTGTATAGGAGGAAGAAAACCAGTGTGAGATGCTTTGGGGAAATTGAAAAATTCTTTAAAACAATGACTTCTCTTGCAAACAGTCCAACTTTTACTATCAATATTGCACTGATGGGATTTTATAACTGTGAGTCACGGCACACTGACATTAACACAACAACCCAACTGGAGGCCGATGGAGAGCTGGGCGGGGCCAGATCATACAGAAAAGGAAGGGAGAAAGCATGAAGAGGAGGGAGATACATGGGAGCCAGATGGTGAAGAGGGTTAGAGGTCAAACCATGCAGTTGGCGTTTGAATCTTGAGGCAATGGGGAGCCACTGGAGATTCTCAGCAGAATAGTGACATGGTCAGACCTCTGCTTTAGGAATATCAACTTGGACACTGGCAGGAGGATGGGTTAGAGAAGGGAGAAAGGGAGGCAGGGAGACCAACCAGCAGGATGCCCTCACAGTGCAGGCAACGAGCGCCTGGGCATCATGGAACTTGAGCACAAAAGCAGAGAAAGCTTCATTTGGTCCTCACAAAAAGCCTGGGCAGTTTTCTTAGTCTTGGTTTCTTAGGCTTGTTGATGGTCACACAACTAGCATGTAATAAGGTCATGGATCTGAAGCTGGAAGGAAGTTCAGAGACCATCACATTCAACCCCTTCATTTTACATATAGGGAACCTGAAGCCCAGAGAGAAGAAGTGATTTGTTCATTGGTAATAAATTCCCAACCCTCTCATTTTATAAATGAAGAGACTTCAGTCCAGAGAGCTTTCCACTCTCCCAAGATCACTCATGAAATAAAGAACAAAACCTCCCTTCTACTCTGTATGTATCATAATATATTACCTTATTTATTTTTTCTTTCCCATTAGTATTTAAACTCCACAAAGGTTAGGGACTCTTCAGAAATTTTTTTTTGCCTCTCTTTGCATTCCTATCACTTAGAACAGCTCCTGGCCCATAATAAACACTTAATAAATGCTTGTTGGCTGATTAAATGGTCAATCAAGGGAAGGCATCAAACCAGTGTCAAACTCTAAGGTCAACACATTATCCATTATACCATGGTCCCCCTAAGAGATAAAAATATTGCTCCAGATATATAATGGGTGTATTTTCTATTTCAAACTTAATCGAGGTAGATTTCCCAGATTTGAACATTTCAGTGAGAAAAATGGAAGAGGGAGGAAAAAGAGAGAAGAGAGAGAACGGTCAGAACAAAGTCATGGACAAAGGCTATCCCAGCATCTTCTTGGCTGATAGATGCAGGGCAAGAAGAGGCCCTTTGGTGGACAATCTTTCTCAACAGTAGGATTAATCCTTCTGTAATCCCTAGTTGTAAACTCCTTTAAGTGGAAATGAATTAGAAAGTTTTGAAAGGAATTTATTCACATTAATAGTTGTTACTAAGAGATTAGGAGATAAAATGGTGAAAAACCCCCAAATTCAAAACTTTCTCCATCCATATAAAAAAGCTTCCAGTGCCTGGCTACAGGACTTCTGTGATCACTTGTGACATTCTTCCTTGAACTTCTCTCAAAATGTCTCCAAGATTTCTTTGTGCAAGTCTACAGCTGGGAATTTAAGCTACCAACAGCACTCTCAGTTGTAACCTTAAATTCACTGTTTCTTGGGGCGGCTAGGTGGCGCAGTGAATTGAGCGCCGGCCCTGGAATCAGAAGGTCCTGAGTTCGGAGCCCGCCTCTGGCACTTAATCTGCACAAACAAAAACCTAGCCATGTAACCTTGGGCAAGTTACTTAACCCCGATTGCCCTAAAGGGGCGGCTAGGTGGCGCAGTGAGTAAGAGCGCCGGCCTCGGAGTTGGGATGACCCGAGATCAGATCGGGCCTCAGAAAACGAGCACCCACGCATAAATCAAATGACTAGCCGTGTAACCTTGAGCAAGTTACTTAACCCCAAGTGCTTTAAAAAAAAAAAAAATTCACTGTTTCTTCTTATTCAGTCATGAGTCAGCAGGAATAGCTTTCCTGCCCTTGTGGCTGAAATCATCACATTCTTATAAATGTTTTCAGTTCAAAGATTTGGGAGATCTGATTAATAGGAGATCCATCTGGGTGTCCAGGTGGGATTCTCAAGTATCTCACAAGTAAGACAGCAAGCTCCAAGATAATGCATCAATCATCATTGATGTATCACCTCCCTGATGGCATGGTCCTCTTTGAGAATGAAGGACAAACTGCAATACATCAATTGGCAAGCATTTATTAAGTGCCTACTGTTGGCCAAGCACGGTAATAGATGCTGTGGATACAAAAAGAAAGAAAGGAAGGAAGGAAGGAAGGAAGGAAGGAAGGAAGGAAGGAAGGAAGGAAGGAAGGAAACCTCCTTTCAAAGTAGCTTTCATTCTATCAAGGTAAGTGTATGGTATGTCCTTTAATTCAAAATACAGGATTTTTGGAATTACAGAAATGTTTCCAATCAATTAGCAAACATTGATCAAGTACCTACTATGTGTCAGGTACTAGAATGACAAAGCCATATTATGACTTGTATATGACAAATATATAACATATATGACAAAGCCATACCACTGTCCCTACCTTCAGGGGGCTACATTGTCCTCTTTCGATCTATACTTTTTCTTTGACCCTACCCCCATAGGCCATTTTCCTCAATAAAAATGAATGTTTTTTCCACTTTCTCCTTATAAAAAGTGGAGGTGCCCATGCCTGGTCCTTGAGTCCAATCTAAACTTTCTCCTATACATTTCTGATCCTTCAATGACAGACAAATGATGCAATGATACCTATATTGCCTTGACATGTCACTTCTTACCTTCTTTGTTTTCCTCCTACCTTTCTTATACTGTTACACTCACTTGACCAAATAACCTAAAGGGACAACCACAGTGATCCGGAACAACTGAATGAGAAAACCGTCTTTTCAAATGTTGGTAGATTACTCACAAATAGATGAGGGAACAGCATTCTTCAATGAATCAATAAACAAGCATCTGCTAAGTTTGTCCACAGGCCAGATATGGCTCCCGTCACTGGGGACGCCAAAACAAAAATGAAACCGTCTCTGCTCTCATGGCAGGCAGAAGTCAAACTTCATAAACAATCTAAGTTGCTCTTCTTCTTCACAATTAATTATTACTAACAGACAAAATTGAAAAGATTAGAAAAATTAAAAATTCCCCCCAAAATTTTTATGATAAAAGAGAAGGAAGTAGGGAAGAAGGAATGGTTAATTCCCAAGTCACTGACAATACTTTGTATTCATGCAAAAAAAAATTATACTGCTCACTTTAATAACTAAATCATTTAAAATATGACAATAATTTTAAAATTGCAAAATTCAGACTTTGTAAATATAAAAAGAGATCTTCAAATTTGTGGTCGGGTCATTTCACTCACGTCCAACTCTTTGTGACTCCATTTGGGTTTTCTTGGCAAAGACACTTAGAGTGGTTTGCCATTTCCTTCTTCAGGTTATGTCTACAGATGAGGAACTGAGGGTTAAGCAACTTGCCCAGGGTCACACAGCTGGAAAGTGTCTGAGGCATGAAGACTCAGAAGGATGAGTCTTCCTGATTCCAGGCCTGGCACTCTATGCAGTAGTCTGGATTTGAACACAGCTCTTAATGACTTCAGGTGTAGCACTCCATCAACTGCATCACCATTTTGCCATTCTTTTTTCCCCAATCTGTCTGTGAGGCTGTTGTCATGGACTATCTGAAAATTCTTATGGCTAAAAAAAGTCAAAATGTTGACTCTGAACATGAGGTTTATGAGCTTGGGTTTGCTGTTGCTGTTTGATAACTATTTCAATATAATTGGTTTCCAATACCATCCTACATACTTTATTTTCTGCCTTTAAGAATATTATTCTAAGAAAGGGTCCATAAGTTTCACCAGACTATCAGGGGTCCATGATTTTAAAAAGGTTGAGTTTCTGTTCTAGGATAAGACTGAGACATTTCCTTCTCTGTCCAGGTCAGACACTGTTGTTACTTAGCTAAATCTAGTGGTCTCTAGATTACCTTCGATCACATTGCCAAGAAAAAAATATCATTTCTTAGCCATCAAGTAAGGTTTACAGACAGTTCTTATTTTACATAAAGTCACATTACTCAAATTCCACTTTATGTAAAGAATTCTGAATGACGATATTGCTTGCTTTTGATAGATAAATGGGGTGGGGGGAGAGGGTGGGCCACCTTCCAAACATCTCTTGATAGTTTCATAAAAACAAAGTTGCACAGCCAACCACGAGTGAATGTGTAGTCTTGCGATGGGTGGGGAAAGGTCAATATAGTACATACCTATGTTAATTTTACTGTACAGTACTGGGCATACTGTATCATTAACTTTACCCTTCATTTCATAATTCTATTATCATGATACAGTCTTTAATATGTCTGCATTTTAGTATGTCTTATGCATGAAGGTATTATTTTGTATATGCTTTCATTATATAGGCTAAGTGAAGTGGGTGGGTAGGGGCAAATTTGCATTACACGAAAATTGTTTTACGTAGATGTCTATGGAATGTAAAACAAGAGCTTTTTGTAAATTGAAATCTTTGTCACGAGGACAAAGAAAATCTTGCAGAAGATCTACTAGTAGGAAATCTTTTAAAGTCCATTTAATAAGCTTCATTCATCCTTCAGAAAAGAAAAGAAAACTTCTACGTTAGATCTCCAAGGTTCCTTGGTTCTAATTTCTACAGCTCAATACAGCCAAGATTCACAGGCCAGCTATGCCACACTGACTAAAAATAGTCTGTAGTTCCCTATACATCAAATGAGATAATATCTGTAAAGTACTTAGCACAATGCTTGGTACATAGTAGGTACCTATTAAAAGCTTGTTCAATACCATTCCTATACCTTCTAGAATAAAATGCAAAATCCTCAGTCTAGCAAAGAGCTCAGACTAGACTCCACAGTTTGGCTCCTCCCGCTAATTTTCTGGTCTTATTTCCTATTATTCCCATTCATTCTCCATTCTAGTCAAATTGGCCTGCTTTCAGCTCTCCATATACCCAACTCCATCCTTGGCCTCATACCAGTAATCCCCTATATCAGGGAGTCATTTCCATCTCTTCCAATCCCCAGCTTCCTTCAGAGTTGATCTCAGGTACCAAAAAAAGCCTCTCTTTTCCTCCCCTTCCGCCCCTACTTTTAGTGTTTTCTCATTCAGTGAATAATAACATCTACCTCCCAGAGTTAAGAGGACCAAATGAGTTCATATAGGTAAAGGACTACACCCAGTGCCTGACACATATTAAGAGTTGGTTATTCTCTTCTCTCCCTCCTCCTTCTTTTCATATATATTTGTGCTTATCAGTGCCCATCCTATACATTCCAAATAGAATGCAAGCTCCCTGAGGGCAGGCACTACTTAATTGCGGTCTTTTCATTCATTGATGTTGTTGGATTGGGTTGGATTATGTTGGAAGGGGCCCCCAGGGAGCAATCTCTTCCAATCCCCTGAGGGTAATAAAGCAATGCCCCTAGGGTCCCACTGGGGCTAAGCATCAGAAGCAGCATTAGAACCCACACCTTTTGAATCCAGCACCAGTATTCTTTCCAAGAGTTTAAATCTAAATGTTCTTCTCCATGAGCTCATATTTCTGTTGAATACTTTCCTTCCCTCACTCTTCTGCCTGCTACAGAATTCGATTCTCCTGTTTCCAATCAAAGCCTTTCCTTCAACTTCACCAAGATCTGCCCACAAGAGGAGGAACGTGTGAGCCCACGCGAGCCGAAAGCTGCCATGTCTGCATCAGGAATGCCATGTAGACATGTGTTCAGATGACTTAGTGAATACCATCAGAGCACATGGGCAACATATGTGAGCCTGACAACTCCCCACCCCCACCCCTGGATGCTCAGAAAATCCCAGCTTGGGTCATGAACAGAGAAGAGGCACTGGTTATCCAGGCAAAAAGATACTGCTTTGCTTTATTCTCTGATCAGATTAGCTTATCAGCACTTGATGAAGCCAGAGAGATTTTAGGTGAGGGAATCTTGCCCTCCCACTTATTATTTGCTTTGGAAATGCATGAAGAGCCTTATGGATGGGCTTCTTCTTTGAAAATTCTAGCCAACTTTATCAAGCCTGCATTAGGATCACAAATTCTAATCACACTCCCTCTTCCCCTCTCCATTACAGACCAACAAGCCACAATAAACAAGTCCATTTTTAATGTTGGAAAAAAATGAGAAAGATGACCTTTTCCTAACTTTTATTTTTGGATGACTATCCACCGGATTTAACATCCCTTTGAAAGATCTGGAAAAACATTAAACTTCACTTTAATGAAATCTGCAGATGATGCTGTACTGGGAAAGGCTGCCTGCACAGTTGAGGACAACATAGTGAAACAACCCCCTCCAATAATATATTGGGTGGGAGGTGAACACAGTTGAGAAGGACCCATCCAAGAGCCGCCTCCTACCTTTTGTAAAGGAGAATTTTAAAAAAGAGAAAGGAAAATCTCTAGAGCAGATGCAGTTTGCTTAACAGACAGGCAAAGCTCAGGAAAATGTCATTCCAGTGTGCAAACGGAGTGGATGGTCAATTAGGAGTGTGGAACATCGGAGAAGAGCAGAGCTATTTTCAGATCTCCAGGCAGAGAGAGGCATTGTATCTCAAAACATAGGGCCTTTACTTCCATGACTTTAATAAGACTGCACCTGGTATGGGACGTTCAGTTTTGGAATGGTGTTAGAAAGACGTTTTTAATGCATTTTATGAGTTGGGTGTTTATCTTTCTTTTTTATTATTAAGAAACAAAATTACAGCCAACTTTATTTTTCAGGAACTCCCATCAATATAATTACTGTTAATATTTATATGCTTTTCTCCTTTGCTACTTGGTATAACCTTGGTACTTGCTCTGACCTAATGCTCACTTAGGCAAATGAGTATTGAGAAGGTCACTCTTATGATTCAGTTCTGAAAAAAAAATTGTTGGATGTCTACTGTATCCAAGGGACTGTGCTAGGTAGGTCCTCAGGGATTCTGAGATGAATAAATACATTTCCTGCCTTCAAGCCTTTACAGACTAGTGGAAAGACAAAACATAGACACAAAGAGCTAGGGTTTTAAAAAGTAGGAAGCAGAAACATAATACACTCAAAGGAGCCCTCAATTTGGAGTCAGAAAACCTGATTTTGAGTCTTCTGCCTGGGGACCAGACATTTGGAGTCAAATGACTTGCCCAGCTTCATCAGATCATAAGAGGATTCGTTAGAAGGGACCCTGGAGAGTTTCTATCTAATCCAGTCCCCTTATTTCACAGAACTGTGGTCCCATGGAGGTAAATGCTTGCCCAAACCATAGTCCATAATGAGAATTAGAAGGGACCTTAGAGTGTCTGGTCAAGAGATGTCAAAATAGTACCCATAGGGCAAACTAGATTAAAATGTGATTGGGAAGTGCTTACAAAATAAAGAAAAATATATCATAGATAATGTTAATTTGTGGTTTTCTAAGCCAATGTGCAGCCACAGTTTCAGTTTGAGTTTGACACCACTGATCTAGTTAGAAACCGTCATTTTACAGATAAGGAAACTGAGGCCCAAAGCAGGATGACTCAGCCAAGGTCCCACATAATAAGTAGCAGAGTCAGGACTTGAAATCGGGTCCTGCTCTCTGGGTGCCCTTCTCCTCTTGTCACAGGGCCCCAGAGTTTTCTCATGAGGGGAAGAGAGATTTGAATTAGATGGTCTCCAAAGCCCCTTAGGGCTCCCAATTTCTCATCCTATTTGATCTGTAAAATGAAGGACCAGTTGGCCTCTGTGGATCTTTCCCTTTCCAGCTCTAACCCTCTAGCACCCCCACCCCCAGCCCAGTCTTTCTGTTGCATCAGACTGCCGCCTCTGGTCACTGGAGTAGCTGCAAGGCTGCGGGGAAAAACTGGCTTCCAGAGCACCTGCCTTATCCGACTTGATAGTTAAGAACTTAATTCTCTTATTAATTTGAGGATCACCAGGAGATTCTTTTCTTCCATCTGCTGTTCTATGAGCGCCGGCTTTTCAATAGCCCTCATTGTCTCTCCCTAAGAGCAGCAGATTGCATTGAACCCTCTCTCTGCCCTCAGAACACCTCCCCCACTGGTCCTAATTAAATCATGAGAGAGGGGGATTAAGGTACGTATCAGCCTAGCCTTTTGAGGCTGCTCGAGCTCCGCTGGGGCAGAGTCCCTGGGAAGAGGCCGACCCATTTGCTCAGGAGTTTGCCTCGTTATCAAAGAAGCAATGATGACGAGAGAGAAACTTGTAGAGATTGATGGGGAATTAGAAAAATGATCCCTAATCCAGTTATCCCTTGGCGCCAGCAGCCAGAACAATCTCTGGCTGGCAGGAGAATGGGGAATCCCAGGCTCAAGGAGCTTGCTGGGGTTTTCCCACTATTGAGAGTTATAAGATGTCTTTGGGAGAAACCCAGTGTTTTAGGAAACAAATGTCTGGACGGTCCTGAGTGTAGAGAGGGAAGGGGGGGTACTGATCAGAAATCAGAGGGACAGAGGGACAGAAACCAGGAGCAGGAAGAGGCCATCGAAGCTAAGCCCATCTTTCTAGATCAGGACGCTGAAGACCTGAAGACGCTGAAGAGAGGTTAAGTGACTAACAGAAATAATAAAGAGGCATTAGAGGACTTGAAGGGTCTCAAAGAATTCTATAAATGTCATCTGATTGGATCTTCCCATGATGATGATGATGATGATGTCGATGATGAAGATGGTGATGATGATGATGGTGATGATGATGGTGGTGGTGGTGGTGATGATGAAGATGGTGATGATGGTGATGGTGATGGTGAGGATGAGGATGATGATGATGATGGTGATGACAGCCAACACTTATTTAGTACTTTATGGTCTTCAAACATTTTTATAAATAGCATCCCATTGGATCTTCCCAGCCCTGGGAGGTAGTAATAACAATAACTGCAATGATAACAATAATAATAACTCGAGCTTCTATGATGCTTGAAAGTTTCCAAGCAACTTTACAAAGGCCTCACAACAGCCCTGAGAGGTAATGATCACAGCAAAATACCAACCAACTTTTCCATTTTTTACTCTTTGTGTTGCCGCCCTCCACACATGACACAGAGTGCTTCTAAATGTCTTTCAGTCATGCCTCAGCTGTGACTAGCCGACCCAAACTCCTTTCCCCACCCACTATTCCCCTAGAAGAAGGTAACCTCTTGGAGAGCAGGGAAGATGAGATCACAGATTTCCCGCAGGAAGAGCCCAAACTGGCTCCCTTTTTCTATGTGTATTCCCAATGCTTAGCCCAGCGCCAGGACATAACAAGTGCTTGGTAACTGATTATTCATTCATTTATTCATGAGCCCACATCTTTCTGACTCAAAGGCTGGTATTCTATCCAAACTCAAATATAAAGTCCAAGAGCTGTACGAGACGATCTATAAAATTCCTCTGGCTCTATCGAAATCTATACTCCCATGATAATAGCAGTTTTAAGGATTACCTAACATTCTCTCCACAGAAGCCCTATGGGATAGGTTG
Source organism: Gymnobelideus leadbeateri (assembly GCA_011680675.1). Lineage (NCBI taxonomy): Eukaryota > Metazoa > Chordata > Mammalia > Diprotodontia > Petauridae > Gymnobelideus > Gymnobelideus leadbeateri. The sequence continues at coordinate 28,686 of WOXC01002449.1, read as the reverse complement.
TCCAAATACTGTGGAGCCTATTTTAACAGTAACAGTTAGCATTTTTATAGCACTTTAAGGTTTGCAAAATACTTTCATTTATTTATGTTCTCATATGATCCTCACTACAAGGGTTATTGGCCCCATTTCACAGATGAGGAAACAGGTTCTAAGAAATGAAATCACAAAATGAAAAGGACTGGCACTGGGATGATGGGGGAGGGTCAATAACAGAACATCTAGGGAACTCCTCTCTCCCATTTCTCCCCATTACCATCCAAAGAAAGCTTTATAGGATATAAATTGATGCCATACATATCTTATACCCATTAGAAGTTAATTGGAAAATGGGACTCCTCTTCAGGCACTGGGTGGAGAATGGATTTTCCCATGCATCTAGAGAGCAGGGAAAGAGAAACCACAGCTCAGGATTGAAATAATGGGGAAACCTGGGACTTCATTGTATTTCTGACTGTCAGTACTGTCAGTTGAGGACTATTGTTGGCCTAGGGCTAGAGCAACCCAAACATACTGGCTCCTTTGTTGTGTGTGTGTATATTCCAATGAAGAGTCAGGATGAGTTTTCCACCATTCTTTGCCTGTTTTGGATCTAGGTGGCCTAAATCTGAGGGCTACCTAGAACAGGTGGGCTCTCCCTATCCCCTCTCCCACCACTGTCCCCCAGCTCAGGCTGATCACCCACCCCCCAAAAAAACAGCTCTGGGACACCAAGCACCAGACTGAGTAAATATTTGTGGCATGTTTTCATGAAGCCCAGAACAGGGAGAAATTATAACAAATTTGTGTATGGTGCTGTTGACTTGCAAAAGAAGCATTTGCAACATTCTGGGGCTGTTCCCTTCTCATAGGATCACAGATTTAGAGGTTTGAGGCCATCAGCAGAAATTCAATTTAACCCCTCTTTTTTAACATATAAGGAAACTGAGATTTAGAAAGAGGAAATGACTTGTTCAGATTCACCTAGAAAGTCCATGATAGAGATAGGAATTGAACTCAGGTCCTCAGGTCCTAATCTGTCCCGTGGTATCCCTCTGTTACCATGCATGGCCCCTGAGCTTGAGCTCACCTTCCAGAATGGAAGTTTGGGTAACCTCTACTATTCCTCTCCATCTTTTACAAGGGAATGAGGAGGTCTCTATGTGACTGACTGATCACCAAAAATGTAGACTTGTCTCTACATACAGATTCCCTTGTCTGGAGCTCACACCTGCTAGACATGTAGTCAGGAGGATCTGGGTTCAGATCCTACCTCAGACACTTAATAGCTGTGTGACCCTGAGCAAGTCACTTAACCCCTTTGGCCTCAGTTTCCTTATCTGTAAAAGGAGCTGGGGAAAGAATAGGCAAACCACTGTAGTATCTCTGCCAAGAAAACACCAAATAAGGTCATGAAGAATCAGACTTGACTGAAAGCAACCAAAGCACCTGGAGCCAGGTGGAGACAGAAAAAGGTAAAAAATGCTGGCTCTACAGTCAAATCCCACTTCTAATACCCGTGATTTTGGGCAAATCACTCCAACCCCTAGGCCTCACTTTCCTCATCTGTAAAATGGGAGATTAGACTTGATGGCCTCTGAAGACCCCTATTGTCTCTGATTCCAAGACTCACCTTCCGTCTATAATCCCATAATGTTGCCCATCTCTATCACGATTACAAAGGACTCTAGTGAACCAGAGGGTAATCTTGAAGAACTTTACCCCTGTCAGACCATGGGTGTTCTCTTTCTTTCCCAGACTTTTCCATTTTGATTCTGTTGAGTCAGGAGTGAGCAGAAGTAGGGTGGTTTGTTGGCACAAAAAAATGAGAAAGCTTGGCTCTGAGAATGATAAGCTTAGCCTGGTACCAGTGGCTGCACTGGGGGGCAGGGAGGGGGGGGAGAGATGCTCCCGTGCTTTGGGTTTTCACATCATTATCATTACTTTTGATAAGAAAGTACTTTTCTTTCCAAAGAAAGAAAATTCTTTGCAGTCATTTCCATTATTTTTTAGAAGAATCCCTGAGGCTAGATTGCTTTAGCAGAGGGAGATGAAGTCAGTTAGAGTTTATTGAAGAAAACAAACCCAAAAAAGTCTTAAAATATGACTCTTGGCAGTGAGGTTTCATGTTCCCAACACTGGGGTTTTCAATTCTCTTCCACAGTTGCCTAGGGCACTAAGGGGTTAAGTCACTTACCCAAGGTCACATAAGCAGCATGTCCCTAACCCTTACTCTCTCTTTGCTTCTTCCTCTTCCCTCACCTCTTAGGGTCAGTCAATTGCCAAGTCTGGTGGATTGCACCTCCACCATGACCACTGTATCTGTCCTCTCCTTATTTTCTTTGCTACCTCTAGCCAAAACCCTCATGACCATCTACTTAACACTATTACAATACCTTCCTAATAGATTTTCCTGATTATTTTCTCTTCCACCCTCCCAATCCATCTATTACACCTCTGCTAAATATATTTTTCATGTTTCAATCTGGTAATTAATAAACCTACTCAAAATCCTACAATGGCTCTTGATTGATTAGTGAATCAAATTAATAATTATAATTGATATCTCTATGGTACTTTAAAATTGACATTATTATTATAATCCCCATTTTTAGTTGATTGATGAAGTCCCTTCCCACCGTAGATCTAGGATTCTGTCTATGAACCTTATTTTCCTCATCTGTAAATGGAGGTTTTTCAAGTTCTGCATCAGTATCTCATTTTGGAAACCACTATTAGCCATTGACATTTTGTCAAGTAGATTTGTTAGGAAGAAGGAAGGTCACGCTCAGAATTGCTATCTTCTCTCCCCCTCCCCCATCCCTGCCCTACCCAGCATCAAGCTCTTCTCTGAGCTCATGTTGTGTAAGGTACAAGACACCTATCTTTTGGCAGCTTATAGCCAAAGATATCACACAGGAATGCTATGTATGGCTTAGAACAAAAACAAAGGTAAGAGGAATGATTTTTCCATTTCCAAATAATGAGACTTCTCATTTTCCTCATATTCTTACCTCGCAGAGGTGACAATAAAGGTATGGTAAGAGAGGTATAGTAAAAAAACCAATGAACTGGATATGAACCTCAACATCACCACTAATTCACCATGGGACCTTGAACAAATTTTCTCATCTCTCTTGGCCTCAGTTTTTTTCTTTTTTTGGTAATAATAACTGACATTTTAAAGGTGCTTTAAAGTGTTCAAAGTACTCTATTTGGAGGTTCAACAAGGGAGGTAGGTACTGTGGCTTTCATTATTCCCACTTTACAGATAAGTAAACAGACTCAAAAGAGTGAGCTGATTTCCCAGGATCACACTCACTACTAGCAAGACTCAGAGGAAGGCTCCAAACCTCGGGCTTCCTGACTCTAAGTCCATCATTCTATACATTATCCAATATTACTCTCTAAAACAAGTCAAGTAGATGTCAATTTTTAGTTATTAAAATTTTACCCTAAAATGAGCTAAATTGATGTAAAAAAAATCATCTATAAAACTAAGAGTTTGAATATAGTAATCTCCAAGGCCCATGCCAGCTTTAGAATATGACTCTCTAAGTCTCACCAATGCAAATCTCATAATTCAATCCAGCACATATTTACGGTTACATGTAAGATGATCCATAGTAGAAGGCAGAATACCCCCATGGGGTTTGGGGGGGGTGGTAAACTAAGAGCACATTCTGTTTGGGGCAACCAGGAAAGATTCTTAAGGAGGCCACATCTGGAAGGGACTTTGAAGGATATGCAGGATATTAATAGGCAGAAATTGGAGGGAGTATATTTGAGGCATGAAAGAAATACCAAAAAAAAATTAAGGAGATAGGAATATAGGGGGCATGTTGAGATAATACCAACTCACCCAGTGCATAGGAATTATGTAGAAAAAATAGTGGGAGGGAATGGTTATGAAGACAGATTGGATATATAAGGTTCAAAAGCATTAGAATATAATTTATTGGGCACCAGGGAGCCATTGAAGGTTTTGGATCTTGGGAATTATGTAATTAGAGTTGACCCTTCAGAAGATTAATTTGACATCAGTGAATAGATTAGAATAGAGTGGGAAGACACCAGAAGAGGGGCCATTGTAAGGGTCTAGGCAAGAGACAATAGAAACCTGAATGAAGAAAGACGGTAACTAGAAAAATAGAATGGAATCAGTAAATAGGAGAAATTTTGTAGCTTGAATCAATAGGAACCAGCTATTGATTGCATATGGAGGCTGAAAGAACAAGAAAAGGGCTTTATCTGAGAAAGTGTCTATAAAAATTTTTCCTAATTTTCTGCTTTCCTTCTGATCTAGACTATATTGGTTTTGTTTGTATGAAAACTTTTAATTTAATGTAATCAAAATTATCCATTTTATACCTGACTCTGCTCTTTATCTCTTATTTATTCACAAATTGTTCACCCATCCATAAGTCTGATAAGTAATATGTTCTGTACTCTTCAAATTTTCTTGTAATATCTCTATATCTTTGTCATGTATCCATTGTGACCTTATCTTGGGAAATAGCATAAGATAATGGTCTATGCCCAGTTTCTGTCATATTGCTTTCTAGTTTTCCTCCAAAAAATTTTATATGTCCTAAAATGTTTATAGTGGCTCTTTGTGGTGGCAAACAACTGCAAATTTCAGGGATGTCCATCAACTGGGGAATGGCAGAACAAGTCGTGCTATATGAACATGATCAATTATAATAATGCTATAATAAATGATGAGCTTGATGATCTTAGAAAAACAGAAATTGACTTGCATGAAATGAAGAGCAAAATAAACAGAACCAAGGGAACATCATATACAGTAACAGCAATATTGTTTTAAGGACAACTTTGAGCAACCAAGTCATTTTGATTATAAGTACTCAAATTAACTACAAAGGACATATGAAGGAAGATGCTGTCTGTATCCAAAGAAAGGACTGATGGAAAGAAGTATACAGAGAATGATTTTACACAAATATGTATATTTTACATGTATGCATGTATATATATATATATATATTTACATACATATCTCTAATAGTAGCCATCTCTAGGGCAAGCTGGGGGAATGTAGAAAAAAAGAGAAAAAGGGAAGAAAAAAAGAAATTTACATGATAACTTTATTATATATTTGAAAGGAATAGCAAGTTGTACATAACAGAATTGCAGTCTTATGGGCAATCATCTATTTTTACTATACTGTTATGGAAATATTTGTTTTCTTCTATAAATTAAAAACAAAATGAATAAAATTTTAAAAAAAGAAGTAGTAGAGGGGACTCAGCTTCTGAAGATGACATATTAGGGCAGGGCTTGAATTTGCTGGTGAGGGCGGTGCTCTTGGAAAGAGGGATTTGAATAAAAACATTTTGGGGGAGGGGTGGATTTGGTTGCCTCCCCCACCCCAGTAGATGCAATGTGTCTTCTTTATCTTCCACTATTTTTCTAGGGTTTTATTCATTGCTCTAATAAATGAATGAAAAAGCATTCATTAATCACTTACTGTGTTCCAGGCACTGTGTTAAGCTCAAATATTGATATAAAAGTGAACATTCCTGTCCTCATGGAGTTTATATTCTAATATGGAAAGACAATAATTCTAGAGGAAAGGTAGCCGAAGAGAGGTGTGCCTTGGAATTCATTGAGATAGTGAGCAGAACCATGGGGTGGTTGACTGGCATCTCTTTTCCAGAAGATAAGATATTTGATTATAGTTCCCAGAGCAAGAGGCACAAAGGATGGGGTGCCTATACTATGGATGTGGTGGCTGAGCAGGAGATTTTGGCCAGGGAAGAAAACCATGCTTCCAGGACTTCAGAGTTCAAGGACTTAGCTCCTCCTGGTCATAATCCATGGAGGGCCAACTGTAGCAGTGACCACATATCCCAAGCACTGGGGTTTCAGGCCTGGCTCTGCTCCCTACCACCTGTGTGACCTTGGACAAGTCACAAGGCACACCTCTTAGACCTCAGTTCCCTTTTTTGTAAAATGAAATCATTGGACCAGTTTACCCATGAATCATGATCCTGTTATTTACCCATATATACACTGTGCAGTTTAAAGCTTTCTAAGGTATGTGGATAAATCAATTCAAACAAGGCAAATCATGAAAGAATTTGTTTGAATTTATTTATTTAAGTAATGACCTGACAGAAGGACTGTGGGGTGAGAGGATGCTTCTGTGAAGTGTTAAGGAAGAAACAATAGCAGAAATGGAGAACTCCCAGAAGCTGGACACCCTGCAGGGTGGAAGGAGGCATGTAAGGGCCAGAATCAAGACTTCAGGAGAGGAGAGGAGACTTACCCAGCAACATTATTTATCCTTTGTCTTCTGTTACTGCTTGATGAGTATAGAATGGAGAGCAGAGACTATCTCCCTTTTATACTTGTATCCCCAGTGACTAGAATAGTGATTGGCACATGCTAGGGGTTTAATAGAGGCAGCATAGTAGTATGACCTAGAAGGAAGAGTACTGGGCTTGGAGTCCATGAGTTATAATATTTCAGTCAATCAACAAACATTTATTAAGGATATACTCTGTGCCAGTTACTGGAGATGCCAAAAAAAAGAAGATATCTTGCCCTCACAGAGCCCATATCCTAAGGGGTCAGGACAGAAGGAGAACCATATAGACAAACAAGAAGGAAGGGGGAAGGGGATCACATTTCACCCAGATTCTGCACTGTTCATACAATTCCCTCCATGTCCATGTCTTGCAGCAAGCCACACAAGGGCTTGGACTCATCTTCCCATAGGTCATTATCTTCTTTGCAAAGAAACACTATTGTGTATATGAAGTGACACTGCCCCCCCCCCTCCCCCACCATACCAACTGTAGATCCAGGAGCTCAAGACTTCTTAAATCCCTAAGATGGCTGGCCTCCAGACTAGAAACATCTCTCTTAGGATCATTGTTTGTTTAGTCACGCAAACTCAGGAAAGAAAGGCAAAGCAATAGAAGCAGTGGGGGTTCAGAGATGCGCTCTCAGGATCCCTCAGGGAGGATGTGTTTAACTGCTGCACATTCATATCCACCTCATGTCTGGGGTAGAGGAAAGAAAGGTAGCAGATACTCTTCTTCCAAGGGGAGACTCAGTTAGTACTGAGGTGACTGGCAGACAAGAAGAGAAGAGAGAAAGAAAAGGTTAGTCCTTTTTAAAGATTCACTGAGTTAGAGACAAATAATGGAATTGCTTTGTCACTCCAACGTGCCCACGTCCTTTGACCCTGAGCCGTTTCCCTGGGAGTGACCAGGGTACAGGTTAGCAATCCTTGGGGCATGCTCCAACCCAGCTCCTACAATATGAGAACGTACTCTGCTTTTTATACTGGGAGTCAATACCTCTGCATGTGGACTCACATGATTTCCATTTCTATAGAAAAAAAAATCAACTTTCCACTTTTCTATTTTTTTAGAATTTCAATGTTGATTTGTGTTTCAAACACAATGCTGGCTCCTTGTCAGTTAATATTACATGTCTTCCACTGAATGTCACATTCTCATGAGCCTGGTCTCTCTCTGACTGCTTCAGGCATGGAGACTTTGTCTGGCTTTGGAGGGTTTTTATCTGTCTTCAACAGTTTATGGATAAACAAAGATATAAGGGAGACAGAACACTCCTCATGCCTGAGTTTGTTCACTGTTCTTTCAGCAAAGGAAGCTTTGTTTGAAATATGAAAAATAAATACAAAGTCATCATCAGAAAAAATAATAAAAGTCATACAAAGAGCCCAGGCAGAATTCAGATTGAATAGGATTTAAATTCTTCAAATCTTGAGAATTAATTTGGTAACTCCTGGTATAGTGATCTGGCTCAAATATTTATTTAACTCTGTGACCCTGGGCAAGTCAAGCCAAGCCTTAGTTTCCTCCTATGTAAAACAAACAAATAAAAACATGATTCTAATGTTTATGCTACCTGCTTCATGGGGTTCTTTTGGAGATCTACCAAAGTTGAAGATTCAGGGCTGTCATCCAATCCAATTACATTGTAAAGAGGGAAACTGAGGCCAAGAGGTAATATGATTTGTCTAAGGCTACTCCTGTTAAAAGTGTAATTCATTTAACTAATAGATGAATGCAAGGTGCTCTTGCTAGGTTCTTAACAAAAATAAAATAGCCCCTGCCTGCCAGGAGCTTACATTCTTCTGCTAATGGCTTATTCCATCCAAGGTTCACAAAGCAGCACCTATTATAATTTTGTAATTGTCAATCTTTGGCCATGTATACCACGTTGATTAAGATCTGGGTCCCTAATAAGTACACACAGCCATATCATGCCATTTTCTCTACAGGATTTGCTCCAAAAGAAGAGGTGGATGCCAGCAATGATATCTCTCAGAAGCCACTTCTCTACGTGTATGTGTGCACCTACACACACACACACACACACACACACACACACACACACACACATACACAATTGCCCATGCACAAGTAGGTGTTAAAAGGGTTGAAGTTGAGTAGAACTAAAACTATATAGTTATATAACTATAACTAAGATGAGGTAAATGGGGCTTTGCTCCAGGGTGCCAACTTCCAAGAACATGGTTCCTTCCTGCAGGGAAGTCTTCCCCCAGTTCCATGATGATGCTACAAGGGTCTTGGCCCTCTCCTCTTTCCCCCTCCTCACTATTACCTGCTTCTTAGGAAAAGCCTGGTGTGACCACCTGCCTGGAAGAGCCTGGTTTTCTATGTACTCCTCCCCTCCCCACCAACCCTAATTCTGAGTTCTAGCAGCCAGGACTACTCGCAGACTCAGTTCTGCATCTTCTCTATTCTCTTTGACTCCAACCATGTAATGCTGTCATATAAATCCTTCAGGGTTCATGTAGAATACCTATCAACAAATATTAAAGGAATGCCTAGTATGTGTTTAGCATTGTGCCCAATGTTATCAGTTTATAATCCCACACTGTTAGAACTTGAAAAGACCCACAAAAAGAAACCATAGAGTTTAGAATCTCCATTTGCTGGTCTATTAGGAACATTTGCCAGTTAACAAAATGTTGTTACCAAGAGGTTCTAATTTCTTAAAATCTATATACTTGAAAACAAAACAAAAGATTCCTCCTCCCTTCATTTGCACCTGAATTTCATTCTTTTTCCTTCTTCCATCTTCCATTCTCTCTTCCACAATCCACAAAGGACTGGTAGAATTTTTTTTAATTAACTGAAGTTTAATTTGGCTTGGGAATCATTGGTTTAGCCTACTCTTCCCTACTAAGACCTATAGATTTCAAGCGATTTCCCAAGGCCACACAACTAAATAATGTGCAAGAGGGTGGCACAGCAGATGGAGTGCTAAGTCTGGAGTCAGGAAGATTTGAGTTTGAATCCAGCCTCAGACATTTACTAGCTGTGTGACCTTGGGCAAGTCTCTTCACCTTTTTTGCCTCAGTTTCCTCATCTATAAAATGAGTTGGAGAAGGAAATGGCAAACCACTCCAGTATCTCTGCCAAGAAAACCCCAAATAGGGTCATGAAGAGTCAGACACAAAACGACTGAACAGTGGCACACAGTGAGCACCATAGAAATATTAGCTACTATTGTTATTATCAGTGGCCAAGCAAGCCCAGAACCCATGTCTCTTGATTTCTATGCCAAGGGCTCTTTGTAGTACTCTAAGCACTCCACTTGCTGCCAAGGAATGATTCTCTTAGGGAGAGTAAAGCTTTCCTCTTAGGGAAAAATCATTAGCTAATCTTGAGCTAAGTGTTGCATTAGGAGGGCAGATCCATGGCCGTGCCCTTCATGGCTTCCGTTTTCCCTTGCTCCATATTCTGGCCTCACACATAGAAGAATAAAAACTTGTTAAATTTATTTAAAATCATTCTGCCACTGATCAAGCAAATACAACCTCCATTTCTGCCACTAGAAATTATGTCTGTCTTTTAAGGCAAATCTGAATTTGCTGAAAGAACACTGGACTGCTGAGATTGTCAAGGACACTACCATTGCCTGAAGCCTAAATAGAGACATTCTAGTCTGAATATCAGGGAAATCTTGGCACTATCAGACTACCTCTTTACCCACCCTCTAACCAATGCTTAATAGGTTGAGAAGGGTTGGTTTGTTTAGAAGGTGGGTTTTTAAAAATTATTTTAATTTTTGATTAAATTTTTAATTAGTCTTAATTACTGACAACTAACTAGTCTGATAAATTTGGCTGATTTTCCATTCCTGTCAATAACTCAGTTGTGTGGTACTGGGCAAAGAGCACTTGATTTTCAGTCAAAAGACCTGGGTTAGGAATCTAAGCAAGGCGACTTACTACTTATGTGACTTTGGTGGGTTTTGCCTTTCTGGGGCACAGGCTCCTTATCTGTCAAACAAAAGGTTGAACTACTTAACTTCAAAAGTCCCTTTGACCTCTAAGTCTGTGGTCCTAGCAGAGTGGAAGCTCCCAGAGGGCAGGCCCTCTCACTTTTATATTTGTATCCCCAGGACCTAGTACACATCAGGGGCTCAATAAATGCTTGCTGATTGACCCTGTGACCTCATGATCTATAGTAGAGAGGTATTGCATTCTAGAGATGGAGGATGGTATAATGGTTAGTGCATTTGATTTGGAATCAGAAAGAGTGGGCTTCAGATATGGCCTCTGACATTAACAATGTGATTGTGGAGTAGTCGTCTTCCTTCTGTAAATCGGACTTTTCCCATTTATTTAAAAAATGGATAATAAGGCCAGTCTCACTCAGCCACCATGGCCTTTAAGAAGTAATAATAACTAAGATGCATGTAACACTTTAAAGTTTGCTAAAGGCTTTATCAACACCTATCTCTCAAAGTGACCTTGTCATAATGACCCCGAGGGCAATCTTGCAGGTTATTATACTCCTGGGCAAAGAAGACTCTAAGGTACTTATGGAGCTAAAAAGAGCCAGAACTGTATTCAAGCACAGTTCTTCCTGAATTCAAATCCAGCCATCTCTCCCCTACACTGTGCTGCCCTGCCAATGAGTCACTGCCTGTGAAACTCTACAGGAATGCGTGTTGTTGGTGGTGCTGTTACCATCATCAATATCATCCTGGTCATTAAAAATGCCTGGAGACAAACTGCATTGACAGCTTTCTACCAAGGGCAAAGAAAAGGCACATTTTCAGCATTTTAGAGATTTAATAAATGATAATTCCCTTGCAGAAGGAAAAAAAATCATCCTTTCCTTACAAATGTTATAAGAAGATAAACAGCGTATACTCCATGGAGAAGCTAAGAAAAATATAAAAATCTCAGGAGATTCACAAAACAATGCAGACTTTGTGTCACAATAGGACTCATCTTTCGGTCCCCTAGAAATGGCAAGAGATAAAACAATACTCGATCACACACAGCTTTGCTGGCAGGGATCCGGTCTTCCTATTTATCCTATAGGCTGCCCAGTGACAATAGGGCTTTTGTGCTGACACCTGCTTTGAGGGGGAAGAGCCCAGGACAGGATGTCAGGGGGTTTACACGAGGAAAAGCAGTACAAACTGCTCATCCCCTCTTCTAACAGTACATCCCGTTTCATAATATATGCCTTCCAGAAAAAGAGAAAGAAAGAGAGAGAGAGAGAGAGAGAGAGAGAGAGAGAGAGTAGGGAGGGAGGGAGGGAGGGAGGGGAGGGAGGGAGGGAGGGAGGAAGGAAGGAAGGAAGGAAAGAAAGAAAGAAAGAAAGAAAGAAAGAAAGAAAGAAAGAAAGAAAGAAAGAAAGAAAGAAAGAAAGAAAGAAGGAAGGAAGGAAGGAAGGAAGGAAGGAAAGGAAGGAAGGAAGGAAGGAAGGAAGGAAGGAAGGAAGGAAGGAAGGAAGGAAGGGAACTGGAGTCAGCAAAGTAGAGTGGGGCATGTTGGCCTTGGGAAAGTCACTTCAGTGTCTTAATCTGAATGGAAGGGTGGGGGTCAAACGAATCAATCAAAATACCCCCCAGCTTAAAGTAAAGGTCAAGATACTGCACCCTAATACCTTGACCAGGTGAGAGCACTTCTCAATTAATAATGATAAAAATGATAACTAGTATTTACATGGCATTTGAAAGTTCACAAAGTACTTGCAAATATTTATTTTATCACAATAACTCTAGGGAGTAGGTGCTACATGTTACAGAGGAGGAAACTGAGACAGACAGAAGTTAAATGACTTGCCCAGGGTCACACATCATACATGTCTGAGGCAGGATTTGAACTCAAGTTTTCCTGACCCTAAGTCTTATACTCTGTCCAGTGTGGCACTTACCTGCCCAACTGAAGCAATTGTAGACTTTAAACTAAGAGCATAAAAATACTTGATCAATTTACATATTCTTGAAAGCCAATAGATAAAACAGAGGAATATCACTCAGGAAGGGTGTTGGCACTGGTTGAAAACATGTGCTCATGGCCTGTGGATTTGGTGTTAAATATCAGAGCAGTCCAGAAGCTAGAGACTGGAGTATGTAGCAGTGAGAAAGATTCACATGAGGGGCAGCAAGAGAAGGCCTCAGCCTCCTCCCATCTCCACCTTGACCAGAAGATGACCACATAAAATTCAAAGATTTCAGAGGATCTGAAAATTAGCTTCTATGAAGCAGCTAGCTGGTATAGTGGACAGAGCACTGAGCCTGGAATCAGAAAGATTAATCTTTTTAAGTCCAAATATGGCCTAATACACTTACTAGCTGTGTGACCCTGGTCAAGTCACTTAACCATTTTGGCTGTTTCACCATTTGTAAAATGAACTGGAGAACGAAATGGCAAACCACTCCAGTATCTGCCAAGAAAACCCCACATGGAGTCAGGAAGAGTCAGACACAACTGAAATGACTAACCAACAAAATCAGATTTCTAGTTGTGTCTCTGAAACAGCTGATGGCATTATCTTCACCTGATGCAATAATGGACTGTACTTGGGACGGCTAGGTGGTGCAGTGAGTAGAGCGCCGGCCCTGGAGTCAGAAGGACCCGAGTTCGGATCCAGCCTCAGACACTTAACACACACAAACAAAAACCTAGCCGTGTGTCCTTGGGCAAGTTAGTTAACCTTAATTGCCCTCCAAAAAGCAAAATAATAATAATAATAATAATGATGGACTGTACTTGATAAGGAAAGACATATACAAGGTTCTATAAAGAACTCAGTAGCACTACCTAAGGGGACCACTTCAAGAACTCTAGCTAAAGGACATGTAGGAGCTATGAGTTATCATATACGGTTTCTAAGGCTGGACTCGCTTTCCCCCAGATTCTGTCTAAGGAAAGAGTCACCAACTTTTATAAATACGTCCTTCTAAAAGCTAAGTATGTATGGCTCAATAACTGATATGGACTAATCATCATGGGGTAGCGCACACTAGTGGACTGACAAGGTGTTATTAGAAAGACCCCCCTCAGGCAGAAAACTGGGAAAGAATCTGTACAGCCAGTGTCTCCGATAAAGGCCTCATTGCTAAAGTATATAGAGAACTGAGTCAAATTTATAAGAATACAAGTTGTTTCCAAATTGATAAATGGTAAAAAGGACATAAGTAGGCAGTTTTCAGAGGAAGAAATTAAAGATATCTATTGTCATATAAAAAAAATGCTCTAATTCACTATTGATTAGATAGTGATTTAGAGGTACCACATCACACCTGTCAGATTGGCTAATATGACAAAACAGGAAAATTATAAATGCTGGAGGAGATGTGGGGAAATGGGGACACTAATGCATTGTTAGTGAAGTTGTGAACTAATCCAGCCATTTTGGAAAGCAATTTGGAACTATGCCCAAAGGGCTATAAAAATGCACATACTTAGGGCAGCTAGGTGGCACAGTGAATAGAACACCATCCCTGGAGTCAGGAGGACCTGAGTTCAAATCTGGTCTCAGACACTCAACACACAAACTAGCCTGTGTGACCTTGGCCAAATCACTTAACCCAAATTGCCCTCCCCCAAAAAAGGCAAAAAAAAATGTGCATATCCTTTGACCCTGCAGTATCACTTCTAGGTCTGTATCCCAGAGAGATCATACAATGGGAAAAGAACCCACATGCACAAAAATACTTATAGCAGTTCTTTTTGTGGTGGCAAAGAAATGGAAATTGAGGGGATGCCCATCAATTAGAGAATGACTGAACAAGTTGTGGTAATATGAATGTAATGGAATATTATTGTGCTATAAGAAATGATGAGCAGGCAGACTTCAGAAAAACCTGAAAAGACTTATATGAACTGATGTTTAGTGAGGGGAGCAGAACCAGGAGAACATTACACATATTGTGTGACAACTAACTTTGATAGCCTTGCCTCTTCTCAGCAATGCAAGGTTCTAAGACAACTTCAAAAGGCTTATAACAGAAAATGCTATCTACATCCAGAGAAAGAATTACAGAGTCTGAATACAGATTTAAGCAAACTGCTTGCTCTCCTCTGTCTCTCTGTCTCTCTCTGTCTCTGTCTCTGTCTCTGTCTCTCTCTCTCTCTCTCTCTCTCTCTCTCTCTCTCTCTCTCTCTGTTGTTTTGTTTCTTTCTTATGGTTCATTCCATTGGTTATACTTCTTCTTTGCACCATGACTAATGTGAAAATATTTTTAATGTGAATGTATGTGTAGAGTCTGTATCAGATTGCATGCCATCTTGGGGAAGTGAGAAAATTTGGAACTCAAAAGTTTGTGGAACTGAATGTTGTAAACTAAAAAATAAATAAATAAAAAGAGAGAAAGATACCCCCTTATGGATTCCCTAGGACCTTAAGGGAAAATGTAGCAGTCTCATTCAGAGGACCTGATCTGCCAGTATAAATGAAAGCTGGGAGAATGGAGCATGCAATACATGTCAAAGGAGAGGGAAAGAATGGCTGAATTTCAAGCACTCTATCTATGATCTCACAATCATAGAAATTAGAACCAAGCAGAATTAAAACCAGTCTCTAGAAAATAAAATAGGAGGTCACAAGGATCAACATTACAGCTGGTATTATCTTAGATCGAGAAAAGCAGACAAATGACTTTATTCAGACATGACATAACAGCTGTCTTTAAACGTCTACAGATCTGGAAGTGGGGGAAGCCATTCAATTTTTCTGCAGAAGATCAAACCATGAATAATGGGTGAAAGGAGTGAATAGGCAGATTTAAGCTTTACAAAAGAAGAAATTTCTTAACAATCTGAGCTAACTCAGAATAAAATGGACTTCCTCTTGAAGTACTGTAACCCCTTTCATTAAAGGTCTCCAAGTAAAAGTTGGATAACGTCTGATTGGAAATTAGGCTAATTTCCCTGGCTTTCCCATGCCTCTTAACCTGGAATGTTCTCTTTCCCTGACTTCCTTCAAAACTCACCCACCTTCTTCAGAAAACCTTTCCCAGTTCCCTCAGCTGCTAGTGCCTTCCCCTTGAGATTACTTTCAATTTACAATGCATAGATCTTGTAGGTATCTGATTGTCTAGGTTCAGTTCAGTTGTTTTTCAGTGATTGTCTGGTTCTTCATGACCCACTTGGGGTTTTTTTGACAAAGATACTGGAGTGGTTTGCCATTTTCTTCTGAGATCATTTTACAGATTAGGAAACTGAGGCAAACAGGGTTAAGTGATTTGCCTTCAGTCACAGAGCTAAGAAGTATCTGAGGCCAGTTATGAAGTGAGGAAGATGAATCTTCCTGACTCCAGGGCTGGCACTCTATCACTGTAATATCTAACTGCCCAGAGAAAGCTGATGGAAAGTCTCAAATCCTTTGAAATCTTTGAAACTCATATGGTACCTCGCTGGCCCCTCTAAGTACCAGGGTAAATAGTTACTTGTATGTACATAGTTGTCTGTTGTCTTACCCATTAGAACATGAGCTCCTTCAGAGCAGAGACACTATTTTGGCCTTTCTTTTTAAGCTTAACACAGTACTTGGCACCTAATAAGTGCTTAATTTTGGCATGGGGGCAAACTGATGTATTCCTAATTTCTTAGAATACCCCCCTTTCTATTGGGGGGGGGAAGCAACATGCTCATGCATAGAGGATATTGACAAGCATAGAGGATACTGTCCTTCACACAGCCAAATTGATATTTCCAAAGCTTGGTTCTGACTAGGTCCCTCTCTTAATAACCTTTAGCGGCTCCCTATTTTCTCTTAGATAAAATGCAAACCTCTCTATTTTGCATTTAAAGCCCTTCCCAATATGATTCCAGCCCTTTTTTTTTTTCACACTGATGATGTATTATTCCTCCTTCTTCACTCTACATACCAAACAAACAGGAACACTTATTATTCTCTAGACACGATTTCTCCTGCCTCAACATATTTGCTTAACATATATTCCATTTTCCTGGACTCTTCATATGCCCCTCTCAGCACGCCTAACTTTCTTTCAAGACTTCGTCAAAGCACTTCCTCCTACAAGCCATGTTTCCTATTCTGAATTTTTAAATATATTTTCTATTTGTTAATCTGTGAATACTCTGGTTCTCATTCCAGTAGAATGTGCATTCCTGAAGGGTACAATGTATTTTTTTTCTTTGATATTCCTAGCCCAGTGACTGCCTAATAAATAATTGTTGGACTTAATTGAATTATCTTAAGCTCATAAATTAAGAGCTGGAAAGGATTTTAATTCTTTCACTCCAAAAGCAGTCCTCTTCCTACAATTCTATTCTGCCTCCTTGAACTGAACTGAACTCCATTCTTGCCAATATACACAGCCGAGCACAGTTCTCATTAGACTAGCTTGCTAGTACCTAAGAAAACCAGAACCTCTTTTGTGGCAATGAAGAGCTACAGAGTGTGTGGGGCTTCAATGAACTGATTGAGGCATCAGAGGCTGAGCCCTTGGGCAGTGATTAGCCCATGGTGTGTGCTCTCTCAAGGTATGGCCCCATGCCACATTTAGCATTGACACAGCGTTCAATGGAGAACAGCAGCTGAGTTTAAGGTCCATGGTGCCCTGGAGTTGAAAAGGGACCAGCAAAAAGACAGATGGGTCTTCTGGGGTGAAGGAAGAGGGACTTCACCCCTCTTGGCTTTGCTATTTGCTAGTCTTACACACTGACTTCTTTTTACACATGTGTGTGCTTGCACACACATGTAAACACAAAGTTATGGTTCTGACTCTAGAAAATGGGGGCAGAAATGGTGAACTGCATGTCAACTCAGGTCACTAAGCTGGCAGGGCCCAGCTGTCACTATTGCGGGAAGCCCAGTTGCCTCATTTTGCTGGCTCTCCCCAAGGTAAGAGAAATAAGATTCAGTCG
The DNA here is from genome assembly GCA_011680675.1 of Gymnobelideus leadbeateri. Taxonomy (NCBI): domain Eukaryota; kingdom Metazoa; phylum Chordata; class Mammalia; order Diprotodontia; family Petauridae; genus Gymnobelideus; species Gymnobelideus leadbeateri. The sequence continues at coordinate 11,537 of WOXC01002449.1, read as the reverse complement.
CTAAACTGGGTGGCCTCTGCCAACTTTGCCTCAGATTCCCTTCTGGGCAGCAGTGAAACAAATTGATTTGTAGCTTGGCAAACCCAGATGCCCACAAAGAAGAGGGCAAAGAAGCAGATGATTGCAGATCTTTCTGGGACATCTGGAATGGCATATGGAACAGTGGAAAGAGAACTCACAAGTTCTGGAGTCAGGGATGCTGAGTTCAAATTCCATCTCTCCCACTTGTGTCTGTGGACTACCTGTGAAGCCTTCCTCAGTTTCTTCCAGTACAAAATAAAAGGCTTAGACCAGGTAACCTCTAGCAGACTATTGCCCTACCCTACAGTGTTTTCTAAAGATTTCACAGCCTCTGGCTTCATTCTGTCCCATCCCATGTTGAGCTTTTGTGTTAGTAGCTTGAGGAGAGCAAATCGAAAGGGATGTGACATCATGAATTGTTAAATCAATCAAGTACATAGACACCTTTGTGTCTGGGGGAGGGAGGAGGGAGAAGCAGTCTAGACCTATGATTTTGGGGGTGGGTGGATCTCCCTGCATGGGACCTCCCTCCCCAGGTCAGCCTTCTATGCACAACACCATGATGACTCATAAATATGTACAGAACTGCAGAGGCACAGAGGCTGTACCTGGGATTTCATTGGTATTGGGAACTCCCAGGTGAGGACATTCTCCTTATGCTTGCAGGTCAGCAAATCCTTCACACCTTTTAGTCTAAGAACACCAAGAGGTCAAGTAATTTACCAAGGTTACACAGCCAGTAGGTGTTAGAAGTGAGACATGAATCCAGATTTTTCTGGTTTCAAGACCTATTCTCTCTATCCATGTATGCATGCATAGACACTGCAATACTCATATGTAAATATACAGATATAATAAAAGCATGTACAATTTTAGACTTATATGCATGTATCAATGCCTACCACTAATGTGTATAGTGTTGTTATATGTTAAAAATAAAAAAAATTTAACAACTCCCTTAAGGTCATCCTTCCTCATTTAAGCTTATGCTAATGGTTAGTGAAGACAGCACTAAACTTGGAATCAGAAGAGCTAGGTTCGAATTTCAGCTCAAATTCTGTTACCTTAGGAAACATACTCAAACCTCCTGGAGCCTCAGTTTCCTCATCTGTAAAGTGAGGTACATGGGATTCTAGATCTAGAACTGGGATATACCCTGGCTAAGTTCACTTATTTTACAGTTGAGGAAACCAAGGCCCAGGGAAGTTAGTGACTTTCCCAAGGTCACATGGATAGTGAGTGTCTCAACCCCTGACCTCTGACTCCAAGAGGGTCAGTCCTCTAAAGTTCCCTACATCTCTAAAGCTATGACCTTCTAGAAAGCCTTCTGAGCCATGGTTTGTATTGACTTTGTTCCCCTCCAAATATTATTAACAGCAACAGGGACTTTAGGGACTGCTCTGGACCCAGCCAAGCGATATTCATGACCACACAGCCATCTGTCATTCCCAAGGACATCTCCTTTTAAAACAATTGTTAGGGAATATCTATAAAAAACAGTTTCTATGTTGGCCATGTCCAGGATCAGTCAGTGCACTGGCACATTGGCTGGTTGGTGGTCTTACTCCCAATGGGGTGTTCCCTTTATTGGACTGGGGCTCACAGGGAACCAAGGGAAAGCAGTTACAGTGTGATACACTGTGAATAGGAGATTCTCTGGTTTGGTTTTTGCAAATAGAATCAGAAGGAGATAGGATTTGGAGTCAGAGAACCTGGGTTTGAATTGTATAGACTTAGGGGCTACCCCTGTGATTTCATTTGTATTGAGAACTCCCAAGTGAAGAAATTCCCTCTACCAATGCAGGTCAGCAACTGCTCCACAACTTAGACTCCTAGAGAGCCGCCAAAGGAACAGAGAGGTTAAGTAACTCATTCAAGGTCATACAGTGTGTATCAGAGGTAGCTCTGCTATATACTACCTGGGAGACCTTATACAAATAAATCCACCTTTCTAGACCTCCTTTTTCTCATCTGTAAAACAAGTGATTTGGCCTAGATCATCTCGAATTTCCCTTCATGCTTTAATAGATGATCTACATTGTAGTTATGGGGTTTCTTTCTAAAGAGGAAGGGAGGGGTAGGGAAGGGATCAATGTAATTGTGAGACATCACCCTGTAATGTAGGAGTGTGGAGCCAGGGATTTCCAGGCCACTTGTCCTTTGTGTTCTACTGACCTTTAATCCAGAGACCACTTTCACAATAAAATGAAGCAGGTTTTATAATCCCCTGGGTCATGGAGCTTTACAAAGCCTTAATTTAAGGATTATTCACATAATAGGCTGCCACAGTGTCCAACGTCATATTGCAGTGGAGGCGTTTTCGGCCAAAAGAGTGGGGTTCCTTTGTGCCTCCTTTCTAGCTTTTGTTCGCTATGGCTTCTTTCGGAATAAGGAGGATACAAGGGGTCCCCAAAAGGTAGTGCTGTTTTACGCAACTTAAAAGTGTTGTTTATACTGCCAACCTCCTCTTTCTCTCCTCCTAACTCCTCAACCCTTTCCATTCTGGCTTCTGACTTCATTATTCAATTGAAACTGATCACTAATGATATTTTAATTGCTAAATATGCTAGACTAACTAAGAACCTCACCTGCGGCCTCAAGGCCACATGTGGACCTCAAGTGCAACTATGCTTGAGGACCTACAGGTCCACATGTGGCCTCGAGGTTCCCCACTCCTGTAATAGACTTTTCTCAATCCTAATGTCCTCAACCTCTCTACTACATATATAACTGGTGAGCATCCTTTTCTCATGCAAACTCTCTCCTCTGTGAGTTTCATAATACTAATCTCTCCTGGTTCACTTCCTGCCAATTGATCATTCCTTTTCTTGAGACATATATGTGTATGTATATATGTATGTATGTATATATGTGTATATATGTATGTGTATATAATATATATAATTATTTTATTTCACTAAATATTTCCCAATCACATGTAAAAATGTACCAATTTCTTTAATTTTTAGTTTCAAATTCTTTCCCTCCCTCTCACCACTCCCCCTCCTTGAAAAGGCAAGCAATTTGATTTTGATTATACACGTGAGGTTATGTAAAACATATTTCTATTTTAGCCATGCTGCAAAAGAAGACACAAACAATATAAAACAATAAAAATAAAGAAAGTTAAAAATAAAGTATGCTTCAAACTGCACTCAGAATTCATCAGTTCTCTCTCTCTCTCTCTCTCTCTCTCTCTCTCTCTCTCTTTCTCTCTCTCTCTCTCTCTCTCTCTCTCTCTCTCTCTCTCTCTCTCTCTCTCTTTATCAACATGGGTCCTTTGGAATCCTCTTGGATCATTACCTTGATCAGAATAGCCACATCTTTTGTACTTGATCATCTTTATAATATTGCTGATACTGTGTACAATGTTCTCCTGTTTCTGTTCACTTCACTTTGCATCAGTTCATATAAGTCTTTCTAGGGTTTTTCTGGAACCTATCTGCTTGCCACTTCACATAGCATGATAGTATTCCATCACAAGTATATGCTACAGCTTGTTCAAATATTCTCCAACTAATGTCATCCCCTCAATTTTCAATTCTCTGTTACCACAAAAAGAGCTGCTACAAGAAATAGTTTACCTGGGGCGGCTAGGTGGCACAGCAAGTAAGAGTGCCAGCCCCAGAGTCAGGAGGACCTGGAATTGGTTCCAGGCTTAGATACTTAACTAACACACACACACACACACACACACACACACACACACACACACACACACACACACAAAACTGGCTGTGTAACCTTGGGCAAGTTACTTAACCCCAATTGCTTTTAAAAAAAAATAGTTTACCTGTTAGAACTATGAAGAAGGGGGGAATTTATGACCAAACAAGAGAAACAGAACAAAATAATATAAAATGGATAATTTTGATTACATTAAATTTAAAAGTTTTTTTTTCATAAACAAAGCCAAGGCAACCAAGATTAGAAGGAAAACAGAAAGATGGGACACAATTTTTACTGTGTTTCCAATAAAGGCCTTATTTCTCAAATATATAGAGAACAGAGTAAAATTTTAAAGTATACAAGTCATTCCCCAATTGACAAATATCAAAGGATATGAACAGGCAGTTTTCAGATGAAGAAATTAAAGCTCTCTATAATCATATGAAAAAATGCTCTAAATCACTATTAGGTTAAAAAATGCAAATCAAAGCAACTCTGAGGTACCACCTCACACCTAACAGATTAGCTAATATGACAGAAAAGGAAAATGATAAATGTTGAAGATGTGGGAAAATTGGGACATTAACACTTTGTTCGTGGAGTTGTGAATAGATACAACCATTCTGGAGAACAATTTGGAACTATGCCCAAAGAGCTATAAAACTGTGCATACCTTTTATTTCAGCAACACCACTGCTATGTCTATATTCCAAAGAGATTATAAATAATCAGCTCTTTTTTGTGGTAGCAAAGAATTAAAAAATTAAAGGAATGCCCATCAATGAGGTAATGACTAAACAAGTTGTGGTGTATGACTGTTATGGAATACTATTGTTCTATAAGAAATGATGAGCAGTCAGATTTCAGAAAAACCTGAAAAGAACTACCTGAACCTATGCTTAAGGAAGTGAGCAGAACCAGGAGAATATTGGACACAATAATAGCATACAATAATAAACTATGATAGACTCAGCTCTTCTCAGCAAGACAATTCCAAGTCTCATGGTGGAAAATGCTATCCACATCCAGAGAAAGAACTATGGAGTCTGAATGCAGATTGAAGCATAGTGTTTTCACTTTGTTTTTGTTTGTTTGTTTGTTTTGCTTTTTATATCTTTTCCTTTTTGTTCTGTTCCTTCTTTCACATCACTAATGTGGACATTAGTTTAAATGATTGCACATTTATCACCTATATCATATTGTCTTGGGGAGGGGGAATGAGAGGAAAAGAGGGAGAAAAAATTTAAACTCAAAATCTTATAAAAATGAATGTTGAAAACTATCTTTACATGTAATTAGGAAAAATAAAATAATATTTACTAAAAAATGAACTGCTATAAATATTTTTGTACAAATAGGTACCTTTTCTTTGATCTCTTTGGGATACAGACTTAGTAATGGTATTGCTGAATCAAAGGGTATGCACGGTTTTATGCCCTTTTGGGCATAGTTCCAAATTTTTCTCCAGAATGGCTAAACTAGTTCACAACTCCACCAACAGTGTATTAGTGTCTCAATTTTTTCACATCCCCTCCAACATGTCATTTTCCTTTTCTATCATGACAATCAATCTGAAAGGTATGAGGTGGTATTTCAGACTTGCTTTAAATTACATTTCTCTAATCAGTAGTGTGATTTGGAGCATTTTTTTATTTGACCATTGATAGCTTTAATTTTTTCTTCTGAAAACTGCCTGTTTATATCCTTTGACCATTTACAACTGGTGAATATCTTTTATTTTTATAAATTTGGCTCAGTTCCCCATATATTTGAGAGATGAGACCTCTACCAGAGAAACTTGTTACAAAAAATTTTTCCCAGTTTCCTGTTTTCCTTTTAAATGTGGTTACATTAGTTTTGTTTGTGCAAAACCCTTTTAATTTCATGTAATCAAAATTATCTATTTTACTTTCCATAATCTCCTCTATCTTTTTAGTTATGAACTCTTCTCTTATCCATAGATCTGATAGGCATATTTTCCCATGCTCCCGATTGCTTCTTTTCCTAGGAGCCACCATTGCTGGTTCATCCTCCACTTCATGCCCCCTATCTATATCTATCAATATCTATATCTATACCTATATCTATATCCATATCTATATCTATATCTATATCCATATCTATATCTAGATGTATGTCTATGTCTTTATATATGCCTATATCTATATATGTATGTACATATATATACATATATATGTATATTTCCAAAAGTTTTATCCTGTGCTCTTTTCTTTTCTCTCCCCATACTCACTTTCTCTTAGTAACCTCTTCATCTCCCATGGGTTTAATTATCATCTCTATTCAGATGACTCATATCTCTAGGTACAGCCTCAGCTTCTCCTGTAAGCTTCAGTCCTAAATCATCAATTGCCTATTGGACATTTCAAAATATATGCCTTTAACAACTTAAACACAACATATCTCAAACTGAACCCATTATCTTTCCCCCTAAACCTTTCCCTCTCCCAAACTTTCCTATTTTGAAAGGTTCCACCATCTTTCCAGTATTTCATGTCCATAACCATCATGCCATATAATATCCAATCATTTGCCAATCTTGCCTTTTCTACTGATGTGGTATCTCTTGCAAATGGCTCCTTCTCTTCCCTCACACAGCTACCACCTTAAGTCAGGCTGTTATCACATCTCACTTAGATCATTGCAACGGCCTCTCTCCATATCAGTCTACCCTACACACTTAAGCACAGAGTTGACTATCTGACCCTCCCTGCTCAACCAATTCTAGTGACTTCTCATTGCCTTCACAATAAAATATAAACTCCTGTTTGCCTCTTAACATCCTTCACAACATGACCCCACCCATCTTTTTCAGCCTCACCAGACATTAACTCTCCAATCCACACTCTAGGATCAATCCAAACTGACCTTTTCTCTGTCTCCTCCAAATCTCCCATCTCCCTGCCTTTGCACTGACCGTCCTTCATGTCTGGAATGCACTCCTTTTTTAACTTAGCTTCAAATAGTCACCTTTCTTCCTTTAAGATGCATCTGTGACACCATCTTCTGCATGAAGCCTCCCTCCCAAATGATACTATGTTGAACTACTTTATTCACTTTATATTTATTCTGTATGTGTGTGTGTGTGTGTGTGTGTGTATGTGTGTGTATAGTAAGCATTTATTGTCTCCCCCTACCCTGTACTGGAATATAAGCTCCTTATGAGTAAGCATTATTTCATTCTTTGTGCTGTACCCCCAGTGCCTTCCACAGAACCTGGCATATAGTAGGTCTTTAATAAGTATTTGTTGATTTGCTGTCTGGTTGACATAGAATTCCTGTATTCTCTCCCTGTGTTTAGCACATAGTTTTTGTTGTTGGTGTTGTTGTTGTTCAGATATGCACTCTTCATGACCCCATTGAAGGTTTTCTTGGCAAAGATACTGGAGTGGTCTGCCATTTCCTTCTCCAACTCATTTTACAAATGAGTTTATAGGGTTAAGTGACTTACCCAGGATCATACAGGTAGCAAGTGTCTAAGGCCAGATTTGAATTCAGAAAGATGAGTCTTCCTAACTCCAAGTCCAGTGTTATAACCATTGTGCTACCTGGCTGCCCTAACATGTGGTAGGCACTTCATAAATACTTATTGACTGACTAACTATATAGACTCAAATCAAATATATTAGTCATTCTAAAGGTTAGACTTTCAGGCTTGTGGAGGGGTGGGAGAGGTTTGGGAGGACACTGACTTCTCAGTACTATTCAAATCACATAGTTGAGGTGGTCATTTATTTTGATTAGACATAGAACTGACCCTGACTATGATTCAAATCAGGTCCCAGAAACAAATCCCCATAGTCAAAGCCTAAGAGGTGCAGCACCATTAGCACATAGCTCAGTTCTGACCTTACTCTTCTATATCAGAGCAGCAAAGTTCCATTTTCTGTGACTTAGTCTTGATCTTTGCAGCACCAACACCACATATTGGGTAGAGAATTCTGTGATGCCTCCAGCAGCTAATGGCTTCCCCAAATTACCTTGAATAAGAGAGACAGTGTGCTGTAATGGATAGCAAACTGGCTTTGAAGTCAGAGAGATCCAGTTCAAGTCTTAGCTCTGACACCTACTGGCTCATTGACTCAGAGCAAGACACTTAATAGCTCAGTGCCCCCAGGCAAAAGAATAGCCAACATTTACCTAGTAAATACCATGTGCCAGGCACAGTGCTAAAGTGCATTACAATTATTTGATTCTCACAACAACTCTGGGAGGTAGGTGCTATTACTATCTTCATTTTATAGATGAATAAATTGAAGCAAACAGAAACTAAATGACCTATCCAGGGTCATACAGCCAGGAATGTGATCACAGGCTATGTACTGAGGAAGAAGAAAGTTTAGAAGCAAGCAACAGCTGTGTGATTCTGACTCCAGGAGCAAAGCAGGATCTCAGTACCAGCCTCCAGCCCAGTTTGAAGCCTATAGCAGGATGACCAGGGCAGGAATCTTGTACAAAAGGGGAACTTCCAGTTTTGTCACCAAATCTTCAGAACTTTTCAGGTGGCTGATAGTAGCTGTAGTCTACTCAAACTCTAACCAAAGGAAACCTATAGGCATGTTGCTCAGATATAAAGCAAGTCAGGAGATTTCAGAGCTCAGACTAGGAGGTCAGAAATCAAAAATTTCCCTGGATCAGACCAGTCCCCTTGGGGACATTTTGCTAGTCCTCAGACTGAGCTGAACCTGAGATCCTGGAATAACTCAACATTTAATACAGAAAATAATAACAGAACCAGTCCAGGTATTCTCTCCAGTAGTAGACAGAGATCAGCCCTAACATAAAATCTGAAGCAAGGAAATCAACTGGAGTAATGATCAATTAAGAAATGAATGCTACCATAAAAAGCTATTATAGTGACAGGTAAGTGCAAGATACATTCAGAGATGAAAATTACTCTAAAACAGCTACAAGCAAAGCATCAAAGAAAAATATAGTTTGGGCAGAAGTTGAACTAGAATCACTTGAAAATATGAAGAGTTAAAAAATAAAATTTAGGGGCGGCTAGGTGATGCAGTGAGTAGAGCGTCAGCCCTGGAGTCAGAAGGACCCGAGTTCGGATCCAGCCTCAGACACTTAACACACACACAAATAAAAACCTAGCCATGTGACCTTGGGCAAGTTACTTAACCCCATTGCCCTCCAAAAAATAAAAATAAAATTTAATTTTTTATAAATAAAATGAGAGTGGTAGAGGAGGGAAATGAGAAAAGATATAAGAACTATCAAAACAAAAATTGGAAAGAAAATTAATACCTAGGTACCCAAGAAACTCCCTGAAAATTAGAATGGGCTAAATAGAAAATAATGACTGACAGGACAGCAACAAAAAAAATTTAAGTCAAAATAAAGAAGGAGGAGGAGGAGGAGAAGATGAAGACAAAGATGGTGATGAAGAAGAAGAAGAAGAAGAAGATGACGATGACGATGATGATGATGATGATGATGATGTCTATACTGATGCAGAGTAAGGAAAGCAGAACCAGGGAAACAGTTTACACAGTAAAAACAATTTTGTAATGACAAACAACTTTAAAAGACTTAGGAACTCTGATCCATATAATGACCAATCACCATTTTAGTGAACTCATAATTAAACTTGCTACCCACCTCCCAAGAGAGAGGCAAAAAACACAGAGAGCAGATTGAAATGTATTTCTTTTCTAACATAACTAATGAGGGAATTTATTTTTGCATGACTTTATGTATCTGAAGGGTTTTTTTTTCTTTATTTCTCAAATGATAGAGAGGAGAGAGAGAGAAGACAGGTTTTTGTTTGTTAAAATAATTTAATTTGATTTAAACAAAAGTTTATATACAGAAGAATTCCTGCTAGAGGCACACTGGTGCTTGATACAAGCAGCAAAATATCATTTGAAAAGAGGAACAACTGGAGGACTTCTGCATCTACAGGGAAGAATTCATCTGTTCAGACTCTTCTTCAAAAATCCTCTGTGTTTGTGGCACATGCTCCTGGTAAACATCTGTCTCCTTGTTATGTGTCTTATTTGATAATAGTAATCAGAAAGTTGGGCAGCTACGTGATGCCATAGCGCACAGAGAACCAGGCCTGGAGTCAGAAAGACTCATCTTCCTGAGTTCAAATCTGACCTCAGACATTCACTAGCTGTGTGACTCTCAGCAAGTCACTTAAACTAGTTTGCCTGAGTTTGAAAAGGAAATGACAAATCATTACAGTATCTTTGCCAAGAAAATCCCAAATAGGGTCAGGGAAAGTTGGACATGACTGAAAATGACTGAACAACAAAAATCAAGAGTCATTGAACTCTTTAGTTATGCTTTTCAAGGAATCTTCTCTGATTTTACTATAGGCAGAAAAGAGATCTGGATGGACAATAGTCTTTTTTGTTCAAGATTTCAACTCTAATTTTGAATCCATTATACCACACAAATTGATCAAAAATTAATTTGGGGGTTAATCTCATTTATAATAAGTGGTATTCAAACCCGATATACTTTCTTTTTTTCCAGTATTCACTTTTATAAGATTTTGAGTTCCAAATTTTTTCTCCCTTCCCTCCCCCAAGATGGTAAGCAATCTGATTTAGGCTATACATGTAAAATCATATTAAACATATTTCCACATTAGTCATGTTGTGAAAGAAGAATCAGAACAAAAGGGGAAAAAAACATGAGAAAGAAAACACAAAAAAGGGCGCAAATTGTATGCTTCAGTCTTCATTCTGACTACACAGCTCTTTCTCTGGATATGGAGAGCAGAGAACAGCCTTTCCAAAATCATTTTGCTCTATCAAGTCAAATATAGTTTGAGAATCAATAAACAGGAGGGTTGTTGTTTTTTTTAAGGAAAAGAAAAATACCTGAAGGCAACAAGGTTCTTATCCAGTCTAATCATCCACCAGATAAAGTTCCCTTCCTTCCTTGCTCCTTAAATCTCTTAAGTATATATATATATATATATATATATATATATATATATATATATATCCATCTCAACACTCTCACCTTCATGCAGGTTAATTGCAACAAATATGAGTTGGTCCCACTGCCAGAGCCATTGTTCTCCCCAGCCACTGTGCTAACAAAATGATCTCAGATTTCCAAACCTTGGCTCCCCTTTATGCTTTATAGACAGATCCCACTTAAGCCAGAATTTGTCTCCTCAGTCAAACCAGCAACCTATAATTTAGCTTATAGATTCCTACTTCCCTTTATGGAGTTGGAGTCTGTCATGGGTGGTGCATGAAATATACCCATTCCTTAGACAGCTGTAAAAACTAGACCTGAAAACTGATGGATCTGCAATCCTCCAAAGAAAACTTACAATATGGCCCCAAGGTAGAAAAAGGTCATGAAAATAAGGACATTTGTCTGTCTGTGCCTTTCCATTGCTTTCAGTTGACATTTTTCCAAGCAATCATTAAGTACTCATTAATTGCCTAATATGTACCAGACACTATCCCACACACTGGGGATACAAAGACAAAATAATTCAACAGTTCCTTCCCTCAGAGAGCTTACATTCTCTCAGGGGACAAAAACATGTACACATATTAATATATACAAAGTATTCGGAGTACTTTCCATTAAAAGTGGACCTTATTTTTGCCCTGAATTACAATACTGGTCTGTTTCAAATGAACCATATTCACTCATAAGACATGAACCATGTAATAAGCCAGATCTTCAATCCTGGAATTACTTGGACCAGCTGACTCTATTGAGCAAATGAACCGGATAATTGCTACATCTCAGCCTCCTTTCATACCAGTTCGATGTGGTTTCTGCTGCAATTTTTGTTGTCCAAGTTATTTGGAGCATCCATCCAGTTCTCTCCTTTTTGCCCT
>WOXC01002448.1:0-239942 GCA_011680675.1 Gymnobelideus leadbeateri | reverse complement strand
TATTAGTTTCCTCTATTCTCTTCTATATTCTGCTGTAGGTTGAGATATCCCATTTAGTATGTATGTCATTCTCTCCCTGAACCAAATTCAATGAGAATGTGGTTTTACCTTTTTGCCTTCCTATTCTCCCCCTCCCTTGCAACCACTTCCCCTTGCTTCTTCTACATGAGATAGTTTACCCTACCCTGTCTCTCCCCATCTCCTCTTGCCACTTTCCTCTCTCACCTCATAATTTCATCCCTTGAGTTTTCTCCCTTCCCAACAAATTCAGCCTATGCCCTCTACCCATATATAACTGTAACCATATACACACACAGTCACATGGGTATTCATATGACCACACACCCTTCTTCCATTATTTTCATACTAAGAAAGATTTCATCAGTCACAATTATTGTTTTTCCATATAGGAATGTAAATATTTCAACTTTGATAAGTTCGTTTTGATTTCTTTTTCCCTGATTACCTTCTCAGGCATCTCTTGCTTCTTGTGTCTGGATGTCAAATTTTCTATTCAATTCTGTTTTTTTCCTCAGGAATGCTTGAAAGCCCTCTATTCCACTGAATGACCATATTTTCCCCTGAAAGAAAATACTCAGTTTTGCTGGGTAGGTGACCCGTGGGTTCATTCCCAGTTCTTTTGCCCTCTGGAATATCATATTCCATGCCCTTCGATCCCTCAGTGTAGAAGCTGCCAGGTCCTGGGCTATTCTGATTGTGTTTCCACAATATTGAAATTGTTTCTTCCTGGCTGCTTGTAGTATTTTCCCCTTGATCTGGGGATTCTGGAACCTGGCTATAATATTCCTGGGAGTTTTCTTTTTGGGATCTTTTTCAGGAAGTGATCAGTGGATTCTTTCAACCTCTATTTTGCCCTCTGGATCTAAAACATCAGAGCAATTTTCCTTGAGAATTTCTTGAAGGATGATTTCTAGGTTCTTTCTTTGATCATGGCTTTCAGGTAGTCCAATAATTTTTAAATTATCTCTCCTGGATCTATTTTCCAGGTCAGTGGTTTTTCCCATGAGATATTTCACATTGCCTTCTAATCTTTCATTTGTTTGGATCTGCTTAACAGCATCTTGATTTCTCATAAAGTCATTAGCTTCCATTTGCTCCAGTCTAACTCTGAAGGAATGAATCTCCTCAGTGAACTTTTGAGATTCTTTTTCCATCTAGCAAATTTGACTTTTTAAGGCATTCTTCTCCTCATTGCCCTTTTGGGCCTCCTTTGCCATTTGAGTTAGTCTATTTTTTAAGGTGTTGTTTTCCTCAGCCAGGCTGTTGACCCTCATTTCACACTTTTCCTGCCTCCTTCTCATTTCTCTTTCCAATTTTTCCTCCACTTCTCTTATTTGATTTTTAAAGTCCTTCTTAAGGTCCTCTATGGCCTGCAGCCCGCTCATGTTTTCCCCCGGGGCTTTTCGAGCAGGACTTCTGACCTCACAGTCCTTTTCCCGCTCTATGCCCCCAAAATAGGAGTCTAGGGTAGCATTTTTCTGTTTCCTTTGCCTTGGCATGTTGACACTTAATTACTTGACTTTTGGGCTTGTTGCCACAGTATGGCTTTGTGACAGATAGGGGAATTTTCGTCCCGAACGTGTGGGAGGGCAACTTCCATTTCTGGCTAGTTGTAAACCCACCCATGACTTCCACCCCAGATCACAATCCAGATCCAGGGAGGTTAAAGCAAGAGCGATTACCCCCCAAGACTGATCACTGGATCTCCCTACAGTTTGCAGGCCAGGAGCTGGAGCTGCCTCTGAAAACTACAAAATGGTGTGTCTCCTCAGAGGCTTCTAGCCCCCAGGGGAGGAAGCCAAAGCATTCCCCAAATACTGGTCCCAAAGTCCATAGGGCACTAACCTTTCACTTTGTCCTAGGCATGTCTATGTTGATAATTCTGGAGTCGTCACAGCTGCTGGTGTTCTGGGGTCTCTCCAGTTGGCTGCTGGCCCTGCCACCCTGGGGCTAAAACCTTGGCTCACGGGGACCTGGGCTCCGCTCGGCTCAGCTCTCCATGCTCTGCACAGTGCCAGCTCCCAGACTGCTGCGCTGGTCCTTCCTGCAGGGCTGCTGGGCTGTCCTCAGCAGGAGGTTAGCTTCTCTGTGTCGTTCTGTGGGTGCTGGGGCTCCAGAAGTTGTTCAGAGTCCCCTTTTACATAGTTTGGGGGAAATCTGGGGGCAGAGTGGCTTGGATGAGCTGATTCTACTCCACCATCTTGGCTCCAATATAGATGGGAAGAAGACAATGGAAAAAAAAAAGTGATGTCACCAGGAAAAGTGAAAAGATCGGAGGAGAAAAGTACTTGTAAAGGTTTCACTAACAAAAACACTCTGTAGTTAACAAAAGGGCTAATGATCTCAACAAGGTCATTTTTAATGGTATGAACATACTAAAGGGAAATGAGAGAAACTTATTTCTATTTAAGTAAAGCAAAACTTAAATGAATAAAGCAATAGACATCTTTTTGGTTCAGGAAACCTAAACAAAGAACCAAGCTAAAAACTGGACCTCACTCAGTGCCAATTTGCAGTAATTGCTATATAACTAATATTTGTGCATAGAATAAAAAGCGGTATGGAGCTCTCATTTAAATATATAGAAAACTCTTGATTACACATGATAATGAGGAATAATAATTTAAGATCACAGAATATGAGAATTGGAAGTGATCTAGTCCAACCTATATACTAAAGGAATCCTCACTATAACGTACCTGACAAATTGTGATCTAGTGTCTATTAGAAGACCTCCAAGGAAGGACTCCTATAGCTCTTTCCACTTTTGAAAAATCTTAATTGGTAAGGAGTTATTCCTGGCATCAAATCTATAGTTGTCCTTTTTAAAGTTCTACCTTCTCCTGATTTAGCTCTCTGGGACCAAACGAATAAACTCAGTATCAGACATAATTCTTCTTCAAGTACTTGAAGACAGTTATTACATTCCTTCCTCTTCCCATTCTTCTCTCCTCCAGGCTAACTGTTTATTCTCATTTTATACAAGGTTTCAATATTTCCCAAAATAAAATATGTCATTAGAAATACTCATGTATACTCTCATGCTCCAGGGGCTCTGTGATCTCATTGCTGTAGGCAAACCCTACAACAGGTAGATTGTAGTCTTCCCATGATTGCCCATACTGTGAAACTTTCATTCATATCCTCCTATAAGTTCAACACAAAAAGGTGAACCAACCTTCTGGGAGAGTTTGCATTCCCTTTGTGTTGTGTAGATGCCAATGGAACATGCATGTAATCTATGAGATATCCATTGTACTTGTTAGGCAACTGGCCCATCTCTTTTTTGTCTTTGATAGCATATTTTCACTATTTTTCCTATGCAATTCCTTGTTTGTACTGTGTTGAAGCCTGCTTGCAGCTACCATGTACTTTTCCATTGCACTTAGGTGTGCTTTGGAATACTGATGTTAAAAGATGGGCCTTTGTTTCAGGAAGAAGTTGGAGTCACTAAAAGAAACTATGATTTCGTAAAGGCAATATGATCTGCTCTTTCTTCTATTCTATGCCAAGCCCAGCTCATTGCCTATTCACATTGTCTGTCCAACACTCACACACATACACACACACAAACACTTTATATATTAATATACATACAGTTGAACAAACCCTATAGGTTGTCTGTCCATTCAATTGCATGTCACAGTTTCAGACAATAAGCATTCTTAATCCTTTTAGAATTTCCTGTGTGGATAGTTGGACCAGAATGTTTTCAGTTACCATGGATGTGCTGTAGGAGACTTTTCAATACTTCTGAACTTGATGTAATCAGTAGAATACAAGCAGAAGAATCTTAATGATATCACCAATTGTAGCAGGGGTTCTTTAGCTTCTCATCTATCAACTTAAATGGGGAAAATTGTATTATATTTTAATATAATTGGTTTTCTTTAAAAATTTTTAAAATGAATTTACTTATTTACTTTTAGTTTACAACATTCACTTCCACAATCCCTTTAGTTCCAAATTCCCTCCCCCCATGGAGGCATGAAGTCCAATATAGGTTCTACAGATATCTTCACATTAAACATTAGTCAAATTATAAAGAAGAATTATAGTCAATGGAATGAACAACAAGAAAGAAGGAACAAAACAAAGCAAAAATGAGAGAGAACAAGTAGTTTGCTTCAGTCTGCATTCAGAACCTGCAATTCTTTCTCTGGATGTGGATAGCCCCTTCCATCATGAGTCTTTTGGAACTGTCTTATAGCGTTGCATTGCTGAGAGGAGCCCAGTCTATCAGAGTTAATCATCACAGATATGATATGTCTGTAATTGTGTACAATGTTCTCCTCAGTATCAGTTTACATAAGTCTCTCCAGGTTATTATGAAGTCCATCTGTCCCTCATTTCTTAGAGCACAATAGTATTCCATGATATTCATATACCACAACTTCTTTAGCCATTCCCCAATTGATGAGCATTACCTTGATTTCCAATTATTTGCCACCACAAAGAGCTGCTATAAAATTTTTGTACATATGGGTTCTCCTCCAACTTGTATGATCTCTTTAGGATACAGCCCTAGAAGTGCTATTGCTGGGTCAAAGGGTATGCATATTTTTATAGTGCTTTGGGCATAGTTCCAACAGTTCTTCAGAATGGTTGAATCATTTCACAACTCCACCAACAATGCATTAGTGTTTCAATTTTCCCACATCTTCTCCAGCATTTATTATCTTCCTGTTTGGTCATGTTAGCCAATCTGAACTGTGAGATGTGGTATCTCAGAGTTGTTCTGATTTGCATTTTTCTAATCAATAGTGATTTAGAAGCATTTTTTCATATGCTTATACATATCTTTAATTTCTTCTTCTGAAAACTGCCTGTCCATACCCTTTGACCATTTATCAATTTAGGAATGACTTGAATTCTTATAGATTTGACTCAATTCTCTGTATATTTTAGAAATGAGGCCTTTATCAGAGACACTGGTTGTAAAAATTCTTTCCCAATTTCCCACTACCCTCTTAATCTTGGTTATATTGGGTTTCTTTGTACAAAACTTTTCAATTAAATGTTATCAAAATTATCCAATTTGCATTTTGTAATGCTCTCTGTCTCTTGTTTGGTCATTAATTCTTCCCTTCTCCATAGATCTGACAGGTAAACTATTCCTTGCTCTCCCAGATTGCTTAAAGTATCAGTCTTTATATCTAAATTATGAACCCATTTAGACTTTATTTTTGTGTATGGAATAAGATATTGGTCTATGCCCAGTTTCTGCCATACTATTTTCCAGTTTTTCCAGCAGTTTTTGTCAAATATTGAGTTCTTATCCCAGAAGCTGGAATTTTGGGGTTTATCAATAGTAGATTATTATAGTCATTGACTACTATGTCTTGTGTACCTGATCTATTCCACTGATCCACTATAATTGGTTTTCTTTGTAATCCTAGATGTCTTATTTAGTGAATTGAAAAAAATTAACATTATCCTAAGAAAGGGCCCATAGTCTTCACTAGACTCCCAAAGGGATTCATGGTATAAAAAGACCAAGAACCCCTGGTTTATAGCTTCTATGACTAGGAGTATGGTCTGGATTTTGACTGTGATGTCATGAACATCTTTTGCAATCATACATTCAATGACTTTCTATCTTGCTTGATACAAACAATCTGAGGCTTAGCTAACAAGTTCTAGCCACATATCCATTTCCAGAACCCAGTTCATCATCTATCTTCTTTGTTACTGCTGATGGCTGATAGAAGAAGTCATATAACTGTGCTAATTGGGTCTAGTATGGATTTATGTTAGATAATCTCATCTGGGTCCTATAGCCACCTACAAATTCCTTTTTCTTTTCCTCTCAGAATAGATTCTCATCAAATATTTTACTGAAAAAAATTGATGCTCTCCATTGCAAGCTCCTCAACCATCTTCAGAACTTCCCCTTTCCTCTCAGCCTCCTTAATTTTCCTCTCTTCTTAGCTATTGGCTCCTTCCTTACAAACATACCCATTTCTTACAAACATAGGACTCTCATCCTTAAAAAATTCACTTGATCCTACCATTTTCTTAAACTACTGTCCAGTTATCTCTCTTCCCTTTCACAGCTAAACTAGAAAAAATATATTTATTGTATCCACTTCCCTCCTATTCACTTTTCAGCCACCTGCATCTGACCTCATGAGTCAATTGAAACTACTCTCTCTAAGTGATCTGTTGTCAGTGATTTGTCAGCCACCCAAACCTATAGGCTTTTCTATGCCTTCATCCTTCTTGACCTCTCTGTAGCATTTGACAGGGTTGACTACCCCCTAGTCTTAGTTTCCCTTTTGGGTTCTCTCCTGGTTCCTGTCCTACCTGGCTCGATATTCCTTCTCATTGTTATGTTATAGAATATCACCTGTTCTATCCCATCTGTGTCCATATACCCCAGATTCTGTCTGCTATCTTCTCTTCTTCATCTAAACTCTGTCACTAGGTGATTTCATTTGCTCTCATGAGTTCTTCTGCCATCTTGCAAGTCTTTACATCTAACCTCTTCTTGTCTTGAACTCCAGCTTCTCATCTCCAATTGTATATCCCATAATTATCAACAGAATGTTGCCCACCTCATGATGGCAGATTACAGAAATTTGTGAATATATTTTAAGATATACAAAATTCTATCTATGTTTGTTGAGGAGGACCCAAATACTTGAAACATGGCAACTTTCATGTTTTGAAGTAAAATCACAAAAGGTCAAGTGATTGGCATCCATGAGGAGAGGCATATGCATGGCCCAATTCACAAATTATATAACCAGACCCTGGGTAATTAAAAATTTGCTATACTTTATACCTATTGCTTCCAAGATTAATTAAATCTTTTAGAGAGTCAGCCCTTATGTCCAAAGACCTTTATTCTTGCTCCACTATGTCCTTTTGTTCTTGATTGGTCATGTAAAAACTGTTTTCCTTTATAATCATCAAGACTGAGGCATATGTCTGGTCCCTTTTCAAAATAATTCCTTGATTCCCTGGAAATAGAACTGTCACATGTGCACCATTATTAGAAAACTTGCTTTTGAGGGACGAAAATAATTACTCTAAATTAACTCTCATGTGACTTACAAAATGTTCATTTCACTATCCGCTTGCCCCAAATCTTGACACTTTATTTTTACCATGATTATTCTATTTTGATTGAATTTTGGTTATGTCTTTATCATTACCTCCTGGTTTTCTCCCCACATTGTTCTCATTTGATCATACCTTTGCTTAACAATTTCCTTGGCTGTTTATTCCACTCAACCACTCATCATCAGTATAGCCACACCTTGAATCTACTCAGGATGAATCATAGGAAAATATTTACAGCTAGAAGGTAACTTAGAGGTCATGTAGTCCAGGCTCCCCTCTCATTTTATAGATGAAGAAACTGAGGTTTTAAGAGTCAAAGGACATCAAACTGGTAAGGTTGGAAGGAGGCAAACATTTGTTAAGCTCCTACTGTAAGCCAGGCACTGTACTAAGCACTTTACAAAAATCTCATTTGATTCTCATAACCACCCTAAGAAATACATGCTGTTATTATTCCTATTTTGCAGTTGAGGAAACCGAGGCATATAGTAATTAAGTGACTTTTCCAGGGTGACACAGTAAGTGCTTGAGGCCATATTTGAATTCTGGACTTTCTGACTTCAGGTTCAACCCTCTATCCATTCTGCCACTTAACTGCCTTAAGAAATATGCATTTATTAAGCCCTTACTATGTACTAGGGGTATAAAAAGTGGCAAAAATCATCCTTGCCTTCAAGGAGCTCACATTCTAATGTGGTAGACAATATGAAAACATATTATATATGTTTTATATATATATATGTTTTATATTATATATACATACAATATAACATAAGGTGCAGAGTTGGAATATGTCTCTAGGTTTTCTGACTTAAAATTCTGTTTCCACTATCTTAATTCTCCAAACAATGAGATCCTTTTGTATGACAACTTCCATAATTATGGTCTTTTCATTTTCCTCATTCTCTTTGAACCTGAAGTTCACTCTCCTTCCAACCTGTAATAACTCCTCCTTACTTGTCTACTCTTCTCTGTCCACTTAAAGTTTCATTTGTTCACCTAACCAGCCTGGGTCCAATGGTAAGATGCTTACATTTCAGTATCTTAGCAACCCAGGCTTTAGATTTGGAAAATGCCTTGGAGATCATCTATTCTAATCCCCTTATTTAACAAATAAGGAGGCTGCAGTGCAGAAAGGATCAGTGACTCACCCTGGGTTCATATGGGTAGTAGGTAGGAAAGCCAGGATTAGACCTTGGGGTCTTTTGATTCATCATCTAGGACTTGTTCCTTTTTCCTGTGCTGGCTGACGTTCCATCAAACACCTTGGAATCCTTTGTTCCCTTGATCTTTTGCCATTTCTACCTTGCCAAACTACAATTTTGTATAAACCCCACCATATATTTTCTCTCTTACACTTCTCAGGTTGCCAACCATAGATGAGGGAAGTCCATATTGATTGTATTCAGTATAATAATAATAATAATATTAATAATGATGATGATAGTAACTGCTATTCATATAGCATTTTAAGACTTGATTTACACATTATTCCAATATGTGTTCATATTATTTAACCTCAGTTGGGTCTTTGCCATTACTTAGCAATCCTTCTATTAGACTCTTCTTGACTGCCAGGCATTCTCAAGGGAGGCCATTGTAAACCTCTCCCATCTTTCTTGAGCTCCAAACTTGCCTTTGCATCCATTACTATTTCTCAACTAGAAAAAGTTGAAGGCCTTTTCTTTTTTGGTCTTAGTTGCTTTGTTTCCTAAGCATTTGATCCTCTATAAACATTTAACATTTTCTTTTTCTCTGTCTTTCTCCAACATCACCACTTCCAATTTGTTCCCACCTATTACTCTTTGTAATCTTTATCTCTTGTTAGTAATTCAAAGACACAAGAACAGTAATGTTATATGTTAGGTACATAAAGCTAGGGTTTTAAAATGTATTAAGTGCTTATTAACCTCTATTGCAAGGGTATTTGTATCATTCAAGCAACTCCTCAGTTTGGCCAATAGAGGAAAATATTTACCCTATTGTGGTAATTCCTTCCTTTCCCTCTTCCCCCATTGACTAGCACCTATCACTAAGAATTCACATGCTGCCTGCCTGGCTTGACCTAATAAGGATATCCTACAACTATTTCATGAACTGTGTCAGCAAGTGGGTCAACTACAATATCTTGGAGCCTTTGCAATAGCCCTGCAATGCATTCCTTTAACTCCACCTCATGGAGTCTCCTTCTTCCTTTAAGGCTCCATACTTTCCATGTTCTTAATGTTCTTAACTGGTAGTGTAGATCCTTCTCAGACTGCCACGTATTTAACTGTTGTATATGTTTATATTTATTATTTATGCTGTGTATATTTTTTACACTCAAATATAAGCTCATTGTGAATAAGGAGTGGTCTGGTCGTCAACCAGAGTTTGGGTGGAAATCAAGCTGAAAGCGTCAGGATACTGGCAGGAGTTGGGGTGGACTGCTAGCTTGGGAGTGGTCTAATGGGAGGCAACAAGATGAATTGTGAGATTGCTGGTGTGCCATATGGAGGAAGAACACCTTTTGAGCTATCTCACCATAGCCCTATCTGAAAGTGAAAGGTGTATTTCCATACTTGCTGCTCCATTTTGGCACTCTGGGTCAACAACTCATTTGCCCCCTGCTAGGTATGGATGTGATTGGATTATATTTAATTCTATCTGCAGAAAAAAGGCAAATGAATGAGTTTGGGGTAATTAAGATGGTTTCTTCAGCTACTGCTGCTGCTGAGACACACACACACAGAGATAGAAACAGAAGCTTTATTTTACTATAGAACTGCACAAATGTATCTTTTTGGGCCCCTAATAAAAACTTTGGAAATTGATCTTTTAGGTCCACTAATTAGGTAATGAAACTATTGATGGTGGTGGGGAAGGTTGAATATGATTGTTTTTAATTTGGGATGTTGGTGAGGTGTTTAGCAGATAATTAGAAATAAAAGGGTCAAATTATAACTTATGTACAACAATTTGCAAAGTACTATATAAATAGTAGTTGTGAGACTAGAAAAAGGCTAAGAGGTCAGGCTTAGATTGGGAAATTATCTGGATAAAAATACTTAATGGAAATATATAAGTAAAAACGTTCTGTGAGTATAGAGAGATTAGCAGAGGACACAAACTTGAGTCTTGAAGGGATCCCAGTTGTAAGTGATGGCCACATCATGGTGGCAGATATCCCCTGATAAAACCATAGATTTATAGATTTCAAGCTGAAAGGAATTTCAGAGGTTACTTAGTACCTACTAGTGTTTTCCAGGGTTCTTCCTTTTCTCCCCCCAGGGTTAGTCTGGTTTTCCTTTTAATGGCCACTAAGATCTTCTCAGAATTGCTAACTATGGGGCTAGGGTTTAAACTGTACTTTCCTTGCTCCTATCTTCTGGTGAGCCTTGGGTCTATTGTTAGTGGCTTCCTGCCAGCAGGGATATACAGGTAAATGGCTCTCTAGGGAAAACAAATATATGTATATGTTGTGTGTGTGTGTGTGTGTGTGTGTGTGTGTGTGTGTGTGTGTATATGTATGTGTATACCCAACATACTTTAAAGTTTAATCTTCATTATGTATACTTTTTCATCGTTTTTTAAGTCTAAACAATTAGCAAGGCAATAAATCAAGTCTTAATTTGTAGTATTGGGGAAGTACACTGGATGGGGTTTTGGGCCTGGAGTCAGGAAGATCTGAGTTCAAATCTGACCTCATACACTTACTGGCTGTGTGACCCTAGGAAAGCCACTTAATCCTATTTGCCTTACTTTCCTTATCCGTAAAATTAACTAGAAGGAACTGGCAAAACACTTCAATATCTTTGCCATGAAAATCCCAAATGGGATAGTGAAGAGTCCAACATGACTGAAATGACTGAACAATAATTGTAGCCTTGGTAACTTCCAAGGTTTATATAAATGCTTACTTTGAAAATTTAGTAAAAGGTCTTCATGGGAGCTGGTTTCCACACAGCCTTCTAAGAACATAAAATGGCCTGCCATTTGAAATCTGAACCCTTTAGACTTGGTAGATTTTCTATTGTTTAGCCAATTCAGTCCTATTCAATTCTTTGTGAGCTTATTTGGAACTTTCTTGGCAAAGATATTGAGGTGGTTTGCCATTTTCTCATACAGCTCATTTTACAGATAAAGAAACGGAGGCAAACAGGTTTAAGAGACTTGCCCAGGGTCACACAGTTAGTAAATGGCTGAGACTAGATTTGAACTCAGGTCTTCCTGACTCCAGGCCCACCACTCTATCCACTACATAACCTAGCTACCCTTCATATTTGTTGTAGACTGAGACAAAAAAGTAGTTTGAGAGAGATACAAACCAAAAAGTGTCCTATTTTGGTAATAGTAGCAAATAGGTAGTAACTAGAAGAAGAATGGTTATTAGGGTAAGGTCTGGATCTCATTTGTTTCTGTGCCTTGTACATAGTATGTGCTCAACAAATATTGAACAAACAAACAAATAATACACAAGATGTTGAAAAAATTAACCAAAAGCTCAGAAGATAACCAAAGAAGAGATGGAGATGGCTGGGAAGAAGGAGGCCATTGCATTGGGCTGTTATCAGGAAAAAGTTTGTATCATGGCAAACAGAGAAGTCAGATTTGGGGGCTGTAACAAAAGGAAATGAAAGGTGAGAACATGGAGGCCACAAATAAGGGATTTCATAATAATAGTCTATGTAGTAATTTGCATCATGGATTGTCAAGAAATGCCTTGAACCCTAAGATCTAAGTTCATGTGCTTCTTCTAACAATATGCTTACCTTGTGGTCAAGTCATTTTAACCTTTCAATGCCTGCAAGCAGTTCTTTGAGGCAATGGTTCTGTCCTGGGGATCCCTGAAAAGTTTCAGGGGTTCTGTGTATTCAAAAATATTTTCATAATAATGCTAAGATGTCTTCATTTATAAAGTGGTGAATGTTGTTAGGTATAATATATTATTAATTAATATAATATTAATATAAAGTTATTTCAGGTGTCTTCCTGAGAACAAAAAGTTTGAGAACCACTACTACTACAAATAACAAATGAATCACTTATTTTCATCCTTGGAAGAAGTTTTCATATTGCAAGTTCCCACCACATTGATGAAGCTACAAGTTTAGAGCTCCATAGATCGCATTACTGTTGACAAAGCACTTTCTTATTGGAAATCCTGCAACACTTGTTTGGAGGTAATAGGAAGCCCACAGGGTAAAAAAATACCGTATGTAAACAAATGTTATGTACCCATTTAAAGGTATATAGTGCCAAATGAATCAGTGCTCATCACAATTCGTCTTAGGACCCTTTCATAATTCCCTATGTAAGAAGCAACCCTAAAAGCTATGTTCCTTGTCTCCTTGGAAAGTTTACTTTAGAATTATTACATCAAAATAATATATTACCATTTTGCTTGCATGGGCTTCATTGTCCCTCTGCTTTTACCTTTATGTTTTAATTTTGGACATGAAAGTTGCTATTCCTAAATTCTAAACTCTATTATTATTTCCAGAAATCATCCAGCAAAATAACCAGAAACCTTCACTCTTCAATGATGCTATCTAGAGGGAGTACAGATTTAGTAGAAATTAAAGTAAACCGGGGCAGTGGATTCGGTTACTTTGCTTCTCCATGAGGTTACAAAGCAGAGCTGTGTGTCCTATTAAGATCCAGCTTTGCTATCAAGGGAGGGTTATTTTTAGCAAACTCCCTTTTAATTGCTTTGATAGATCTCCAGGAGTAGTGAAACGTGGGCTTATTTGAAACTTTCCCTTTTCACAGGTTCTAGTGCTTTCTGTAAAGAGTTGATTTTACTTAAGAAAACAAAGCACACTGAAAACAAATGCTGCCAACTGTTTAATTGCTATGGCTATCAGAGTTTTAAGACTGCTTTTGGAAAGTGAAAGATAAATGGAAATAATTTCATAAGATGAATGTATTTTCATTTCCCATTTTACCTGTAAGTCTATGAGGGCAGAAGCTGTCTTTGTATTTTTAACTCCCTCAGGAATGATAAACATATATTGTGGATAAAGTAGATGAATGAATAAATACTTCTTGCTGAAAATAATAATAAGAATAGCTATTACTATTTTAGTATACGTGGCATACCACAGAGAGGCACTATGGTGTAGTGGGAAGAGTATAGGACCTCGGATCAGAGAAGCTAGAATCGTCTATACATATCTTTGTGAGCTTGGATACATTGCCTTACTCTTCAGTTTTCTAATTGGTAAAGGGATAGATCAGGTGATTTCTCTTTCAATTCAATAAACATTCAAAAGCACTTATATGTAGGACATGGTATAGCCGAATGATGAATAAAAACCACTTTTTTTCTCTTTGGAGGGCAATTGGGGTTAAGTGACTAGCCCAAGGTGACATGGCTAGTTTTTGTGTTAAGTGTCTGAGGCCAGACTTGAACTCATGTCCTCCTGACTCCAGGGCATGTGCTCTATTCACTGTGCCACCTCACTGCCCCCTAAAAACACTTTTAAAATATTTGCTGTGTACTAAGTACTGGGAATCAAGACTGCTCATGTCCTCAAGGAGTTTCCATTCTAGTGTGTGTATGTGTGTGTGGGAACAATAGCTATGGGGAGTAGGGTTCAGGGATAAGCATTTTGGTTTGGAAAGTTATGGGAACAGTGAATGGAGCCACAGAGGAGTACATTGATACATTCTTTTCAGTAGCAATTACATTATTATTTTGAATGTGGTTCCAAGACTAGAATGTGGGGGAAAGGGGACTGGCAACTGGTACAAAATGGAGGGGATTTAAAGGGAAGCATGGCTAGGGCCACCTAGATATATAAGGCCATACATGGCACTCATCAATCAGTACAGTGAGGTGGAGTAAAGAAGATAGTGCTAAACATTGAGGACATAAAAATAAAGGAGGTTACAAGCCCCTGGAGGAGCAAATGTTTAACATGTATTAATTGGATACCCCCAACCTCATCCCCAAGCCATTGGATCTGGTGAGTATGATGTTATTCTTGATCTTTGAGAAAACAATTTCAGTAGATGGATGGAGATAAATGTCAGGTTACAAAGCATTGAGGAAAGAGTAGTTAGTGAGAAAGTAAAAATTTTTAGGCATAGACTGCTTTATCAAGAAATTTAGCAGTTAGTGGAAGGAAAAAGATAGGATATTACCTGGATAGAGTAGAAAGGTCAAGGTAAGACTTCAAGGAAAAGAGAAACATGGAGGTGTTTAACATTCCTGGGAAATGATCCAGCTTAGTTTGAATATCTTCAGTGACAGCTCACTATACTAAAAGTAAAGCAGTTTCATTGCTAGACCTCCTAAATGCTAATATCTTTCTACTATTAGACTGAATTTATAACTCTCACCCATTGACCCTAGTTCCCTCTATAGCCATGTAGAATGTGTTTAATCCTTCTTTCTTATGACAATCTTCCAAAAACTTGAAGGCACTTTTATTTTTTAAAATATTTTCTCCTTAGTTTTTCCAACTTTTCCTCCCATGAAATAATTTAAAGTTATAGAATCATATAACCACATAATTAAATGGGACTTCATAAACCAACTAGTCCAACCCATCCCTAAACCAGAATCCTTGCTACAACATACTTGACAAGTAGTCATCCAACTTTTGTTTGAAACCTCCATGAAGAGGCAACTCAGTGCTGGCCAACATAGCACATTCTGATTTTGGATGGCTCTAACAATTAAAAAAAACATTTTTCATTACATCAAGCCTAAACTTTTCTATTTCAAGATCCACCTAGTTCCTACCTCTGTCTTCTGGGGACAAAGAGACCAGGAGTAGTCTCTCTTCCACATGACAGTTCTTCATGGTTAGAGACAGCATTCTCATTTCTTCTAGGTCTTCTCTTGTACAGGCCAAAGCATCTTTTGTTTCTTCCATCAGTCTTCATGTGGCATGAGATAGAGGTCCTTCCTTCATAATCTTGGTTGCTTTCTTTAGGATGCCCTCCAGTTTATGAATATCCTTCTTAAAATGTGCTGTCTAGCACTGAATACAATACTCCAGATATGATCTTTTGATGCATGTTGAGTTTTCAGTCCACTAATAAAACCTCAATATCTTTTTTATATGAAATGGTATTCTCCCATCTGGGTCTTGTGATTTTTTTAAACTCAAACCTAAGAATTTATATATTAGTTGCTATAAAATTTCAACAAGCTTGATTAGCTAGCATTTCTGAGCCTCTTAAGATCTATTTGAATTCTGAGTCATTTGGTGTGTTCATTTTCCCTTTGGGCTTTTGTCAATCCAATAAGCATGCCAATTATGACTTTATGCAAATTCTTGATAAGAATGTTAAATAGTATCTGGTTAAGCATAGATATTTGGAGCACCTAAGCTGCCAGGGAGCCACAAATGACCAACTACAACTGGACCTACCCTTTTAACCATCTCTGAATCCACCTATTGTATCATATAGCCCATATTTCCTCTCTTTCTTGCAAGAATAGCATCAATCAACACGCATTCACTTCACTGTGTCATAAGTACTCGGGCAATGTTTATGTCTTGAAGACATTCTAAGAATCAATGAGTCCTTAGTTTCTTTATTTTACAGATGAAAAATCTGAGACTGAAGGAAGAGGAGTGACTTGTCTATACTCACATGATTACCTGGCCTACAGCAGCTCAGAAGGGAAAGCAAAATGGAAGGGATCCAGAAAGCAGAGTTTTGGCTTTCCAGCTTCTCTCACTCTGCCCCTGTGAGATTCATCCAGGAGCCTATGGAAGATAAAAGGGGAGAGCCACAGAGATTGGTTGCACAGCAGAGAAAGGAGGGCTGTCAGATACCAAACCAGCTCTTACCACATTTGACTGAACAAGATGGTAGCCAGCTCAAGATGATGATTCAGCAGGACAGTGAAGGGGGACCAGATCTGGTTCAGCTTTGAGGAGAAGGTCATGGAGGACAAACATTATTTAGAAGACTAAAACCTCAGGCCACTTTGCACCATTTACATGGTGTGGGTGGGATTGGTGATGAAGGAACTGAGGGCAACTGGAACTCTCAAAAGACTTTTAGCATTGAGCTTGACTAGGAGGGAAGAGAAAGAGAGAAAGGAGAGAGAGAGAAAGAGAGAGAGAGAGAGAGAGAGAGAGAGAGAGAGAGAGAGAGAGAGAGAGAGAGAGAGAATTGATGGTGTGGTTACATGGAGTGGAGTGTTGTCTTTGACTCTTTGATCTGACTTTGTCTCTTGCTGTTCAGGTATAATAGCTAAAGGTCCAGGGTTTGACATCTGGGTTAAGCATGGGTTGTTGCTCCACTATCATCTAACCCCTTTCGTGTGATCTAAGCCTTGACTCTTCTTTGTGCCACTGTCTCCTTCCCCAGAAAACAGCTTTCCTTGATTGTCTGAGTCCAGATGTCAGTAATAAATGTCAATAAAGGATAAAATAAAAGCAAACTGAAACCCCCTACCCTATCCCCCAAATCAACATTACTATCATCTAGGAACTGGCTATGTGTTCAGGGGGCAACAAATGAAATTAAAAAAATGAAGCAGTCCCTGTTTTCAAGAAGCTTATGTTCTCACTTGAGACAAGACTTGATTATATAAACACATGCAGAAGAAATACAAGATAAATAAAAGCAGTTTAGTTAAAGAGATCATTAATTTAGGTGAGGTATCAGAAAAAGTGTCTTTTAGGAGGTAGTCTTGAATCCCTTGAAGTGAAGGACTATGAAACAGAGGCAAGAAAGGAATGAATAGCAGGCATGGGGGCCAGTGAAAAGGCATGGGAGTGGGAGTTTAAGTGTTATTTGTCAGGAACAGAGAGGTCAGTTTGGTTGTACATATGGGAAGGGGAGTCATATAATGAGACTTGAAAGATAGGTTGGTGCAAGTTAACAAAGGGCTGTAAAAGCCACACAGAGTATTGTGTTTTAATCAAAAAGCAATGGTGAGTCACTGGAGTTTATTGAATTTGAAAGTGACATGATCAGATCTGCCCTGAAAGAAAATCTATTTGGTAGCAGTGTGAAGGATAGATTGGAATGAGTAGAGACCCGAGGCAGGGAAACTAGAGGCATGGGAAACTTTATTAACTGAGTTGCCAAAATCTAGGTTAACTAGATCTATAGGATTTCTCTGATTTACCAACCTAGTAAGTCCTTTAAAGAAGGACATAAAGTTGATTTGAAATATCCTATTCTTGATTAAGTCATGCTGTATTTTTTGTAGTCACTATTTTCTTTTCTAGACATTTATTAACCATTCTTTTCATAATACATTATAAAAATTCCCCCCTCCCCAAATCAAAGACAAACTCACTGGCCTACAATTTAACAGCGTGCAAATTCCATTCTTTCTCTCCTTATACCTCCTTTTCCTCTTCTTCCTCCTCCTCCTCCTCCTAATTCTCCTCCTCCTCCTTCTTCTTCTCTCTGCCTCTGTCTCTCTCTGTCTCTCTTCCCCCCTCTCATTGGGACATTGGCTTGTAGTCTCTCTCTCATTCTCCTATCTTTCAAATATCACTTACTGTGGTCATATCTAGTATTTCTTGGAGTGTCTAGGATATATATATATATATATTTGCCATGAGTTGTCACTGATATATCCATCCTGAGCAATGGTTCTCTCATCTTCTAGGCTTCTCTTGTCTCCAACATAGAAAACAAAATGAAACAAAACCTGCCTCTTTGTGCCGATCTCAGATGCTTTTGTCAGCCTCTTCTCATTCTGAGCTTTAACACTCCCCAAACCATTTTTATAGCACCATGCAATAATTTTATACTTATCCTTGATTACCTATTCTTGCTTCCATTTTCGGTACATGAGTTTTAAAGAACAGTTAAGGTGTTAGCAAAATTCCTGTGTATTCACATCAGACTTTTTAAGACAAATCTTTCTTCCTCAATGGAATTTTTTTTTCTAGAATTTCAATCTTGAAAGCTTCCTATATGCAGCTGGATGCTCCTATGGAATTTTTATCCATGGGACTCTGAATTTTTTGAAATTTATTTACCCCAAATTGAGAGTATATGTCAGATTATTCTGATTTCCTCCGCTCTATCACAAATTCTCAAATGGAATAACCACTTCTCTTCAAGATTTTCATAATATTCACTCTAACAGCTAGTTTTTTAAATTGGAAAATATTAAACCCAGACTAAGATTTCCTCTAATTGGTTTCTCCACTTATTCAAGTCTGCCTTGAAGTTATTATTAATATTCCTTTTAACTTAAAAAGTTCCCAATATTAAACAATATGTGCTGATCACTTCGGAGTACAGTGGAGCTATTATTTCTCTTGATCTGGATTATATATCATTACTAATGGAGCCTAAAATAAATTAGTTCTTTTAGTTGTTGCTTCTTGTATTTTTAATTGATGTGAATTTACTTTATATCCTTCACCTTTCCTGAAGTTATCAATTATTTCAACTAATTTTGATTTTGGAGGCTTCTCTGCCTCTTTGACATACCGACATTTTATCAAGCAAAAGGTAATAGTAGGTGTTTTATATTTAACCATATTAAATTTTAATATTAAATTCTATTGATTTAACTTTTATAACATCTCTCAAGTGCATCAGCTTCTTTTCTCTAAAACTACCACCATTTTGGTGAAGGATTCATCACCTTATGCCTGGACTATTGCAATAATCTGTTAATTCATCTCCTTGCCTCCTCTCTTCCCATTCCAATTCATCCTCCACTGAGTTATCAAATAGATCTTCTTTGAACTCCTCCCATTCCATTCAGTAAACTCCAGTGTCTCCCTAACACTTCTAGGACCAAATATAAAATCACCAGTTTGACATTCAAAACCCTTCACAACCTGACCTCCTCCTACCTTTTCATTCTTTAACTTTACTTACTCCCACATACTCTGCAAACCAGTGACATCAACCTCCTTGTTGCTCTCTCTATACACAAGACACTCTATCTCCCAACTCCAGGCATTTTTTATTTGTTATATTCCATTTCTAGAATTCTCTCCCTTCTAATCTCCACTTTTTGGCTTGACTGGCTTCCTTCTAGTCCCAGCTAAAATCCCATCTTTTTCCAGATGCCTTTTTTATTCTTTCTTAATTCTAGTACTTTTTCCCCTGCTCATTATTTCCAATTTATCCAGTATATTTCTTGCTTATACATTCTTTTTTCAGGACTCTACCAACATACCACGAGCTCCTTGAAAACCTTTTTTGCAACCCTACAGTTTAGCACAGTGCCTGGCACATGGTAAGCACTTAGCATGCTTATTGACTCACGTATATTAGTTTTGGCTCACCTTTCTTAGTTGTTAAGATTTTTTGAAAGTTTGACTCCATTGTTGGAAATAATAGATATTCATCCTAGCTTTCTTTTATCTGCTTGTATGATATGATTGGCTTCTATGTTTTCATTCAAATAAAATCAAATCCCTGATTTTTAACATACCTATTGTATTCAGGAACTCCAACTCACTGATAACAATGTTGGCTAGTACTGAGCAAAGAATACAACAGTAAGTCACTAGAGCTGGAGCTCTTAACCTGGGATCTTTGAATTTGTTTCTTAAAATTTTAAATAACTGTATTTAATATAATTTGCTTTCTTTGTAATCCTGCTAGTTTTATTTTTTACATTTAAAAGTTTTATTCTTGGGGCAGCTGGGTGGCACAGTAAATAGAGCACCAACCCTGGACCTGAGTTCAAATCTGGATTCAGACACTTAACACTTACTGTCTGGGTGAGTCACTTAACCCCAATTGCCCTGCCTTCCCTCCTCCAAAAAAATTAAAAAGTTTTGTTATCAGAAAGCATTCATAAATTTCATTAGATAGTTATAGAGGTCCATGACATAAAAAGGTTAAGTCCTGCACTAGAAGTTTACTTTCAAAATAGCATTGATTAGCTAACAATCTGATGAATTCAGTTATTACTACTGTAATTCAGATCACTCAGTCCTATCCATAAGATCATTGGAAGGAACAGTGTGTCATGTGAGCAACAAGATGGAAGGCTAGACATTTTCTCTTAGCTCCATAGCCTTTCAAACCTCTCCAAAACAGAAATTATTCAACAAAAATAAAACAACTTCAGATGTCTCCATAACTTAGGAACTCAGAATCCAAAAAGAGTTTTAAAAAATCCCTAAAATCCAAGAACTGGTATTCACCAACTGAGCTCACCCCACACTCCTCCCCAACCTACCACACTACTGGTTACAAGACTATACTAACAGACCCAAGGACATGAAGCAGGTTTATATAAAAACCACACCCTTGTCCCTCCTCCATCTTTCCAATGCCATGCAGATGTTGGATTAGGGTTGCTACCCAAAAGCTGCAGTTCTGCAGAATTCTAAACTGCCTTAACATATGATTTCATAAAGTAAACATCCAAATGACAAGAAGGCATAGATAGCAAGATAATAGTGACAGAAGGCTTCAGTGTTAATCTATCAGTTTTGAATAAGTCTAACAGAAAGAAATGGAACTGAACAAATTGCTGGAGAAACTGTAGTTAAAAGACATAGAATCTTCTAAATGGGAATGCAAAAAACTATACACATTTCTCAGCATCTCATAGAACTTTGGCAAAAGCTGACCATGTACTAAGGCATAGAGATATTGCAAAAAATGTAAAAAGGCAAAAATAATTAATATATCCTTTATAGACCATAATGCAATAAAAATAGTATTGGTTCAGGGGCCAAGAGGTAAAAGATACAGATCACAATGGAAAATTGACAATCAAATCTTAAATAAAGGGTGGGTCAAAGAACAAATCATAGAAATAATTATTAACTATGTAAAAGAGAAAAATAATGATGATACAAATAAAAAAATAACAACAGAAGAAAAAAAAACAATTTCTGGGCTACAACTAAAGCAATCATGTGGAGGGGGAGGAATCATATTCTTACAAACATATATTAGTAAAACAGAAAAAGAGAAGATTAGTGAACTGAATATGCATTAAAGATTAGAAACCTAACAATAAGTAAACCTAAAATAAACACAAAAGAGAAGACATTAAAAAGTAGAGGAGAAATAAATAATTTGTTTTAACAATATGAATAGGATAAGTGAACCTAAGAGCTAATTCTTTGAAAAGAGCAATAAAATTGACAAACCCTTGGCTAATCTGGTTAAAAAGAAGAGAATAGAAAATCAAATCAATAAAATAGCTGATGGACAAGGTGAAATCACAGCAACACCAGAAAAATACAAAGAATAACCATAATATATTGGGCACAGTTTTATACTAACAAAACTAGAAAACAAAAGAAATAAGGAAATACCTTCAAAAATATGAAAAACAGAAGCTATGATGAACAGATAGAGATCTGAAGTAATTCAGTCTTAGAAAAGGAAATAGAATAAGAATGTTGTATCCAAACTAATATGTTATCTCTATATACATATGTTATATATGTATATATCACACATACATACATACATATACAAATATATTATCAATAACCATTCTCCAATAGGTAAATGGTCAAAGGATATGAACAAATAGTTCTCAAAAGAGTTTCAAAGTATTCACAACTACATAAAACAATGCTCAAAATTATTACTAATAAGAGAAATGCAAATTAAAACATCCCTGAGGTTTTACCTTGCATCCTGCAAATACACAAAAAACATAAAATGGGGAAAAGTCAATATTGGAGGGGTTGTGGAATGATAAGCACCCTATTACATTGTTGGTGCAACTGTGAAGGGATATAACCATTTTAGAAAGTAATTTGGAATTATGGAAATAAAATGGTTAAAATACCCATGCCCTTTGAACCAGAGACTCCATTATACATATATATATATGCCATAAATAAGAAGAAAATTCCCATATACTCTAAAAATATGTAGTAACATTTTAAAAATGATAACTGAGAATTGGAGGCAAAGTATATTCCCATTAATTGGGTAATGGCTAAACAAATTGTGGTACATAAATACAATGGCATATTACTACTATAATAAATGATGTGTGTGATGAATATGGAGAAGCATGAAAAGATCTATTTGAACTGATGCAAAGGTATGTATAAGTATAGACAAGAAAATGATACATACAGTAAATACAGCAATGTAAATTGAAAGAATAGCCACATACCAAAAAATCAAAAGTGAATGTGACAAAATGATACAGATCAAGAAGAACTACAATGAAGAGATATGAGAAGATACCCCCAACCAACCCCTTCATGGAAGTGGGAGGTCCATAGGTGCTATGCAATGTGCAAAATTTCTGATTTTTTCAATGTACCGATAAGCTTGCTGATAGTTTTTTTCCTTCTCTAAAACAATGTATATGAGATAGCTCTCCGGGAGAGGGAGGGAAAATACCTGGTATAACTCTGATGATGTAAGGAACAGAATTTATCAATAAAAAGTGTTTTTACTTTTAATCAAGATACATTTTGTGTATAATAGTCTCCCAATCCCAAGGCTTAGTAATACCATCAGAAAATGAAATGAGATTGTTTTGAGTATGATTCATTTTTAGTGATCCTTTGCTCAGTCATCAGAACAAAATTGTCAAAGTCCTAAGGGTACCTATTAATGAGATAATTTTATTTGTCATGCTGAGGTACTGTGACAGAAATTCAGTTAATCTACAATAGCCCTAAATAATGGAATCTGTATTTGGACAAGGCTAATTGGCCATTCAAAGATAGGCAGGCCTATGTATAAGTGGGCAGATTTCCACATATAGGTCTGGCACATATATGCTTTTTCTTTCTTTGTATGGAAGGCAAACTTTCAAAATTCCACTGAGAGTCACAAAATTATCCAGAGTAGTAGGCCTTCAGAGATTCAATGGCTTACTACAGTCGATGTTCATAGCAAAGGAGAGAAGGAACTTGATTGCTATCCTGTTTCTGCTTTCCAGTCCTGAAAAGTTTATTTTACTCCTCAGGTCACTGATCTTAATTTTCTCTGGAATAATTTGACCCTTGTCCCAATGCAATAGTTTTAAAGTGACAGGGGAAAAGAAAGTGGCAGTATCTGCCAAAATGTTAGAAGAATGCAGTTCTTTCGCCAAGATATTCTGTAGTCCAATTGATAGGCTTTATATTTCTTTATTGGACTATACACTTTTCTTGTAAGAGTCTAAAAGCTTTACTGTAAAGTAGTTTAATTGATTCATTCCTAAAGCAGTAGTATCTGTCTCAGAGAAAAGAATACAATTTTCTAAATTCTTAGGATACTCAATTCATTTATATGGATAGTGTAGGATATGTGAGAAATTGTTGAAGAATTTAACCTTTACTCTGTCCCAATTTGAATTTTACTGTAAGAGATTTCATCATTTTTTTATAATTCAGGAACTGTGAACTTTTAACTGTGGGTTCCCTTTTTTCTCTGTATCTTGGAAGACACAGTTGCCAAGTTCTTATTATAGTGTTTAGCACTGAAAGTAGACCTCTATTGTATAGGTCTCTTTTCACAAACTTCTATTATTATGAAATTTTAAACTCTGAGTGCACTGTTTCATGTAAAAGATTTTTTTTAGTTTGGGGAAAATCTTCATATCTTTCAGACACAAAACAGAACAAAATAATTTCTAATTAGAAAAAAAATAACTTTTTAATCTTTGGAGATTATAGGATTTAAAGTTAGTTGATGTTTAAAATAAGAAATTATTAGTTTGGGAAAAATAAAAATCAGAAAAGGAAAAACCCCAGAAAATAATTTATTCTCAGGAGTAGAAGTAAAACCTACTTAATTAGGCTGGTTTTTTTTTTTCTCTAAAAGGTCCTCAAGTTTTTTTTTTTTTTTTCTGTAAAAAGGGTCCTCAAGAGTTACTGGTTTTAGGGGGCTGATATCTGAACTGAATACACAGGTTTCTGGCTAGTCAGTTACAAAAGCCAATTAATGAGGTGTCAGAGGCTTCTGTAAGGCTTGATATGAGTGCACAGCTGCTCCCAACTGAAACAACACCATGTCCTTGCTAAATACCTTTTCCAAACTACGTTTAAATAAAATTCCTCTTGTTTGTTATAAGATGACCTCAGTTAGGCCTGGCCAATAGCACACCCTCTTTGGTATGATTTTGAAAAGCAAGTCTAGGTGACATCAGAAACTCTTTTCTCCTTTGATTATTGTCACCCCGTAGAATATAAATTTGATTTCTGCCTCTCTGCTTGCTCCTCCTCTTCCTTTGCAATTTTTTCTACCCCTCTAGTTGATGTCTCTGTCAATGATGGTATAGTCAAAGAATTACAAATTGGACCTGGAAGGACCTCATAGATTATCTAGTCCAACCTTTTCATTTCATAGATAAGGAAATGGTGGCCCTTGAGAGAGGAAGTGACTTTCCCAGTGCCCCATAGGTATTGAGTAAGGGAGTTGAAATCAGATCCTGTCTTCTGGTTCTAAAAGCTAGTTCTCTTTAGACTCTACCATGTTGCTGGTTTTAATTATGACCTTTATGATGATGACTCCTATAATCTATATCTCTGGTACTAGGTTTCTGTTTGTTTTCCCCTCAGATTTAGTTCTGAGGGGAAAACTCAAATACTCCTGTGTATTTTTATTTGGACATCTTATTTAATTGAGGTCCCAAAATGAGCTCACCATCTTCTTGAACCAACACACTCTGTCCCCATTCACTTCCAACTTCTCTGCCTCTATCAGTAACAGAGACTATTGGGTCTATAACAGACATCACCTAGAATCATCAGATCATAGTTTTAAAGCCAAAAGAGGTGTTAGAAATCATCTAGTGCTGCACACTCATTTTTCAGGAGAGGAAACTGTACACAAGGAAGGCAAAGTGACCTGTCTAAAGTCACACAGGTAGATAGTGGAAGACACAAGATTTTAATCCATTTCCTCTGACTTCAATATGATTGATCATTCCACTATAACAAGCTGACTCAAACGTATTATACCTTATTGATTTGTCTTGGATTCCTTGCCTTCCTTTAGTCATAAAATTATTTTCTTCTTTAAAAATCTGTTATAAGCATCCATGTCTCTCAATTCCCACTGAAGCCAACTTAGTTTAGGCCATTTATCACTTCATGTCTAGATTATTGTGATGACCTCCTGTTTGGCCTTGACTGCCTTAGGCTCTCTGAACTGTAATCTATCCTATATTATTTATGCCAAATTAATCTTCCTAAAACACTGGTCTCTTGCTCAAAAATGACTTAATAGTTACTCTCTGTTTTGATTCAGTTCAATTCAATTCAACCATTTATTAAACATGTTGTTGTATACTGTGCTAGGCTCTGGAGATACAATGACAAAAATGGAATGGTCGCTGTCATCAAGGAGCCTACGGATTCAAATGTAAACTCCTTGGACTAGTTCTACAGATCTAACACATCATGGCTGAAAATTAACTTGCCAATCTTATTTCCCATTGCTTCTTACCACATACCCTCTGTGTTAATTGGGCAGATCTTCCACAGTTGGGCCATGATAACTCCAACTTTTTTGGTTTTACTCAAATTGCTTCTCTTCTCTCAACTAATTGACTCCTTTCTCCTCAATAATACAAATCCTACCCATCCTTCAAGATCAAAGTCAAAGCTTACTTCCTCCATGAAACCTCTTTACATTCTTTGATGCTTATCTCTTTTTTCAACTTGTCCATCATTTATGGTCTGTACTATAATAATCAGTCCTCAATTAGATAATATTCATAAAGGATTTTTTAAACATTAAGATGCTATATAAATGTCAGTTGTTAGTTTGATGATGATGATGATGACAAGAAGTTGATTTTTTATCTTTGCTGTGTTTGCTCTTATTTTGTGTTTAGTATCTCCTTTGCTAACCGTTTTCAGTGTTTTTAGTAGCAGGGACCATGTCTTATTTCTTTTCTGGATCCTCAGCAGCACTCAACACAGGGTGAGTATCAAGATCTGCAAATAATTGCTGTTTGACTGGTTCCTTGACAATTTCCATGGCCCACCATCCTGGGTTAAGCAGCAGTGATCTCTTACTATACATACCCATCGAATTTGCTACTGCATCTTCCTTCCTCTGGCCCCCATTCTCTTCTAAAGGTCTACTGCACCAATATTGTGGTTTCTCTTTATTTTTTGCAACCTTCCTTTCTCCCTCTAGCAATGTTATTTTATCAATTTCTCTTTTCAAATGCCAGTCCAGCTGCTTTACTTTTCATGGTTAAGCATCTTAAAATTCTGTTTAGGCTGAAACACAGAGAAGGGGATAGAACTTTGGTATTGTGTCTCACTCAGATGTGTGTTAGGGTCAGTCTCAGAGCTCGTAAGGGATAATAGTTACATTCTGAATACGAGCATTTATGACTTGGTAATCATCAAATTCTACAAACCAGGATTGATTTATTGCTTTACTGATTTGAAAATTTAATAAAATGATGGAGAAATTATTTTAATGCATATTAAACACAAAAATGTGTCCTGAATACATTTTTTCTTCAGGAAGTTTGTCATTAACCATTTGCCAGACCCAAATTAGAAAGCACTAATGTGTGTACAACCCCCCTTTATAATAAATGGAATATGAGTATTTGCAAACTTCAACTGTTTCATTTGAAATGAGTGACTCTTTAAGAATCATGATGATAGAGAATTTTATAGTTTTTTTTTAGTTACTCTAATTCTCACTGATGTCCTTAAATGGCTATTTAAGGGCATTAATTTATATGTAAAGGGGAAATGTTGATTTTTCAACAAGAAAATTCTATTTGTGCCTTCCATGAATCTTGGTCAAATTGACACATAGAAATCCAAACCCCTAAAATGGCAAGTAGAAATTTGGCTTCCTAATTCTGAATTAAGTGTGTTATGAATATCTATATGATGGCTGCTAAGGATAATCACTGACTATAATTGCATTTAATTTTTTGATAAAATTCTCAAGATAAAAAGTATCCAGTTAGGAGAGAACAATTGATTCACATAAGATATTTGCTAGTATTAGAGGGAAACATAAGACAACTGAGTATGATTTTTAGCTCTTCTTTCCATCCCAAAACTCTTTTGATTTAAAAGAGACAAGTACAATTTAAAATTGTCTTCTCCTCTCTGAGCTAGCTGACATCAAAGCATCACCATTTGGACTGTTACAGCAATGAGACTGTAGCTGTGGCAACAGAATTCTGATGAACCAGCTTCTTCCATCAAGATTGTTTTTCAGAATTTCCCATGAGGCTATGGCAGCTCTGTAAGTCAAAGGGGGAACTTATTTTAAATTAATTGTTCCCATTTCAAGTAAAAAAAAAATCTAAGCTCCTCTGCGACACTCTGGCATCATTGTTCTAGGAATGGCACCACATATTTAATTGACAAGTGACAGTTCTTAGCTGTTCCCTTCCCTTAGCCATTCATTATATTATTAGCGGGTGTCTCCTGTGACGAGAAGACTTAGTGTAGTAGGGCAGGGATGATGATGATTTTTAGAAAGATTGCCTGAAGAGGCCATACTGGCAAGGTAGTCAATACTGTATTGGGTCTCTTGCGTTTCACAATGATTATATTCTTGAAAAGTTATTTGATAATTGAATTTTTAAAAAAAGAATCCTAGTTTAATTGTGTCAAGCAAGCTCAATGTGACCTCTTGTAAAGGATTCTTTCTTTTAATGAGTAATTGCGTGAAATTGAAAGAAGAATTTCACTGAAGACAAAAGATTTGTGGGTCAGAATGGACATATAACTATGGCAGGGCAATAAAGAGTTTTGTCCCAGGGTACCAACATTTAAAAGACACCAACAGCACCATCTTTGATACTCTTTCTTCCACCCAGCAAGTATACTTCTAGCCCTTGATTCACCCCACCTCCCTGTAGTAACCAACATCAGAAGCTCAGAAAATTCACAGGGTCATGGGATACATTTTATCTACCAGTATCTGTACCTGAGGCAAACTTTTCTGACTTCCCTCTACCTCTAGACACAGGCACAAAAATTCCTAGTTGTACCTCAGGGTTAGAGCACTCGAATTCTAGACTGAACCATTTGATTGCTGGGTTAGGTGACCTTGAGGAACTAATATAACCTCCTTAAGCCTAACTTTATCTATCTGCAAAGTTGAAGGTTGAATTTTATGGAATGAATTAACTACTAAGGCTCATTTTAGCTTAATACTATTTGCTTTCTTGTGTCTATCACCTGTAAATTTGGATTTTCTTATTTTATGATTTCTTATAGTAGGAATATACTTATAATATCCTACCTAGAGAAACCAAAGACAAGGGTTAAACACATCACTGAGACCCAAAGTAATTCCTGGACTTCTTTTCAAGATCAAGAAATAAACTGTGTGTGTGTGTGTGTGTGTGTGTGTGTGTGTGTGTGTGTGTGTGTGTGTGTAACATAAATGCATACCAATGGATACTTGGATACCTCCAACATAGTTGGATATTGAGGAGGCTTACTGGAGAAAGATAGAAAATGTTATTTAGAATGATAGGTGAAGCAATGTGGCATAATGGATAGAGGACTAGTCTTTGACTTAAAGGAATCTCAGCCTCAGACTCTGACTAGGACACAATGGGTAAGTCATTTAACCTCTCAGTTTTCCTAGCAACACTCTAAGATTAAACAGTGGTGTGTGAATTATTTAGGACAAAGGCAAAGAAATAAATGCATTGAATACAGTAAATCTAATAATTTTTATAGTTAAAAACATTTAATAGGCAATGTGTCCTTTTTTGCTGCAATCACTTTGGCATCGTGTTCACAATATATTAGCACATATTCTTTAATTTTTCATCTTGAAATCAAACCATGTGATAATAAGTGTTACTTTGGGGGAAAATATAACTTTGATGAACAGTACTTTTACTAGTTGTAGCCCATACTTGCTCAATGAAATTTATATCCACTAAGTTCCCAAATTACTGAAATGTTTTTCTCTGTTGTTAGGCGAAGTTCTTAACCTTCACACTATGCCATATGGAGCAAAGTATGTTGCAATATTCAATCTCTGTTTGGAAATTTGCAATCCTGCTTCTCAGTATATCAATATATTTATCAGAATTCATCATTTTCTCAATAGGGTCAAGGCTTTGAGATCCACTGAAAGAAAAATATCTCCAAAACATTTTCAGGTGGATTTTTACAGTCTAATAAAAGTTCCTAGCTCTTAGGGCCTTTCCTAGACTTCTTTTTGACAATGGTTTTATTGGAGCCTTGAACAAAAAAGTGAATTGGATCAGTAGAAATTACTTTTCCCATGTTTAGTAATACAGTTTTGTGTTGTCTTGCCCATGATGAACATTTTTACTTAACATCAACTCAGCAGCTATTTTATTATTATTGTTCTACTTCAAGGCATGTTTGATGAATACTGTAAATTCTACAGTCTACCTTCAAGTTGTGTTAAGGGATAAATAACAACTCTAGCTGCCAGGCCCCTCTGAAAGTCTGTGCTTGCTTTCATGGGACATGCTGGGCCATTTCACCACAGCAGGTTGTCAATTCTTGGAACTGTCTTTTATTTTCTCCTTTTTCATTTTTTTGTTTCATTTTTTCCTTTTATGCATCAGTGTGGTAGATCCTGTTCCACTGTGGGCTTGAAAGATCCTTGAAAGAATTGACTTCCTAATACCAAAAAGCATCTGTAATATTGCTAGTAGTCATTGAAGTATGTTTATTAAGAACTACTACTTATATATTTCCTTGGATTAATATGCATTTGTTAAAACCATGATGATAAAAATACCACAGAGAACAACGAAATAGATCTCTATGGCATGACCCAGCTCTATTTCCTCTTCCTCCTCTGCCACACACACTGCCAGTGATTTGAAAGTCATCTTTGGGAATTACATTAGTGGGATCTGTCCTATGAAATGACAGACTACTACAAGTTTCAATACCCACACACAATGGGTTACCTCCAAAGCTTCTCCATGAACATGTAGCTAACCCTTTCCAACTCTGAGAAAGACTGTGGTTATTGACAGGCCAAAGATGCTCAAACACAGTTCTGTATTCCAGTGGTAATCTATTCCAGCCAAAATTGGGGAAGTAAATTTTTTCCATCTGTGATACTCTTTTCTTTTCGGGGCTCTATTTTAGAAGCAACTAGCTAGCACATCTGAGGCAGATTTGATCTGAGTTCAAATCTGAATTCAGATACTTACTAACTCTGTGATCCTGGGTAGATTATTTAACCGTAGCCTAAAATGGGGATGATAATAGCATTTATGTTTCAAGATTGTTGTTAGGATAAAATAAGATAACATTAATAAGACACACAGTACCAAGAACATAGTATGTACTTAAAAATGCTTACTTCATGCATCTATTTACCACTTGGCTTTTTCCCTGTTATGATCCTTCTGTTCAGTAGTTCTGTTAAATGGTTTTTGCAGTTGGTGGATTTGTATGAGTGGAGAGATGTCTTGCTGGTAAAAGGTCTAAAAATCATCTCCAGATTTTGCTGGCTGACTCCAAGTTTAGGCACTATTGGGCTGTATATAAAGCATGTGAGCTTCAGAATCCTAACCTGAATGACAAACTGAAACCCAACATCTATGGGATGGGAAAATACAAAAAGTATGGGATAGGAAAGGACATGCTGGTGGGATTTGATGGCTTTGTGTTTTTTAAACTATAGGTTTTGGTGAATGGTAAATTGTAAATTTAAATTAAAAAGTAAATGGTAAATTAAAACTATTATCATTCTGGATATTTGTCCTCAATTTGCTCTTTCTTTTAATACAGACAAAAGGAAGTTACTGCTACAGTTTTCCTTCTGAGATTATTTCCAATTTATCCTGTATCTATCTCTATCTGTACAAACATATGCATAATCACAAAAATCTATATATCTATATGTATGTGTATGTATGAATGTATGTACAAACTATATTTGCTTAATGTATCTTCTGTTAGATTGCGAGCTCCTTGAGGGTCTTTTTTGTTTCTTTGTTTTTTTGCTTATATTTATACTAGTATAATTCCTGGCATATGGTTTACTTTCAGTCATTTTCATTGGGTCTGACTCTTCCTGTCCCCATTTGTAGTTTTCTCAGCAAAGGTACAGGAGTGGTTTGCTATTTCCTTCTCCAGCTGATTTTTATAGGTAAGGAACTGAGGCAAACAGGGTTAAATGAGTTTCCCAGGGTGACAAAGTAAGTGTCTGAGGCTGGATTTGAATTCAGAAAGATGGCTTCCTGATTCCAAGCTCAGTGCTTTATCCACTGTGCTGCCTAACTGCTCCTGGCATATAGTAGGTGCTTAATAAATGTTTGTTTACTTAAATTGAAATCCAGTATTCAACTAACAGAAAATTACTAAAGGTGGGGAAACCAGCTCAATTCTGTTCCATCTGGTCAAGGTCAGATGTTCTGAATCAGTCTAATGTCAGTAAAACACACACACAACCACTGCTAACACAAAATTATACTATATCAAAATTGTTACTTGTCCCAAGTAATTCTCACACCACTTTAAATTGTAGATGAGTTACCAATCTGCATTAGTGAATGGAGTTTCTTCACTGGAAGTTACC
Organism: Gymnobelideus leadbeateri; assembly: GCA_011680675.1. Classification (NCBI taxonomy): domain Eukaryota; kingdom Metazoa; phylum Chordata; class Mammalia; order Diprotodontia; family Petauridae; genus Gymnobelideus; species Gymnobelideus leadbeateri. The sequence continues at coordinate 208,463 of WOXC01002448.1, read as the reverse complement.
TTATTCTGATGAAATCACATGTCTGTACCTTACACATAAACACACCAGCTCCTCTATATCCACTTTCTTCTTCCAATTTTATTCAGTGTTCACAGAGCTCTCAGTGATGCATGAGTCTTTTGAGACTAAAATTAAATATTCCCCTGAATCTTCCTACTCTTTTTCCAAGCTGCAGTCTCACTGTCCTTTGACATATTACCTTTCAGTTATGGGCTTGCCAATTTTTATCTTTCTATACATATTCTTTTTCTTCTTTTTTCCCCTGCCTGCCTCCTCCCCGCCCATCCTTTAGCCTTTTAATTAAAGCTACTGCCTAATCGACTGGCAGATAGTGGTCACCTAGGAGCTAATCATTTGCAGTGAGAAAGAAGGCTATTCAATGGGCACAGTCTCTGATTCCAAGTGTGTCTGATGTTTGGATATAAACAGATACTTAGACATAGCTACAACATCCCTCTGCCCTTTTTTAATGATAGTTTTAAAAGCCATATATATGGCTTACATACCCAGCAGTTAGGAACCTCAATCATTTTCATTGATGTAATATAAGCATTGGTCAGTCATTATTCTGGAAATTTTTCTCTATCTCATATAACAACTAAATAACATTAAGGTGTCAAAGAGATATTTCAAAGAGATATGTCTAATGAAAACCATTCTGCAGTAACTTCTTTTTCCTTCCAGTATTTAAATTGGTAAAAATAAAACTGCTGGAATGCACCATTTTTATTCTGCCCTGCAGGACATTTGGAACCTTAAAATCCTTCCCTTTTTCCTTATTTTTTTCTTGCCAGAGAAATATAACAAATCAAAAAATATATAGAAAAGTTGCGTGTCCTTTCTATGTATTTGTTTTCCTTTTCTTTCATTAATTTTCTTCCTATAATTATCTAAAATATCAACTTGGTATTTTTTGTTTTTCCATCACCTACATTTACTAATATACTTTTCCTCTCTCCCTCTCCCAGAGAATTGAAACTTATATCAAAGAATAAAAAAAAGAAAAATATTCAGCAAAACCAATCAATACTTCAGAAAAGTCTGACATTACTATATCCCCCTACCACCATAGTTTAGGACCTCAATATAAATTCCCTCCTTTCCTCTCTACTCCACGAGGGGGCAGGCTTTGGGGGAGGAAGAAGAGGAAATGAGATGGTATCATGGGAGGCTGACTCTGACTGACTTGCTCTGTATTTTTAGTCTTATCAATCCATGAAGCATTTATGGTACTATTTAGACTCTATTGGAGACAGTCTTTGTGGAGTAAATCATTTGGATTTTCATCACAGGTGTCCTATATGATGGAGTGGGAAAAGCATTGACCTTAGAATCAGAACATTAACCTCTGAACTTCAGTCTCTTAATTTGCAAAATGGGAGAGTAATACTTTCACTAAGCATTTCACAAGTTTTCTCTGAGGATCCCATAGACCAATGCCTTCAGGAAGGCTTTATAACCTAAATCACTATATAAATTATTCTTATGCTGTCCTTGGTCATGACACATATTTTTGATACTGTTCTTGTGTTTTTCCCTCTGTTTTATTTTTAACTACTTTTTACCATTTAGTATCACCTTTTCCATCATATATCCATGGTGAGAAAATGGCTTCTTTGGAATTTTCTAGAAGGCTTTGTTAGTGTTTTAGAATGCCACAATCCCCTGGTCAAGGACTTGGACGTTGTATGGAGACAAATAATTGCTAGCATCTTGCATCTCAGAAACTCAGAAGCAATTTTTACATGCATAGAAAAACTATGAAGTTTGTTTTCAGGCTTATTTTCCACTACTATGCCCTGTGTCCTCTACCCTCCAGGCAACCAGACTAGTTGCCATCCCTTGAGCACATCCAATATCCAATACTTTTTGACCTCTGTGACTTTGCTCACCCTGTTCTCTATGGCTGAATTGCTCCCCTCTCCCTCCCCCTCTATCTCTACCTATTGACATCCTACCCATCATTCTTTTCGCAGCTCAAATGCTACTTCTCTCATGAAACCCTCCCTGATTCACCCAGCTGGAAGTATTTTCTTTTTAATAGCATTTTGTATTCCTCTTTTGCTCTTCTCACCTTCTAATTTGGATCATGGTTATCATTATTCATTATTTCACTGGGATATATTATAAACTTTGATGGCAACAGTTGTGTCTTGTGTTTCATGGGAACCCCTGTACTGCCTACTAGTACTATGTTGCACATAATATTTATTTAATATTTATTGAATTAATAATAATAACAGCTGCGTTTACATGGTGCCTTAAGGTTTGCAAAATGCGTGCACATCTCTCTTGATCTCTATGAGTAAAATTGTACTGTATGTTCAGAAAGGGAAATCTCAGAGCATATTAAGAAATCATGATAATGGTTTAAAAATAAATAAATAGAACAGGATTTGCTTTTTTCCCATTAAGATTAGGAAAAAATAATAGTGACCCAATAAATAGTATCTACAAATTATAGAAAGAACGAATGAAAACCCTATCTCTGAAGGGGTGAGAACCAGATCTCTTACATCTCTGGGAAGAGTAATAAACAAGGGTCATTGTGTTTATTAAGATGAATAAAACATTTTGAGATAATTGTCATTCAATTCAATTAATATTTTTGAAGGCCTACAATAGAGTCAGTCCTTGGTGCTGAGATAATTGTTCATTCACGTCAGACTTTTGTGACCTCATTTGGGGTTTTCTTGACAAAGATACTGGAGTTGTTTGCCATTTCCTTCTTCAAGTCATTTTATAGGTGAGGAAACTAAGGCAAACAGGGTTAAGTGACTTGTTTAGAGTCACACAACTAGCAAGTGTCTGAGGTCGGATTCGAACTCAGATCTTCCTGACTACAGGCCCGGTACTCTAGCCACTGCACTACCTAGCTGCCTGCTGAAATAGATGCAAAGACAAATAAAATTGAGCCCATGCTCTTAAGGAGTAGGAGGGAGAAAATTTATATATATAGAAAGCCATAGTATACATAAGAACATGATAAATGCAAAAAGAAGTGCAAAGTGCTAAAAGAACATAATTGAAATCACAAATATTCATTAGCATCTACTGTATTCAAGCCACCATGCTAGGAACTGGGGATAAAAACAGGAGGAAGTGGAATGCATTCCACAAATATGGGGGAAATCCATTGATACAGAGAGTGGTGAATTTTTATTGGTATTATTTTTGTATTCCTTAAGGATTTAGTTGTATTATATGATACAAAAGGTATTAAACATTACTAAAACAAATAACATTTACATGTAGGTTTAGCTCTGGATAATCTATATAGATAAAAATACTTCCAAAATTCCCAGCTAGAATGTACTATATATTTATCACATTTCAATTTGTACTATTGTCATTTAAGAGAGGCAGGGTCTAGGAAGGTAGCTGAAGCAGGAGCTGGGGAGACCTTAGAGCTTGGTCAGGCATCGAAGGTCATCCACTGTATCATAGGCCATTGACAGTCATTAAGACTTTTGTCCCACTACTAGACTTTGATGACTCTGGAAGAGAGTGATGCCAACAATTTTGTGCAGCTCTGCCTCTCTTAAATCCAGTTCATGCTTGAGTCAAGACATCATCCATGATGTCATTGGCTCTCTTTGAAAACAAAGGATGAACAACAGCAACAACATTACCAAGGGTGTCATAATGGATAGAGAATTGCTTTTAGAGTTATAAATACTTGAGTTCAAGTCCTTCAACTGGCAAATGCTAACTACATGGCCTTTGGCAAGTCATGTAACTTCTTGGAGTTCTCTAAGACCATTAGTTGCAGAGCCTGGTCCCTCATGCCTGGTATATACTTCTTCCTGACCTTTTACTTCACTGAGTATTGAAATTGAAACCTTTATCTCTTTGTATAAGAATTAGCTGAAATGAGAAGTGGAGTCAAGATGGTGGCATAAAGTCAAGGATTTGCTAGCGCTCTCCCTCAAACCTCTCCAAATACCTTTAAATAATGACTCTAAACAAAATCTAGAGCAGCAGAATCCACAAAAAGATGGACTGAAACAATTTTCCAACCCAAGACAACTTAGAAGGTCTGTAGGAAAGGTCTGTCACACCTGGATTAGTTAGCCAGGAGCACAGTCCCAGTGCAGGCTGTGTCAACACATCCTTGTCCCCAGCAAACCTGGAGCAGAGCTTGAGAATGACTGAATCACCATCATTGTCATCATCAGCTGCTTCCAGAGCTCTCAACCCACAGATGGTAAGGGGCTATAACAACTGGGCAAAAGGAGATTACAGGGGTCTTTTTGCTAGCACTGAGGCTGGACTCTGTTGCTTTGCCCATACTTGGATCTGGGTCATAGTCCTGGGTGGCAGTCCCAGAGCAAAGAGGAGCTCTAACACACCAGAGCTTGCAGCCACACTGGAGAAGCAACCTTCCTTACAGTTCCAGTGCAGAAAAGAGTGCTTATGATCACTCACAGATGAGACCACAGGCCAGGATCATATTAAACACTTCTCCTTAGATCATACCACCTTGGAAGAACTGAAAACTTACAGGTGCCTAGAAGTATTACTGAAAATAGCTGCAAAAACTCCTGAAGTTTGGGACAGTGCACCTTTTACCCTGGAAACATCCCTACTTTAACAAAGAGTTAAAATTCAAGTAATAGGCTAGGAAAAATGAGTAAACAACAAAAAATTGTGACTATAGCAGCATACTATGGTGACAAGGAAGATCAAAACATACTCAGAAGATGATAACAAAGTCAAAACTCCTATATCCAAAGCCTCAAAGGAAAATATGAATTGGTCTCTGGCCAAGAAAGAGCTCAAAAAGGATTTTGAAAATCAAGGAAGAGGGATAGAGAAAAAATTGGGAAGAGAAATGAGAGTGATGCAAGAAAATAATGAAAAATGAGTCAAAAGCTTAGTAAAAGAGAGACCCAAAAATACTAAAGAAAATAACACTTTAAAAAACAGATTAGGCCAAATGGTAAAAAAAAAATTTACAAGTCAATGAGGAAAAGAATGCCTTAAAAAGCAAAATTTGTCAAATGGAAAAAGGATGCACAAAAGCTTACTGAAGAAAATAATTCCTTAAAAATTAAAATTGAGCAAGTGGAAGCTAATGACTTTATGAAAAATCAAGAAATAATAAAACAAAATCAAAAGAATGAAAAATAGAAGACAATGTGAAATATCTCATTAGAAAAACAACTGACCTGGAAAATAGAACCAGAAGAGACAATTTAAAAATTATTAGACTACCTGAGAGCCATGATAAAAAAGAGCCTAGACATCATCTTTCAAGAAATTATCAAGGAAAACTGCTCTAATATTCTAGAACCAGAGGGTAACATAGAAATGGAAAGAATCCACTGATCACTCCTAAAAGACATCCCAAAATGAAAACTCCCAGGAATATTATAGTCAAATTCCAGAACTCCCAGGTAAAGGAGAAAATATTGTAAACAGACAAAAAGAAACAATTCAAGTATCATGGAGCCACAGTCAGGCTAACACAAGATTTAGCAGCTTCTATATTAAAGGATAAAAGGGCTTGGAATGAGCTAGGATTATAACAAAAAATCACCTACCCAGCAAAACTGAGTATAATCCTTTGTGGAGGAAAAGGATTTTCAATGAGATAAAGGACTTTCAAGCATTCTTTTTGTTTTTAGGGGGAAAGGCAGGACAATTGGGGTTAAGTGACTTGCCCAAGGTCACACGGCTAGTGTTAGGTGTCTGAAGCTGAATTTGAACTCACGTCCTCCCGATTCCAGGGCCACCTAGATGCTCCTTCAAGCATTCTTGATGAAAAGACCAGAATTGAATAGAAAATTTGACTTTGAAATACAAGATTCAAGAGAAGCATAAAAATGTAAATAGGAAAGGGAATTCCTAAGGGACTTAATAAGGTTGAACTGTTCATATTCCTACATGGGAAGATATTTGCAACTCACAAGACCTTTCTCAGTATTAGGGTAGTTAAAAGGAGTATATACACACACACACACACACACACACACACACACACACACACATACACACACATATACATATATATGTATATATATAAACAGAGGACACAGATGTGAGTTGAATATGAAAGGATATCTGAAAAATAAAATTAAGGGATGAGAGAGGAATGTACTGGTGAAAGAGAAAGGGAGAGGTAGAATTGGGTAACTTATCTCACATAAAATAGGCAAGAAGAAACTTTTATAGTGGAGGAGAAGAGGGGTGAGTTGAAGGAGAGTGAGTGAACCTTACTCTCATCAGAATTGGCTCAAAGGGGAAATAATATACACACTCAAATTGAGTATAGAAATCTATCTTACCTTATAGGAAAATAAGAAGGGAAGAAGATGAGAGAAGAGGGTAGTGGTGATAAAAGGGAGAGCAGATTTGGAAATGAGGTAGTCAGAAGCAAAACACTTTTGGGAAGGGACAGGATGAAAGACAAGAGAATAGAATAATTAAGGGAGGGGGGATAGGATGGAGGGAAATACAGTTAGCAATAGTAACTGTGAAAAAACTTTTGAAGCTAGTTTCTCCATAAAGGTCTCAGTTTCTCAAACATACAGAGAACTGAGTCAAATTTATAAAAGTAAGAGCCATTCCCCAATTGATAAATGATCAAAAGATATGATCAGTTTTCAGATGAAGCAATCAAATCTATCCTTAAGCCTTATTGGAAAAAATATTCTTACAATTGATTGGAGAAATGCAAATTAAAACAAATGTGAGGTACTACCTCATACCTATTCAATTGGCTAACAGGACAGCAAGTGTAAATGAAAAATGTTAAAGAGGATGTGGGAAAAATGAGACATTATTGTACTGTTAGTGGAGTTATGAACTGATTTAACCATTCTGTAGAGCAATTTGGAACTATGCCCAAAGGGCTATAAAACTCTACATACCTTTTGACCTAGAAGTGCCACTGCTAAGTCTGTATCCCAAAAGAGGTAAAAACAAAGCAGAAAGGGACCTATGTGTACAAAGATATTTATAGCAGCTCTTTTCTGGGATCCAAACGGAAGAAATTGAGGGAATGCCCATCATTTGAGGAATGTCTGAACAAATCACTTATGATAGAATGCTGTGCTATAAGAGGTGATGAGCAGGACGCTCTTGGAAAAGCCTGGAAAGACTTGCATGGGCTTATGGAAAGTGAAATGTACTGTGTATAACGTAACAGCAATATTGTAAGATGAGCAACTATGAATGACATAGCTATTCTCAGCAATACAACAATCCAAGAAAACTCTGAAGTACTTATGATGAAAGATCCTAACCATCCCCAGACAAATAGCTGATGGTGTCTGATACAGGTTGAAGCATACTTTTTTAACCCTCTTTTTTTAAAGTTTTTTTTTTTGTTTTAATTTTTCTTTCACGACATGATGACCATGGAATTGTTTTGCTTTGCTACAAATGTGTAACCTATTTTGAATTGCTTGCCTTCAGAATGGTGGGGGAGGTGGAGAGGGAGGCAGGGAGAGAATTTAGAACTCAAAGTTTGAAAAATGAATGTTAAAATTGTTTTTACATATACATGGGGAAAATAAAATACTTAATTTAAAAAATAAAGAAAAAAGAATTAGCTGAAGCACCACTTTCTAAGGGCACTTCCTCATCCTCTTCTCCAACTACTGATATCCTCTCTCATTAACTGTTTTTGTTCAGTCACTTTTCAGTTACATCTTACTCTTCATGATTCATCTGGGGTTTTCTTGGCAAGGATGCTGATTTGCCATTTCCTTCTCCATCTCATTTTGCAGATGAAGAAACTGAGGTGAACAAGGTTATGTGACTTGCCCAGGGTCACACTGCTGATTGGATTTGGACTCAGGAAGATGAGTCTTTTTGACTCCAAGCATAGACTATCCACTGCACCACCTAGCTGCCCCCTCTCACTAACTGCTTTATATTTAATTAATATTTATATTTAATATATATATTTTATATTTAATTGTATTGATTCTCTTTTTATCTATGTACTTAATTTATCTTCTGTTAAAATGTAAGAGTAAATAAGGTGATTTCATTCTTTGAATTTCTATCCCCAGCACCACAGATCTACATTATTCCTCTGCTCAACCAACTCCAGTGGTCTCCTGTTGCCTCTAAACTCCTTTCTTTAGCTCTTAACACCATCTATGACTTGTATATCTACTTAATTTATCTTCTTTAAAATGTTAGAGTATAAAGGTTGTTGCATTCTTTGTATTTCTATCCCCAGTATCTGCAGATCTGACCATGTTAGTTCTCTACTCAACCAACGCCAGTGGTCTCCTGTTGCCTCTAGGATAAAATAAAAACTCCTTTCTTTAGCTTTTAACACACTCTATGACCTGGCCCCAATCTCTTCTTCTAACCTCAGTGGACATATTACTCCCCCTCCTTCACTTTGCTGTCCAGACAAACTAGACTTTTTTTCTCTCAGAAAGGACACTCCCATCTCTTATCTCCATGTCTTTCCATTGACTTTGACCTCAATGTCTAGAATGTACCCTCTTCCCCTCTCAGAGAGTCCCTCTGTGTTCCTTTAAGATGAAGATCAGGCATCATCTTCCACATGAAACTTTTCTGATTACCTCAGCTGCTAGTACCCACCCTCCCAAGCTACCTTGTACTTAATTGCTTTGTGTATAGTTGTAATTACACTGACTACACATTTACTCTCTCTGTTATAGTTACACTTGTTTTTCCAACTGGAATGTAAACTCCTTGTGAATAAATATTATTTCATTATTTCTGTATGCTCATCAGCTAGCACAGTATTTATCACATAGTAGGGGCTTTATAAACCCTCTCGGATTAATTAGTAAATACTTAAATGGTTGATAACAATTTTTGTCCTCTGACTATTAGCCTTGCTTTTCAAAGACAGTCTTAATATCAAGCCCTGTCAGATCTCTGATCATACAGAAAAACCTCCAGACTTCCTCTTTAATACCAGTTTTTTCCCAGAGACCCTATTTGACAGTCAATCCTTAGACAACTTGATTTCCAATGGAAATAACATACATAATACATATGCATATATAATGGAAATAACACACATATGCATATATGTGTACATATACACACAGACTATATCATGTTATGAATCATAATTTTTCATAAAAGAAATGGCACAAAGACCCAAGTTATTGAGGAGTTAGGCTGGTCATTTGATTAGAATTAGAAATGGCCCCAACTGTACTTGTAAGACAATAAAAAAAATAAGAATGCTTCCATTTAGCTTTATAGAATATTCATGAGAAAACATAGGGAAGAATAATACTGGATAAGTAAATGATTCTCACCAGGGGTGAACATAACCACACATGTGAAGTAGTAGATATTTCAAAGTATCAGGTTACCTTGGGGAATCTGAATATAACATGTATTAGGGAACTTTATTTAATGTTTAACATGTACATGCATATAAAAAGTACATTCACATTCAAACTCTGCAATTTTTTTCAAATTTTAAAAATTATGCAAGGTTAGATAATTATAGTAATAATTATTTCTTTACATATTAGAAATTATTATTCCAACCAATTATATTTTCAGACTCTTAGCACTACTTTTCTCTGCCTGATTTATGTGACAAAGTGTTCCATTTCTCATGTGGTGGTATTGGTGTAGCCACGTGCCAGATTTTTATAATTATAAGAAATGTGTGATGGTTTCAGTTGTAAACTTAATCGACTTGTTTTTATTTAACCTTTCTGAATTTTTGTTCATTTAACATTTACTTATTTTTCCTTTTTTATCCCTCCTGGTTTGCCATTGGAATTATGATGTTTTTGGTTTGTTTTTTCCTTAGCTTACTTTAAGACAATCTACTAAAACCAGTCTGTAATCAGATGTGATTATATTCCTACAGGGAATAACCTCCCAGTATAGGACAAGATCTAGTTAACTGAAAATATGTTTTTATGTATTAGCTTGTCAAATTTTTAATAATATGGTCATCTCTATTGTCCAGGACATTGGGGTTAAGGAGGAAGTGACATGGTGAGGATAAGAGCATGGCCATATTTTAAAATGACTGATATTCTAAAACCTTGTGGCAGATAGCTGGCACAGTGGATGGAGTGCTGGGTCTGAAGTCAGGAAGACTCATCATCCTGAGTTCAAATTGGGCCTCAGACACTTACAAGCTGTGTGGCCAGGTCACTTCATCCTGTTTTTACCTCAGTTTCCTTGCTGGAGAAGGAAATGTCTAAATACTTCCATATCTTTGCTAAGAAAAAAACCTAAATGGGGTCACAAAGAGTCAGTCACAATGGAAATAACTGAATGATAAATAAAACCTAACTTTAGTCAATTTCTACTTTGCATCCTAGTAGATCTTATTAGCCAAACTACTAAGTAAATAGATGATGTGATTTATTTTCACTTTCTGTCTTTGCTTCTTCTCCACTTCTGGCACTAACTAGACCCCTCAAGCGGGAGGAGAGAAACATAGTTCTGATGTAAAATAGATAGATTTTATAATCAGTGCCTGAATAATAGAGAATATTGTACCTTGATCAGGTAAATTGGTAGGTAAATATTAAAAGCAAATGTGCTGAAATAAACCAAGGCTACTTTTCTACACCAATAACAGTTAACTTAGCAAAGGGAATGTTAACTACAAGAGATAATTCTAATATTCTTGTGAAGTTGCTAGGATTGGGGGGCATCGGGGGAGGAAGAAAGCTGTTGAGAGCTGAGAGATAAAAGGAAACATAAGCTTGTCATCCTTGAGGTAAGAATTTGCACTGCAAATATCACAGTCATTATATCCAGACATGACAGCATGCATCAAGACTGTTACGTAAAATCAGGCACACAATGCACAGCAGACTAAGCAACAATTAGGCAATCGTTATATATTTCAAAGCTGGGAAATGGGCTTCTTAGGTTTAATACCTAGAAAACACTCCTTGTGAAAGAGGCACACTTACATAAAAGCATCACTATGCTCTAGATTCTAGTTTGATATGCCATAAGTCCTGTGAAACTTCTGTTTGCCTTATTTTGGGTCTCATCTGGTCAACTTCAATAACCCTCCAGCCAGACTTCCTAGCAGTGGGGTGTGATTGTCCAGATGAGACTTGAAATGAGGTGGTGATAGTGAAAATGGAAAGAAGGGAATGAATGCAAGGGGAAATGATGGAGGAAGATTTGGCAAGTGATGCTAATTTAGGGGAGAGGGGGATGTTAAGGATAATTCTGAGATTTTGAGTATTTAAGACTGGAAAAAAGTGTTAATATGAATAGAAATCTGGGATTTAGGAAAAGGAAAAAGTAAGTTTTTAGAGAAGTGAGTTTTGAGCTTAGAAGAGAGAATAAGACTGGAGATTTATGTATATATACACATGTGTATGTACATATATACACACAAGTATATATGTATACATATGTATATTGTACACATACATATATGTAGATATACTCATATATGTGTGTATATACATATATATTTAAAGATTTCAGTCCTATAAAGACTCTAGGTATTTTAAATAGAACATTTACACTACTATACTTTAAATTGGGTATTTTGAATAGAAAATTCACAAAACAATCTTATTAATATCTATCATTTCTTCCATGACATCTTCCGACATATATTCTGGAAATATCTGTCAAGAAGATGCCATACAAAAACTACCACCCCCAAAAGTGATAATCTTCTAGTCATAGTTAAGCAATTGAACAGGCAATTAATGAAATCACTAATTTACTTGTATTGTTAGGCCAAGGCCTTGTAACCAATATGAAATGGAAAATTTAGAAAATTTTCTAAGTAATTAAGGGGGAAAATATATTTACTTTTCCACAAATTAAGCAAGGATACAGAATTTCAAGTATTCTTTTAATGAAATGACCTTTACCATATATGACTTTGGACCATATCAGAATTAAGTTGTAAATCTGATACTGAATTACATGATTTTTCCTTTGAATTACCTAAGAATTTTAGTATTATTAATAGAATAAAGTTTATGCTTTTAATTTTTCTATGAAAGGAAATAATGAAATATTTAAAAATTGTAAAGCCAAGGCATTATCTAGAGAATAAAAAGTTCTTTAAGAAATATACATTAAGGGGCAGCTAGGTGGCGCAGTGAATAGAGCGCCGGCCCTGGAATCAGAAGGACCTGAGTTCGGAGCCGGCCTCAGACACTTAATCTACACAAACAAAAACCTAGCCGTGTAACCTTGGGCAAGTTACTTAACCCCAATTGCCCTAAAGGGGCGGCTAGGTGGCGCAGTGAGTAAGAGCACCGGCCTCGGAGTTGGGATGACCCAAGATCAGATCCGGCCTCAGAAAATGAGCACCCACGCATAAAGAATGACTAGCCGTGTAACCTTGAGCAAGTTACTTAACCCCAATTGCTTTAAAAAAAAAAAAAAAGAAATATACATTAATTCTGCCCTCCCTCAAAGCATACCAAACCAAACCAAAAGAAGACAGGCCTCCATAAACTGATACCCTGATAAAAATCATTCTGGCGACCATTCAATATGGCCATACGCCATCCATCTGCTTACACATCCTGCTTGACTTACCCAATAATTTGATTCATTTAAGCAGGGTGCATATATAGCCTAATACTGGGAAGAGTTCCTAAGAACAGAAATAAAAACTCTCTGCAGATGTGACCCCAGCTGATGAAAAGCGAGGAAATTTCTAGCTAGAATATATTGCTAACTTCCTTTCACACCATCTGAACTGATAATGCCAGGAAGAAAAACTTTCATGTTCTCTAATAAGAGAAATATTTCTTCTTGAGGAGTTCAGCCTTCTGTAAAATGACTATGAGATACCAAAGATAAGCCTGAGTCACCCAAACTTCATCCCTTGCTTATCTTACTGCACCAGAAACTTGGAATTTCAGTTGCTAAAGTAAGTCATAATAAAATATCAGCAGCTAAATTACAACTGGCAATGGGAAACTCCAAATGCTGTTCTAATTTAATTTAAGAAAGCATTCCAAGAGGGATTTTCCTATACATTTAGGTGAAAAGTTGGCATAAATATTACTGTATGACTTTAATTCCTCATTAGCTCTGAATTCCCCCTCCCTATTTATCCCTGCCTTTATGCTTCTTCAGTGGACACCCATTGTCTTGGCCAAGTAATAGAGTTGGGGAGTGGAAGCAGATATCCTGTTACCATGATTGTAACCTCCTCACCAATAACAAGAATGAAAATGTTGAGGGATGAACAAAAATTCAGGGAATCAAGCTCTAAAGATGTGCCCGTGATAAAACAATGGCAGGCTATTTGGCAGATGTGGGGAGGAGGGTTACAATAGGAATTTCCTCTTTTGTTCTTGACTCTTCCTCATCTTCCTTTCTACAGGTTTCCAGAATGAGCTGATATAATTGGAAGTGTGAGAAGAGAATTATGAAGTTCTCCCAAGGTGATTACAAGCCAATTTTGCTTAAACAGTCCAAGAAATCCATAAGAGAGGCAGTGGCAAATGTCATCACTCTTATTAATAGTAGCACCAATACTGTCACATTCCATATTTTCCACAGCATTGTGTAGAAGAAATTACTCTGCCATCATATAGTAGGGTCTTATACAATCTGGCTCTAACCTTGTCAGGCTTGTGACACATTTGCTCTCCTTCAATGCTCTATACAGTTCAGCCAAACTGACCTTTCCTCACTCAAGGCATCCAATTTCCCATTTCCATACCTTTGCACATGCACCTCCCATGCTTGGAATATACTCCCTCCTCACCCCCAACTTTTGGAATACCTGTTTTGCTTCAATGCTCATCTCAAATGCCACATTCTACATGAACTTTTTTCCTAATTCCTTCAATTGCTACGTCTCCTTCTTCACTCCTTAAATGTATTTTTGTCTTTTTGCATATATTACATATGTTGATATGAGCACATATTTGCATGGGGCAGCTAGGTGGCACAGTGGATAGAGTGCTGGTTGGAGGATCTGAATTTCAAATCCAGTTTCAGACACTAACTATAATCCTGGGCAATTTCCTTAACCTTGCTTGCCACAGTTTCCTTACCTGTATATGAGCTGGAGTAGGAAATAGCAAATTATTCCAGTATCCCTGCCAAGAAAACCCCAAATAGGGTCATAAAGAGTCAGACATGACTGAAAAATGACTGAACAACAATGTTTCCCTTCTCTTGATAGAATATAAGTTCTTTGATGGTAGGTAATTTCATATTTGTCCTTGTCCCCAGTACTTATCAAAGACAGTTATTGATGCATAGGAGGCAATTTCTGATTGCCTCAGAATGTCACTAACTTGGGGTGATAGGATCTGAGTTCTAATTCTGATTTGGTCACTTGCTACTAGGGTGACCTTTGGAAAGTCATTTAACTTATCAACTTCCTCATCTTAATTTCCTCATCTATAAAATGAAAATGATATCCTAGATGGCCTCTGAAGTCCTTTCTAACTCTAGCTTGATGATTTTCAGATAGAAGATAATAATCCCTCTACATCTAGCTAGTTATCAGTTTTTATTAGGTATACTTCCTCAATATCTTCTACATATATTCCATTCTCTCTGCTTACACCATAATCACTCAATGTGGTATCTCATCACCTATTGCCTAAACTCTTGTGATGGTCTAATTTGTTCTCTCTGCTTCCAGACCCTGACCTTTCCAATTCGTGCTCCACACTTCTGGCATATTGATGTTCCTACAGTGCAGATCTGACCATGTCATTTCTCTGCTCTAGAACCTTAATTGGATCCCTATAGCCTTGAGGGGAAGAAGGGAAAAGAACAAGCATTTCTATACCCACTGTGTGCCTGGAACTATGCTAAGAGTTTTACGAATTAGAAGTAATATTATCCTCACAACAAATCTGTGAGGGTGTTATTGTTGCCCTCTTTTTACAGTTGAGAAAACTGAGGCAGGAACTAGGTAAGTAACTCGCCCAGGTTTGCACAGCTAGTGCACAGTTAACTGAATCCAAATTTGAACTCAGGCCTTCCTGACTCCAGGGCCACAGCTCTATTTACTGATTCACCTAGCTGCCTAAACAAATAAACTCTTCTGTTTGGAATTTAAAGAATTCCAAAATCTGTCTAAAGCCTACCTTTTCAGCCTCATTCCTTCCACACATTCAATATTCCATACAAACTGGCTTACTAGCTGTTGTCCATATGCGGCATTCCATCTCCCACCATTTTACCTTTACACAAGCTCTCTTCTATGGCTAGAGTATAATCCCTCTTCATCTCTCCCTCTTAGAACCCCTATGTCCCTTCAAGCCTCAGGTCAAGTATCATCTCCATCAAACTGTCCTGAATTTACTTACCTAAGAACAAATTGTGTCTCTCTAATAGAAGTAAGCTTCATGAACTGAGGGGCTATCTCACTTTTATATTTATACACCTAATGCTGTAAGTACAGTGCTTGAGACAGTTGGTGCTTAATAAATGCATACTAATTGATTGATTGAACCCAGATTTCAGACTTTCTGTATCTTCAGCATCTTGCATATAATTATTCAATGTTTGTTGAATTGGATCCATTGTATTAATTGGTAATTGTGTTTCCTCCTATCCTTAAGGAAAACTTTTCAGGCAAATTTATACAAATATTTTATATGTTTTAATAGATTGAGCAACAAACATTTTGTGCATTTTATAGTTACTTGGAAAGGAATTTCCCTTTTAGGTATTATCTCTTAGATTAAAAATATTATATTATTTATTGATTTTTTGTGGATTTATTTTGTAGTCTGCAACTTTGTTGAAGCTATTTTCTCAATTATTATCTTTGTTGATTCCTTAGAATTTTCTAAGTAAAAGATCATCTCATCAACAAATAGGGATGATTGTATCTCATCTTCATATATTTTTATTCCTTCAATTTTTTTCTTTTGTATTATAGCTATTGCTAGCATTTCTAGAATTAAATAAAAATTAGTGGAAAGGGAGGATGTCTTTGCTTTACTCCTGTATCTATTGAGAAAACTTCTAGTGGATATGCATTTCATGTCATGATTACTTTCAGTTTTAGATAGATTTTTTATGATATAAAAATACCTCTGTTCCTATACTTTGTAAGGTTTCTTTTCATACATTAATGTTCTACTTTGTCAAAGGCCTTTTCTGTATCCATTGAGATAATTGTATGACTTTGGATGTTTTTATTTTTAGTAGATGAATTAGGTTGATTGTTTTCCTTATACTGAACCACCCTTGCATCCCTGGTATGAATCCAAGTTGGTCATAATGAATGATTTCTTGGATAAATTACTGCAGTCTGATGGATAGGATTTTATTTAAATATTTTCAATTGATACTCATTAATGACATTGTCCCATAATTCTCCTTCTATGCTTTAGTATTCCTAAGGGTCTCATAAAAGGGTGCTTTCTTTATAAACTTTTAATAATTGTATAGTTTTAGCACTAATTGTTCCTTAAAAGTTTGATAAAATTTTCCTGTAAATCCTTAGAGAACTGGACATTTTTTCTTTTGTAGTTCCATTACGGCTGGTTTTATTATTTCTTTTTCTAAGATGGGATTACTTAAAATGATCCTTATCCTAAAGGTCAACATATTTCCTCTAAGATGCAATTTTGAACAAAAGATTGATGATGAAAAAGGCTATCTACATCCAAAGGAAGAACTATGGAGTCTAAGTACAGATCAAAGTGAGACATTGGAATGAGATTTAAGTTTAAATTTATCAGAATTGGTAAGACAAGTCTTATTGCCAATAAAAAAAATGTATGTATGCCACTGATTATAGGATCTAGTGATTAGGAAAACCATTGTTCAATTTGAATTCCCTAAGTAAGCTAATGCAATTACAGGACGTGGACCTTTGTCAGAAAGCAGCAACTCCCATGGAAATGGATATATGCACAAGTCTTTATTGAGAGACAGTACTTTGCTGGGCTTGTGCAGGGATCTCCTGATTAGCCTTAGTGACTAAAAGCAGTGTCAAAGATAATAATGACTGAGAAAAAGACAGAGCAATCTCTTGTTGTAGAAACCTCACTTCTTATTTTGTAGTCTATGAGAGTAATGAGAATTTCCCTCTTTCCTTTTCCTCTTGCTAGAAGTCAATAAAAGAGGAGACTGAAGAGTTCCAAGCAAGAAAGCCTACACCCCCCACAAGAGATCAAAGGATATTTCTTAAAATTTGGGGGTGGGCAACAGGATATTCTCCAAGAAGAGTCCTTTTAAAATGACACTGCACCACCAATCATTTTGAATGAAGCCACCAGTTACTGGGGGCCCATCACCAATTTCCAGCAAGGCACTAAGTTGCATATCTCTCAGTAATGACTTAACCCTTCTGACAAAGGTCCATATTCTATAATCCTTTCAAACTGATTGGGAATTTCACATGAAGCAGAAGTACTCTTGATCACTCTGGTTATACCAGAAAGAGTTGCCAATCTGTCAACAGTTTCCATGCTTGCATATGAGCCTCCTCTGCTATCTGTTCCATATTATTTGATAAACTTCTATATAGAGGTATACCAAAGAAGGTAAGAATAGTAGTAGGAAACAAAAAAGAAATAATCTATATCTTCACATTTGCAGTATGATTTGAATATTCCTTAGTGAGTTGAATCTGTACTTATTTATAATTAGCCAAGCACCCTGTTGTTATAGTATTTCATATAACTATGAACCAACACTCTGATTAGGAAGCAAATAACAATTAACATAGCACTGAGAGCTATATTTGATCATCCCTTAGAGTTTTAGCACCCAGGAATCCAGATATGTAGCATGCAATTTGGGAGGCAAACTATTAAACCAAGAACCCAGAGAACCAATAAGATTTACTGGAATTATCTTACCAAATAATTAGATAAACAATATGATGGTGTGCTGTGAAAAGAATGATGCCATTAACGTGTTCTTTATTCATAGTGTATGAATTACGGAATGATAGTCTTCACAGTAAATAACTTCAGGGAGCAAGTACAAATTAATATTAATTAAAATATTAAGCTACAGATGTCTGATGATAATCAAATCTACCTATATTGCCCCCAAATCTCTGCTGACCTCTCATCTCTCACTGCCTTTTAGACATTGCAAACTTTATGCCCAGCAGACACCTCAAACTCAGTTTATTCAAAACAGAACTCACTATTTTCCATCTTAAACCCTCCCCCTCCTCCTACTTTCTTCAGTACCATAGAATGTATCATGTTCCCAGTCTCTTAGGTTCATAACCTAGTTATCTTGGACTCCTCACTGTCTCTTCCCCACCTCCTTATTCAAGCTGTTGAATGAACTATTTCTCCAACCCATTTGTCAACCCTGTTGATTTCACATTGCAAGATCTCTGGAATATGCCCCCCTTCATTCATCTGATGCTTCCATCTCTCTAGTGAAGGCCTTCATTACTTCATGCCTGGACTATTGTTCTGCTGGTGGGTCAGCCTGCCTCAAATCTCTCCCTGTTCCAATTCATACTCCTTTTAGACACTGAAGTGATTTTACTAAAGCTCAGGTACAGTCGTGTCATCCCTTACTAAGTAAGCTCTAGTGGCTTCTCATTGCTGCTAGGATCAAATACAAAATACTGTTTGTCATTCAAAGCCCTTCATAACCAAGACCCCTCCTATCTTTGACTCTTCTTTATACCTTACTCCCTGACATGTAGTCTTTGATCTAGTAACACTGACTTCTTGGCTGTTTCATAAACAAGGCATCCCATCTCTCAGTTCTTGGAAGTTTCTCCCTCATAACGAGAATGCTTTATCTCTTCCACTCCACCTTCTGACTTTTCTGATTTTCCTTAAATACCAACTAACATCTCAACCTTCATCAGCAATCTTCCTCAACCTTTCATAATTCCAGGACCTTCCCTCTATAAATTATTCCCTTCTGATTATATAGACATAGATAGATATATAGATATAGATATCTATCTTGTTTTGTATATATTTATTTGAATGTGGTCTTTCCCATTAGGTTATAAGCTCCTTGAAGGCAAGGTCTATCTTTTGTCTCTTTGTATGTCTACTATTATCACAGTGTCTGGCACAGAGTAGGCACTTAATAAATATTTGTTAAGTGATTGAAGTAACTATGAATGAGTCATATGTAAAACACAATATTAAAGGGGCGGCTAGGTGGTACAGTGAATAGAGTACCAGCCCTGGAGTCAAGAAGACCTGAGTTCAAATCCGGACTCAGACACTTCACACACACACACACACACACACACACACACACACACACACACAACTAGCCATGTGACCTTGGGCAAGTCACTTAATGCCAATTGCCCCCAAAAAGCAAAACAAACAAACAACTATTAAGCAATATCAAAAACTGCAACTATTCATGCCACCAATTTATGGTAAACCAAGATGCTATGGTAGATCCTAATATCGTTTGATCCAACATTCCAGAGCCAGATTATTATATCTCTCCTTCAGGTTTCAAACCCAGAGGGGTTTGCAATGTCTCTCCTCTAATGATATTAGCTCAAGCCCCTCATTGATTGTCTTCCCCTCCCTTGTTAAATGACATTAACTAGTATCCAATTTCCAGTTTATCAACTAGCATTAATTAGATTTTACAAAGAGTTATTTACTTTCAAAATATGACCAGAACAGAATTATAAACATTTTTCCCAATATCTTGGCACTTCTAATAGTTTTCAAATATTGGTTCAACCAAGTCCACATCCAAATATAGCATGACTGCTAGCTGAATACTTGTCTCAGTTATCATTGGACTTTTGTAGTCATTATGTTGGAGGAAGTATGAAGAATTATCAAGTGCTGGTCAGCTAGGGCCTTTTCAAGGCACATTCAGTTCTGGCTATACAATAAATCAAAGAGGATGCCATCTGTCATGTGTTTAACTGACTTGTTAAATAAAAAGGGCAAAGATTTCAATGGCTCCAGATAGAAAAAGAAGTAGCCTTCTCCAGCAGCTCCCTCCTGTCACCTCCTTCAAGGGTATCCAGTTCAATGGATGAGCCATTGGGATTTTTTTTCTGTGAAGAGCTAGACACCCTTTATCTATCCTGTTCACAGGCCAGAGGGCTTTGGAGGTGGTTTGCTTCTCGCCATCCTCACTGGCTCACTCTGTGACCTAAATTTCTTCATCTGTACCAGGGCTCCCAAATAACACTGATACAGTCAGTGTTTCAGATGAAAGATGCCTCTAGTCCTGAAATGCACTTAGACCTTTTTGAGGGCTATAAAAATAAGCTTTTATTTATCCATGAAAAACTGTCTTAAGTGCAAACTGGGCCAGGTGAGGCATTCAAATGCATTTCTCTTTATTTAAAAACATGATCAGTGCTGTGAAGATCATCTGAACTCCCTTAGGGAGTTTGATGCCTAAGCCCCTTTCACTGCTAAGTAAGGATAATGAAAAAGAATACAACTATGTAATTTAATGCTTAAAGATACATCCATAGATCTGATAAAAATACCTCGATTGGTCTGAAGTTATTTTTGTAAAATATCCATATATCATAAAACATCACTTCTTAAGTGACAGTGATTCCTATCTCTTGCAGATGATAGACCATGGGACAAGTCTAAGTCCTGTACAGCAGTCAGGGCTGACAATCTAAGCCAGCCTAAGGAAGGGAGCTCGGGGGATGTGTTGGAATCCTCAGAATTGTTCATCTTGACTTCAGAATCACTGAATCATGGAAACAGATTTGGAAGAACGTTATGGGCCATGCCTAGACAAGTATCTTCTCTACAACATCCAGAATGAGTAGTCCTGTTCTTAGAATGCCTTTGGAGGTAGTGAATTCTCCTCCTTACCACAGCTACTCCTAGAAGGGGAAGAGAATAAGCATTTATATAGCATCTACTTTGTGCTGCTGTTCTGCTAAACAGGTTTAGTGATTTGCTAGAGTCACAGAGCTAGAGTAAGCATCCAAAGATAGATTTGAACTCAGGTCTTCCTAACTTCAGACCCAGAGCTCTATCCACTGTGCCATCTAGCTGCCCTGATATTTCTAATGAGTTGGCAAATCTTGTCCCTCCCACCTCCCATGTTTCCACAAGACAAGCTAGAGCAGACAAAGTTTTACTGCAGGAAGTCAGCCTGGCAGATGTTTCTGCCATAGATCAGAGTATTTCACAGCACGTGAAACAATTGTTTTAGACAATAATTTTATCACTTAAGGTTCACATTCAGCTAAATGCCTTCCGTTGTAGCATGTATTTATCCTTCTCTAAATATATATTATGTAGTTATAAATATATAATGTCTTGTAACCCATTATTGATGCAGAATTATTCTTTGGCTAGAATGAGACCAAGAAGGAACACATCAAGATTCTCCCTGTGAGAATCTTAGCACCTTTTCTTAAGATTACCTGCTGTATGGCAGAGATTTAAGTAGAACTTAAAAATAATAAAAACAGGATTCCAGGCAATCTGGTATTCAGACCTATCAATTTCCTTTTTAATCAGTCAACAAGTACTGGACACCTAACATATGCTTTACACATAGTCTGTCCTAATGAGCAAGAATACTACCCTCCTGCATATGCCTAGCTGTCCATTATTTGCACAGATAATGTCATTGGACTGATGTTTTTAGTTTATTGGCTTTGAGTTTCCTCTCCACTAGTGCTAATAGATTTATACAAAACTCTCTCACTCTGTCTCTCCTGTGACCAATGGTACAAATCAAACAATCAATCAACAAGCATTTATCACATACCAATTGTATGTCAGATTCCATGTTAATCACTGGAGACAAAAACAAAAGTGAAACAGTTCCTGCCCTCAAAATGCTTACATTCTATAATGGAAGATAACATGTACATATATTAGTATATGAAAAATCTATAGAAAATGAATATAAAATGGTATTAGAAGGGACGGTATTATCAGCTACAGGGAGTCAGGAAAAGCATGTAGAAGGAAGGGACTATAAAAGTCCTGAAAGAAATCAGAGATTCCTAGAGACAGAGATGAAGAGGAAGAACATTTCAGGAATGGGGTATAAAACCACAGAGACAGGAGATAGAACCCATGTATGAAGAACCAGTAGGCCAACATGACAGGACCTTAAATTTTTTGGAGGAGAGTAAGGTATAAGAAGACTGGAAAAGTAAGAAAGGCCCAGGTGGGAAAGACTTTTAAATGTCAAGCAGAAAAATTTATATTTGATACCAGAAGTAACAGGGAACCATTTGAATTTATTGAGTGAAAAGTTATGACTATGTGGAGAATAGATAGATTGAAGTATGAAGAGGTTTAATGTAGGGAAATTAAAATAGAAGGGAGTTTTAATTAATGGATCATGGGTGGAGAGAAAGGGATATGTAGAGACAGAAACAATAAGATTTGTCAACTAATTGTCTATGTGGGTTGGCTAAGGAATAAAGAACGGCATTGAAGTTGTGAATATAAAGGACTGGAAGGATGGTTGGGTCTTTTACATCCTTACATAAGTTCATAGGGGGAATTTAGGTGGGAAATGTGAGTTATGCTTTGGGCATACAGAGTTTGAGATACTATGGGTCATCCAGTTCAAAATGCCTTATATGGTGATATGGGATTAGAAATCAGGATAGAAACAGACAAAGAATGGATTTATGAATCTAAGAGTCCTCTGCATAGAAAGGATGATTGAAATCATAGGAGCTGATGAAGTCACCCAGTAAATGAGTGGATAAAGAAAGGGGAAAAGAGTATACAGTCCAGAGCTTTAGGGTACAGTTAAAGTTAATAAGCGTGTTATCGGTAATGAACCAACAAAAGTGCCCCCAAGAAAGTTCAAGCAGAGAGCAGGAGAACCAAGAGAGATCAGTGTCAAGATCCAGATAGGACAGAGTGTCCAGGAGAAGAGTGCATTCAAAAGTATCTAAGGCTATAGACAGTTCAAGAAAGGTAAGGATCAGGAAAAGGCCATTACATGTAGTAATTAGGAGGTCGTTGTTAACTTTGGAGAGAACAATTTCAGTTGAGTGACAAGAATGAGAGCCAGATTAAAGAAGGCCTAGAAGAGAGGATTTTATTAGAGCATGGGCCCAGGACCCAAGGAGCATATTTGGTTATTGGCTTAATTTCATGTAGCCTTGGCCTTCAGTTCCAAAAAAAACCACTTATACCAGTGGCTACAAAGATGCCCCATACCATTAAAATATTTTAACCAAAATATCCTGAAAAGTTATGACCCAGGGATGAAAATTGACCTTTTGGGGAAGTTGGGGAATTCCTTGGAATATTTTTGCAAAGGAAGTTAGAGTTCTTCTCTGTATAAAACAGGAAAGAATTCTAGAATATAACACCTTTCAGAATTTAATCTGAAATTGTAATAATCCTTACCAAAATTTTCTAGCAACATTTACATATAAATATACATATGTATATATAAAATCTAAAAGATTATCATTGTTTTGTTTTAATTTTCCTATAAAGAGTAGATTGGTAAATGAGTTTAGATCTTAGGTGGGTTGTCATATAACATGCTAGACTTGAAGTTTAGGAAGACAGGAGTTCATAATACTGCCTCAAACATTTACCTGGACAAGTTAACTTCTCCCAGCCTCAGTTTCCTTAACTGTAAAATGGGGTCAATAATAGCACTTACCTCCTAGGGCTATTGTGAGGATCAAATAATATTTGCAAAACTTTTAGCACAGTTCTTGGAACATAGTAGGCATGCTTAATGAATACTTGTTCCCTCTCTCCTCCACTGGGCCTAAATCTGTCTCTGCAAATTCCATACATCACTCCTAGTTTTCCTTCTGGAGCCAAGTAAAACAAATCTAATTTCTTTTCCATATGGCAGAGTCCTTTATAGATACTTGAAGCCAGCTATCATATGCCTACTCTTTGCAACCCATTTCTTTTTACTACTTTGACCCTGTGCCTTTTCAAAACTGTGTGCTTCTAACTACCCTCCCCCCGAATCTGCCCTCCCTTCTATCATCCAACTTCTTATCCCCTTCCCCGCTACTTTCCTCTAGGGTAAGATACCCAATTGAGTGTGTATGTTATTCCCTCCTTTAAGCCAAATTCAATGAGCGTAAGGTTGACTTATTCCCTTTTGCCTCCCTGTTCTTTCCCTCCATTGTAACAGTTTTCCCTTGCCTCTTTTATATAAGATAATTTACCCTATTTTGTCTCTCCCCATCTCTTCTAATTATATTCCTCTCTCACCTCTTAATTTTATTTTTTAAATATCATCCCTTCCTATTCAATTGATCCTGTGCACTCTGTCAATGTATACCTGTACACATATATACACACACTCACATATGTATTCATAGGCACATACACCCTCCTATATAGATATACATATGTATGTATACATATATATATATATTTATATTCCCATCAACTATCCTCATACTGAGAAAAGTTTCATAAATTACAATTATCATTTTTCCATGTAGGCATGTAAATAGTTCACCTTTGATAAGTTCCTTATGATTTCTTTTTCCTGTTTGCCTTCTCATGCTTCTCTTGCTTCTTGTATTTGAATGTCAAATTTTCTATTCAACTATGGTATTTTCATCAAGAATGCTTGACAGTCCTCTATTTCATTGAATGACAATATTTTCCCCTGCAACATTATACTCAGCTTTGCTGGGTAGGTGATTCTTGGTTTTAATCCTAGCTCCTTTGACCTCTGGAATATCATATTCTAAGCCCTTTGATCCCTTAATGTAGAAGCTGTTAGATCTCATGTTATCCCGATTGTGTTTCTACACTATTCAAATTGTTTCTTCTTGGCTGCTTGTAATATTTTCTCCTTGATCTGGAAACTCTGGAACCTGGCTATAATATTCCTAGGAGTTTTCTTTTGGATATCTTTTTCCAGAGGTGATGGGTAAATTCTTTCAATTTCTATTTTGCCCTCTGGTTCTAGAATATCGGGGCAATTTTCCTTGATAATTTCTTGAAGGATGATTTGTAGGTTCTTTTTTTGATCATGGCTTTCAGTTTTATTTTCTAGGTCAGTGTTTTTTCCAATGAGATGTTTCACATTGCCTTCTATATTTTTATTTGTTTGGATCTGTTTAATGATATCTTGATTTCTCATGAAGCCATTAACTTCCATTCGTTCCAATCTAATTCTGAAGGAATTATTCTCTTCAGTAAGCTTTTCAAATTCTTTTTCCATCTGGCAAATTTGGCTTTTTAAGGCATTGTTCTCCTCGTTGGCTTTTTGAGTCTCTTTTGCCATTTGAGTTAATCTATTTTTAAGGTATAGAGTTAATCTATTTTTTCAGGTTGTTGACTCTCTTTTCATGATTTTCTTACGTCATTCTCGTTTCTTTTTAAAATTTTCCTCCACTTCTCTTACTTGATTTTCAAAATTCTTCTTGAGCTCCTCCATGGCCTGTAACCAATTCATATTTTTCTTGGCAGCTTTTGGTGCAAGAGTTCTGACTTCACTATCTTCCTCCTGTTCCATGTTTTGATTCTTTTTGTCTCCAAAAAAGGAATCTAAGGTTTGATTTCTGTGTTTGCGTTGCTTCCTTTACTTGCTCATGTTGCCACTCAATTACTCTATTTTTGAGCACTTTGCCACATTAGAACTCTGCTTCCAGAGAGGAGAGCTTTGTTCCAAATTGCTTTGTTCCAAATTGTTTTTGCAGCTGCCAGAGCTATTAGTTGGGTGCCCTCTCTGCTGCCCCCAGAAGCTCTGGTTCACTGTTCACACACCTCAGGACCACCACCCAAGACCACAATCCTGATCCAGGAAAGCTAAAGCTAAAGTGATTACCCTCTGAATGGTCACTTGGTCCTCCTACAATCTGCAGGCCAGGAGCTCTGAGGCAGCCATGTGGAGGTGGCTGCATGGCCACCCACCTTAGCTACTTTTCTCTCCAGAGGCAGTTCCAACAGAGTTCCACACTGACCTTTTACTTTGTTTTTGGCATTTATGGGTTGATAATTCTGGAAACCTCCATAGCTGCTGGTGATTCACTATCCTGAAATCCACTCCAGCCACTGCTGACGCTAAAACCACGTCCTCACACAGGGCTGGACTCAGCTTCCAGCACACTGCTATGGAACACTTCCTGTCCACCTGCCAGGCTGCTTTCAGTAGGAGATTTGTTTCTCTCTGTCACTTTGTGGGTTCTGTAGCTCTAAAGTTTGTTTAGAGTCATATTTTATAGTTATTTGAGGTGGTTATTGGGGGAGCTCACAGAGTTTTCCTGCTTCTACACTGCCATCTTGGCTCCACCCCCACAATCCATTTCTCTTCTCCAAGGAAAAAGGATTAAACATTTTGGAATTCACGTAACACTTTATCCTACACTTCTTCAATAGAATTCCTTTAGCCAATTGCCTTATGCATTGTCTCTAGTATCCATGCCAATTGGATATCCTCTAGAACCTCTTCATTTGGCTGATGTGCTTCCTAAATTTTAATTCCCTGAACTTATTCCAGTATTCCAGAGGTAGTTTGATTAGGACAGAATACAGTGTCATTCTAGACCTGTGCTCAATTACTACTGCTTGACTTTATATTAACATATTTGGTTCCTTATATCGCCATAATAATTCATATATAGCTTGTAGTCCTATTCAAATCCCTTATCCTTTTCATTTGGATTGTTTTCTACAGACAGTTATGTTATATAGTAGATGGAGTGCTGGACCTGAAGTGAGGAAGACCTGAGTTCAAATCTGCCCCAAGATATATATATATATTAGCTATGTGACTTGATATTTAAGGGGCATTCAGGAAGGATTAGCACCTCTGATGTGAGGGTTTACTGAACCCTTTTCAGGGCTGCTTATCCACCTTTGGGGTCCACCTTTCACCTGACTCTCACCTGTGGCTCCAAGAACCTGTAGCATATACAGTGGCCACACCCCAGTAGAACTGTCCTGGTGGATGGACTAAACCAGTCTGAGTATAACTGATAGGTCTTAAACCCTGCTGAGGACTTGAATTAAGTTTCTGAGTTAAGACTATGTCTACCCCAAGCATGTGAAGCCTTTTCCTGATGTAATGGGCAGATGAGAAAAACTTTGCTCCAATGGCCATGAAGAATTGGTCAAACACTGAAGATGCCAAGGTCATCCACTGCATTCTAGGCCATCTCCAGTCATTTTGACTTTTGTCCTACCCCTGGAATTCATAAACTCTGGAAGAGAAAGTGAGGCTGATGACTTTGTGCACAAATCACGTGTAACTCAAAGAATCACCCCATGCTTCATTGGAACTCTTTGAAAATGAAGGAGGAACAACAGCTTTGTGACCTTGGGCAAGTCATTTAACTTCTGACTGCCTCAGTTTCTTCATTTATAAAACTGGGATAATAACACTTACCTCCCAACATTGTAGAGAGTATATAATTAAATAATGTTTATAGAATTGCGTTGCAAACCTTAAAGCACTATATACATGCTATTACTATTGTTATTATTATTCATACCTTTGGCAGTTGATTTTTTGGACATAAGCACCAGACTTCATATTTTTCCCTATTAAATTTCTTCTTGTTGGCAGCGACTTCTCAGGTTAGCATCCTAATCTTTCAAGATCATTTAAAATACCAATTCTACTAATGTAACTTAGTCATTTATATTAATTTCAACAAACAAGTCAATTTATTTTGTTGTTAAGTCATTGTTCAGTTGTGTCCACTTCTCTGTGAATCCAATTAAGGTTTTCTTGGCAGAGATACTGAAATTATGTAAAGCCAAGCAGGAGCAGCTTTCCAGAGGACTGCTGTTCCAAGGTTCTGATTACACAGCATAGTGAACTCTCCATTTATTCAGTAATAAATTAAGGCAAAACATTCACAGAAAATCAAAATACAGCATTCACCATGTCGCTACTCAACAACTTAACACTAAAATGGCCATGTAGTTTTCACCAAAGTGGTTACATAGTTTTAAACAAAGTACATTTATTTAGTAACTATCATTTAGTAAGTCCTCAATTCAATCACAAAGTACAAAGGTTAACATTGTTTTTTAAACAAGGTGCATTCATTTAGTCAATCACAAAGTCCACCCCTAGGTCACACTATTTTAATCTCTTCAATCAAAAAGTCTTCCTTCTTAAACATGGTACATTCATTTAGTCAATCACAAAGTACAGAGGTCAAAAGTTTTCCACCCCTAAGTCACAACTAAATTGCAATATTATCAGTCAGCATTAAGTACCCAAGGAGAGATCTTTTCATCCTGACTATAGTCAGATTCTCAGTTTCCATGGTTCCCCTTCCCACAGTTTCTGTTCCTGGGAAGACAAAGCTTAACAAAGCCATAATAACATTCATAACGTTGCTGGCATCCTCATCAATTCACTTTCTATCTGTGAAATCAACCTAGACCCAACAACAAGGTCTGAGGCCTCTATCAACAAATAAATCTTACAAAGTAATATCAAACAGACAGACAAAGTACTGGCACTACAGTCATGCCTCCTCAGTTCCCAGAAGCTCTGAATGGCCCCCCAGAGTCCTGGGCAACTCAGGCTGGCCCTCAGAAGTCTTGGGCAGCTCCAGCTGGCCCTCAGAAGTCCTCAGAAGCTCCTGGCAGCTCTCTCTCTCTCTCTCTCTCTCTCTCTCTCTCTCTCTCTCTCTCTCTCTCTCTCTCTTTCACTCTCTCTGTAATTCTGGCTCTTGGCAGTTCTCTCCCTCTCAGCATTCTAATTCCTGGCAGTTCTTTCTCTGTCTTTGCGTCCACTATGCTGTTCCTAGAAGTTCTTCTGGCCTCTTTCAGCTTGGGCTTTTCCCTATACATGGCTCCAGCTCCTCCCTGTTCAGCCCCCTCTCATCATGTCAACAACTCCATCCCACTGTGGCATTCACGAGCTCTGGATCTTAACAGTTAACCAAAAACCAAGTGCTAAGTACCTAAGCTTGTCAATACAAGGGGATCTTCAAATTCCATTACTCTTACAGTTTGCTATTTTCTTCTCCTGCTCATTTTACAGAAGTGGAAACTGGGGCAAACAGGGTTAAGCTACTTGCTCAATCACACAGCTAGTGTTTGAGATCAGATTTGAACTCAGGAAGATGTGTCTTCCTGACTCTGTCCATTATACCACTTTGTTGCTCCAAACACTTATTAGCTGCCTGTTTTGTGTAAAGCATTTTACTTGAATCTGGGAGCACAAAGTAGAAAAAGCAACATGATTTCTGAAGTTAAGGAACTTGATTTCTAGTAATAGAATAAGATGTGCAGAGAAAATTACGTATACATTATAAAATTGTTAAGTGCTTGGGATAAATCAAGTGTAATGACCTGGAAGACTTAAGGAAAAATTCTAACTGGAGGAATAAAGAAAGATTGTTTGGTTCTCCTCAGTGACTGTCCCTTGCTTCCTTCCCTTGAAGATGACTTTAAATTATTATTTCAGTCTCCATGGATGTTCCCCATAGAGATCATCAAGCTCTTTTTATACTTTCTCCTTTACTAGTTAATTGAATCAATTGTGGCTAGGCTGCTAGCCTTTTTTTCCCTCCCTTTCTAATCTCCTTTGAGATAATTTTCCTCATGGAAACTTAGGCAATGAGATGTTACTTATGTCTGAATTCTTTGACATCTTCTTGCCTCGGATTATGGTCTTGGAAAGGGGTTCCCTTTTCATGCATCAAAATCTAAGATAATATGGTAATTTCTATGTTTTTTGTCATTTCCACTTCACTCACCATTTTTTTCACTTTAGATCCATTGGTAACATTGTTAGGTTTATACCTCAAAGAGATCAAAGAAAGAGGAAAAGAACCTATATGTGAAAAATATAGTAGCTCTTTTCATGGCTGTAAAGAAGTGGAAACTAAAGTGGTTCGTTCCCATCAATTAAAGAATGGCTAAACAAATTATGGTATTTGAATGTAAAAGGATATTGTTGTTCCAGAGTAGATAATGAAGTGAATGGTTTCACTGAGGCCTCAGAAGACATGAATAAATAATGAATGAAATAAGCAGAAGCAGAAGAGCAATTTATACATGAAAAACAACATTGTATAGCCAAGAACTCTGGTGAACTAATCAGAATTCCAAAGGACTCATGATGAAACATGTCATTCATCACTTATTGGTGACTGATTCAGGGTGCATGTAGAGAAAGTTTTGGATATAGTCAATGCATGGATTTGTTCTGTTATGAGTGCTTATTTGTTATAGGGTTTTGTTTTTCTTTTCCCTTAGTGGGAAAAAGAAAGGTGGTTTAATTGAAAAATATTAAATTTAATTTTGAGAAGAATTAAGTCCAGAGTGGAAGTCCTGTTCATTCTTCCAGTTTCTGAATGATCAAATTCTTAAAAAGGTATGTCAAGAATTTCTCAAATACTCTGATTTTGTTACTATTCTGGTTTTTGGTGTCTTGCATAGATGACCCCAGCATGTTTACCCATAGGCATCCTTCCTCTTCTTCAAGGCCTGGCTCATACATATATCATGTCCTCTATGAAATTTTTCCTGATTCCTCCAATTGGAAGATGTTTCTCCCAACTCAAATCTTTCTTTTATAGTAGTTCTTTTTGTATTGTCTACAAAGGTTTTCAGGTCATTTGTCACTGTTCAGTTATTTCCACTTATCCTCATGACCCCATTTGGGGTTTTTTTGGAAGAGACACTGGAGTGGTTTGTCATTTCCTTCTCTAGCTCGTTTTACCAATGAGGAAACTGAGGCAAACAGGGCTAAGTGACTTGTCCAAAGTGACACAGCTAGTAAGTGTCTTAGGCCAGATTTGAATGCAAGAAGATGAGTCTTTCTGATTCCAGACCTGGTACTCTATCCACTGCACCTAGTTTCCATAGCTGGCCTTAAAAAAATCCTTCACTTAGTCCCATTATTCTCTTATTCTATAGTCTCCCTCCCTTTACTGCCACACTTACAGAAATTCATCTACATTCATTTCCTCTAATTCACTATCCTTTCTTCACTACTCTGCAATCTGAAACTATTCCCTCAAAATATCTCTTTCATTCTTTTATCCATTCACCATGCAAGTGACTCAGTGATCTTAATTATAATTTCCGAACTTTATTTCACAACACTATCCTCCAGGGTCACAAGTTAGGGCTCCTAACTTTCCTTTTTTCATTATGATTTCTTTCTTTCTTTCTTTAGTAGGATATTTTCAGGCAACACTTACAAAGAAGAGTAACATCTTTGTGACTCAAGCACACTTTGGATGCTCTTGTCTGAGGCAGATTAGCCATGACAACATCAGCTCCAAGCATGAAGGTTTAAAAGTAATTCATCCTTGTTATATACCATGGCTAAAAAGCTAGAGGCTTAAAAAAGTATCTGTGGTAGTACAAACCTCCACTGAGTTTTACAGAGGGAAAATAAGCTTTAGAAAAAAAAAGATGATCTCAATTCAAAAAGAAAAAAAAGAAAGAAGGAAAGGATTATTGCTGTAGCAAAGAAGACTTGAGACATACAAAAATGCATATTTTTACATTAGTTTTTAGGCTAGTTTATTTTAACTATTTTATGAGCTGGCAGTTATGTGACTCAGTGCATAGAGTGCTGGGCTTGGAGGCAGGAAGATTCCTCTTCCCTAGTCCAAATCTGAAATCAGACACTTTCTAGTTATGTGACCCTGGGCAAGTCACTTAACCCTGTTTGTCTCAGTTTCCTCATTTGTAAAATGAGCTGGAGAAGGAAATAGAAAATCACTCCAGCATCTTTGCCAAGAAAACTCTCAAATGGGGTCACAGAGTTGGACATGACTGAAAAATGACTGAACAGCAACAGAACTGTTACTACATTAAAGATCCAGGGATGTTTACCTTGGTGAAGAAAAAGCCTGGGGGAAGGGAGAAAGACATGATTATAATCTTCAAATAAGTGAAGAATTGTTGTATGACAGGGATTGCATTTATTTTGCTTGGTCACAGGGGGCATAAATGGGAACAATGAGGAAAAGTTATAGGCAGGCATAAAACAATACAAGGGAGGAAAATCTCCTTAACAATTAAAAACATCAAAAAATAAAATGGATTCACTCCAAAGGTAATGAGTTCATATAGTTGTATGTTATACACATAAGATGTATATGTAGATACACATGCATATATAATATATATGTTATATATAGTTACAAAGAAGGGTATTTTTCAAGTATGGTTTGAATGAAAAGAATTTAGGAACTTTCCAACCCTGAGCCTATTATTCCTCAGAGAAAGAAAAAAAAACACCCTTGTCCTAGGACTCTTTTCTCAGATTATATCAACTAAGATTTATATAATACTTTACAAACTCACATTATCTTATTTGATCCTTACAGCAGCCCTGGTAGAGAAATACTACATGCACATCACCCCCATTTTATACATAATGAAAGTGTGACTTAAGAGATTAAGGGAGCTGTCACATTTTTACACAGTTGGTAGTTATTAGAGTTATACATCTATTAACTCTAAATCTAGCAGGTTTTCTACTTAGTCATACCTTGTAACATAAAGTACCTTCAGTCCTGGAATTATAAATCATATCACAATGGAATACAATATATTTATTTTCAAATGATAGAGGCGCTGAGGACCTTGGAGGAAATTAACTTGACCAAGAACAATAGTCAGTCAATAAGCATTATTAAATATTTACTTGCACCAAGCACTGTGCTAAGCACAGGGGATAAAAAGAAAGGGAAAAGATAGTTCCTGCCCTCAAGGAATTTACAGTCTAATGGGAGAGCCAACTAGTAAACAAGTACATACAAATAAACTATGTACATGGAAAATAGAAAATGATTAAGGGAAGATACTAGAATTACAAAAGATTATTGAAAGTCTTCTGTAGAAGGTAGGTATTAGGCACACTTAAAGAAATCAAGGAAGCTAGTAGACAGAGATGAGGAGGGAGAGCACTCCAGGCATGGGGGACAATTAGAGAAAATGCCTGGAGTGGAGAGATATAGTTTATGGAACAGCAAGGAGGGCAATGTCATTGCGTTGAGGGGAATGGGGGAGGGGGCAGTATAAAGTATAAAGAGACTAAAAAGGCAAAAAGGATTAGGTCATGAAAGATTTTGAACGCCAAATAGAAGATTTTAGTATTTGATCCTGGTGATAATAAGGAACAACTGGAGTTTGTTGAGTAGGGGATGAGGGTGTTAGGCTAAACATGTGTTTAGCCAAATCACTTTGGTTGCTGAACTGAAGATTGATTGGAGTTGGGAGAACCTTGTGGCAGGTAGACTAACCAGAATGCTATTGGAATAATCTAGACATGAATTGATAAGGGGCTGCAGTAGGGTGGTGTCACAGAAGACAAGGGAAAATATTTGAGAGAAGTTACAAAGGCTAAATTGACAGACCTTGGCAACAGATTGGATATGGGGTGGGGTAGGGGGGAGGGGAGTAGGGATGAGAGAGAATTAGCAGCTAAAGATGACAGACACCTAGCTTAACATCCTGGAGGATTGTGGTTCCCTAGACAGTAAGAGGAAATTTGAATGGGGGGAGGGTTTAGAGGGAAAGATAATGAGCTCAGTTTTGGACATCCTTCTGCCACCCACTGAGAAGGCAAGCAATATATCAATTATACATTTTAAGTCACACAAAACATGTTTATACATTGACCATTTTGCAAAAAAATAAATAATTAAAAATAAGAAACATAAAGAAAAGGAAAAAAGTATGCTTCAATCTTTACTCAGTTCATCAGTTTTCTGTCTAGAGGTAGATAGATAGCATTTGTCATCATGGGTCCTTTGGATTTATCTTGGATCATTGTCTTGATCAGAACAGCTAAAAATCTTTCACAGTTGTTTATAGTTATGATATTTCTGTTATTGCCCATCGTTTGGGGAATGGCTAAAGAAGTTATGGTATATGATTGTAATGGAATATTGTTGTGATATAATGACAAGCAGGATGATTTCAAAGAATCTTGGAAACAAAGTGAGGAGAATCAGAACATTGTACACACTAACAGCAATAGTGTATCTGAATTGTTTTCATGATTATTGCTTTGTGATATAGTTTGAAATCTGGTACTGCTAGGTTGCCTTCCTTCATATTTTTTTTTCCATTGATTCCCTTTATATTCTTGACCTTTTGTTTTTACGGATCAATTTTGTCATTTTTTCTAGTTCTATAAAATAATTCTTTGGTAGTTTGATTTGTATGGACAATAATTTAAGGACAATTGTCATTTTTTATTGTATTGTCTCAGTCTACCCATGAGCAATTAATGTTCCTTCAATTGTTTAGGTCTGTCTTTATTTTATATATATATATATATATATATATATATATATATATATATTTATTTATATATTATATATCAAGTATTTTATAATGTTTGTAGTTATTTTAAGTGGAATTTCTTTTTCTATCTCCTCCTGCTGGGTTTTGTTGGTAATATATAGTAATGCTGATTACTTATGTGGGTTTATTTATATCCTGTAACTTTGCTAAAGGTGTTAATTGTTTCAACTAGTTTTTTAGTTGATTCTCTAGAGTTCTCTTAGTATCAAACCACTTGCAAAGAGTGATAGTTTTGGTTCTTTTTTGCCCATTTTTATTTCTTCAATTACTTTTTTTTTGTCTTATTGCTATATGTAGTATTTCTAACATAATATTAAATAATAGTAATAAGGAACATCATTGCTTCACCCCTGACCTTACTGGGAAGGCTTCTGGCTTACTCTCTTATAGATAATGCTTGCTTTTGGTTTTAATTGGATACTAGTTATCATTTTAAGAAAGGCTCCATTTTTCCTATGATTTCTAGTATTTTTAATAGAAATTAGTGTTGCATTTTCTCAACTTTTTTCTGCATTTATTGATAAAGTAATTTTATTTTTATGGTTCTTATGGATATGGTTAATTATACTGATAGTTTTCCTATTTGAACCTGTCTTACATTACTGGTAAAAGTTCCGCCTGATCATATGATCTTTGTAATATATTGCTGTAATAAAATAAATAATAATTAAATAAAGAGTTACTAGTATTTTTTTTTTTAATTTTGCATTGAGATTCATTAGGGAAACTGGCGTTTAGTTTTCTTTCTCTGTTTTTTGCTTTCTCTAGTTAAGGTATTAAAATTATATTTGTGTCATAAAAGGCATTTGGCAGGATATTTTCTATTGTTAGGACACTACTTTTTCAAGTAGTTTATATAGTATTAAGATTAATTATTTCTTAAATGTTTGATAAAATTCACTTATAAATAATTCTGGTCGTTGGGATTTTTTTCTTAGGAAGATTATTTATGGCTTCTTCAATTTCTTTTTCTAGGATGGGGTTGTGTTTAAGTATTCTATTAGCTCTTCTGTTAATCTGAGCAATTTGTATTTTAGCAAATACGCATCCATTTTGCTGGGATAAATATTCATTCATTTGCCTATCAATTTTACTGGGCTACAATTGGGCAAAATAACTCCTAATAATTGCTTTAATTTCATCTTCATTGGCAGTGCATTGTAATGGAAATGCAAATTTAAAGATCTTCCCTGC
This sequence comes from Gymnobelideus leadbeateri, assembly GCA_011680675.1. Lineage (NCBI taxonomy): Eukaryota > Metazoa > Chordata > Mammalia > Diprotodontia > Petauridae > Gymnobelideus > Gymnobelideus leadbeateri. The sequence goes on along the minus strand of WOXC01002448.1, from coordinate 173,145 downwards.
CCCTAGGCCCTTTGATAAGCTTAAGAGACTCTAAGAAACTTACTTGATTAGAAAATATACTCTGCCCCTTAATAGGCTGAATGTGGTCACATGGAGCCTGTGGCAGGAGACTTGGTTTTCAGGAATGCCCACATCTTGATACTGTGTGATTGGGTAGTGGGTGAAGAAAGTGGTTACATTCTCTGACCCAGGAGAAAGCTATATAATCCCTGATGTGAGGCTTTGCTTTGGGGCTCACTTTGAGAAGTGTTGTGTGATTTGACCAGATGAGACTCTGGGCAGCCATTGAGAGCCCCCCGGCTTTGAAAACCCAGATGTTAATGCTTCCTTCTCTGGTAGCTGTGATTTGGTATGGATGTAATGGTTGGACAGTTTGGAAGCCTGTCTGCTTGATCTATTTCTCTGTCTTGTAACTTCTGTCTGTTGTACTCTGAAATTCAGGGTGCTGACCTTTTTCCCCTGGACTAGGTAAACGATATATGTTTGATTGATTAAAGTAAGCTTGTTAACCCATTTTGAGTTGCTTTCCTTTAGAAAAGCAGATCTAAGAACCTGTGTTGACAGCCACCCTGGGGATGCTGGGGTGCTTGCTGCTACATGCATTCACCCTTTTCATTTTTGGTACTGGTCATTTGGTTTTCTTTCCTTTTTAAAAATCAAATTAACCAATGATTTATCTAGTTTATTGATCTTTCCCCCCTTAAAAATCACCTCTTAGTTTTATTTATTAGTTCAATGAATTTTTTTACCTTCAATTTTATTAATCTCTCTTTTCAGGATTTCTATTTTGGTATTTAATTGGATATTTTTATTTATTCTTTTTCTAGTTTTTTTTTAAAATTACATTAATCTGTTCTTTCTCTCTTTTATTGATATATGCATTTAGAGATATCAAATTGCACCTAATAATACTTTGGCTTCATTCCACAATTTTTGGCATATTGTTTCATTGTTGTCATTATCTTTAATGAGGTTATTGATTGTTTCTACCATTTGTTCTTTGATCTACTCATTTCTTTAGGATTGGATTTTTTAGTTTCCAATTAATTTTTAATCTAAGCTTCTATGGCCCTTTACTGAATATAATTTTCATTGCATTATAGTTTGAAAAGGGTGCATTAAATATTTCTGCCTTTCTGAATTTGGTTGTGAGGTTTTTATGCCTAACACATGACCATGTTTTATGAAAGTGCCATGTACAACAGAGAAAAAGATATACGCTTTTTTATTCCCATTCAGTTTTCTCTAGAGGTCTATCATGTCTAACTTTTTAAAAATTCTATTCACCTTATTAACTTTTTTCTTTTTTATTTTATGGTTAGATTTTTTTTCTAGCTCTGAGATGCCCCACTAGGATATTTTTACTTACTATTTACTTACTATATATTTACTTACTATTTCCTCCTGTAACTCATTAACAATGAGTTACTTTTAAGTAACTTTTAAGAATTAGGATGTTATACTGGTTAGTGAATATTGATATTTCTTTATTGTTTGTGGTGCCTTTTAGTACAATATAGTTTCCTTGCTTATCTCTTTTAATCTATTTTTTGTTTTACTTTGTCTAAGACTATGATTATTACCCCTGCCTTTTTTACTTCAGCTGAATCATAATAAATTCTTCTCCAGGAACTTATTTTAACTCAGTGTATGTCTCTCTTTTCCAAGTGTATTTCTTATAAACAACATATTAATAGATTCTGGTTTCTCATACATTATGCTATTTGCTTCTAACTTTTATGGGCAAGTTCATTCTATTCACCTTCATAGCTATGATTACTGACTGCATTTTCCTCCATTCTATTTTCTACTGTTTATCCTGTTCTCTCTTTTTTCACCCTTTGCTTTATCAAAAGCCTGTTTTTCGACCTCTACCTTCCTTAATCGACCCTCCTTTTTATCACTGCCCCACCTTTTTTCTTATTTCTCTTTCACTCCTACTTCCTTATTAGGTAAGAGATTTTTATACTCCCTCCCCACCCATATATACACACATGCATATATATATATATGTATATATATATATATGCATACATACATATACATACATTCTTCTCTCTTCTCTCTTCCCCATTCTTCTTTTGCCTTTCCCCTTCTCCCAGTACATTCCTCTTGCACCCTTCATTTTTTTTTTGAGATCATCCCAATATATTTAACTGTCTTTCCTTCTGTCTATGAAGAGTCCTTCTAACTGTCCCAATAATAAGTAAGTTCTTAGGAGTTACATATATCATCTTCGCATATAGGAATGTAAGTCAAAAGGGGCAATCTTTTGGGGGAGATGGAAATGGAATGAGATCATTTGTGCAGATGCAGGTATTTGTAAAACAAGAGGCAAGTGTAGGTCCTAATGTAGGTTATAAGTTTGCTGTTGGCAGAAAGGTTAAATGAAGCTTTTGGTGGGAGATATGTATGAATTATAATGGGAATTTTGAGTGCTGAGAGGGCTTTTCATATTAACTCAGAGTCAACTAAATTGAAACTGTAGAATCTAAGCCCAGAGGAAAAACGGTTGAAAAACAAAACTTAATGCCTAAGAAATAAACTAGTCATCTGCATCACAAAAGAACTGAGTTAGTCTTTGGGACCATGAACTAGAAGGGTTGATAGATTGCTATCCTGGAAAGGCCAAATGATAGGTGCTTTAAAAAGCAGCTGGCATCTGCAGGGAATGTACAAAAAGCAGCTCAGACCAAACTCCCTCAGGTACAGCAAAGAAATTTGACTAATAGGGGACACAAAAATTTGTAGCAATAGAGAAAGTAGCTTACATCCAATGACTTCATCAAACCAGAAGCAGCTTCACAGGGAAGTTGCAGTATTAAAGGAAGAGAGATATTCCAGCAAGGTGGCCAAGCTAGTAGTGTAAGATGCCCTGGCTTTGTGTGCTTCCTGGCTGAATGTATTTCTCAACATTTATATCCTTTCCCACCTAAGTCAAGTTGACCCAGTGTATTCCCTGTACTTATGCCCTCTTTTTCCTAATTGTGGAGTAGTAACCCAAAGAAGACTACATCCCTACATACTGGAAGAACATAATTTGTTTTCTTATATCAGGTTGTTAAATTACATATATTTCTTTGCTCTGGTAAAAGAACCATTGATAGAGTCTTGTGGGCTATGGTTTTGAATGAAATCTGACTGATGGTGTGAATTTCAGGGATCCCACACTGAAGGGATACCAAGACTGTACCAATCTTTAGACACAGGGCACATTTCAACACTTCAGTGTTTTATGATTTATCACTGTCAAGACTTCCCTCCCTGATTTGGATCACAAACTCTTTGCACCTCAGTATATGGTCTTTGGGAATTTATATGCCAGGAAAAAAACAAAAAAACAAACCAAACCAAAACTCATCTTCTGGTATATAATCTTTAGGTGATGAACCTCACTGAACTTAGCAAGAATGGTACTCTGATGACAAAAATCTACCTCTAGGCCCACTCTAGAAACTTTTCTATCTTGGTTAGACTTGTCAAATCCTGAACTCCCCTGGGATATACTTAGAGGACATGAGCAGCTTTTTCAAGTTTAGACAAGGCAACGGAGGAAAACTTCAGTGAAGCAGATACAGAACATCCATGGTTGAAATTACTTCTCAAATTTAAATGAATACCGTGTGTCTAGACTCTAATTAGCTTCCATTAGGTTCTTCCTTTCTTTTCCTGAGACTAGTATGTTATTACACACAATGGTGCTATTCAAAAAGGAGAATGACACACTATTTAGGGATTGTTGACAGATGGAGGAGAGTCACAGAGAAGAGAGAAAGAAGGGAACTTAGGCACTAAAGTCATTTGTTGAAGGTGAGAGAAGATACCCCAATTAAACCAAATCACTCTGGTTCAGCTTTGTCCTTTCTTGTTATGGTTATTCATCTCCTGAAGGCAAAAGATACTGAGGAAAGAAGACAAGGCTCAATCAATTTTCTGCCTTGCCAAAGATTTGATGTGCTTACTGACTTTTCAGAGTAACTGAGTGCATGGGAATGGTTCTGTACCTACTGGACACATCTGCATAAATATACCTGATCAATTAAATTTTGTGCCTTTCATGCCTAACTCCTGGTAGTTTGGAACTACTAGTTGATAATAGGTTAATTTAATTCCAATCAATTTACTAAGCATTTATAAAGTGTCTACTATGTGCCAAACACTGTACTAGGTTCTCAAAAAGACAGAGACAGAGAGACAGAAACAGAGAAAGAGAGATAAAGAGGGTAAATAAAAGATGAAGACAAATAGAATGAAGACAAAGAAGCTGAAAAAGGAGAAGATGAAGGAGATGGAGGAGAAAGAAGAAGAAAAGGAGGAGGAGGAGGAAGAGGAGGAGGAGGAGGAGGAGGAGGAGGAGGAGGAGGAGGAGGAGGAGGAGGAGGAGGAGGAGAAGAAGAAGAAGAAGAAGAAGAAGAAGAAGAAGAAGAAGAAGAAGAAGAAGAAGAAGAAGAAGAAGAAGAAGAAGAAGAAGAAGAAGAAGAAGAAGAGAAAGGAAATAATTCATGCCCTCAGGAAAATTTAGTTTCTAGTGGAGGAACTTGTAGGATCATAGATGCAGAGCTGGGAGGGACCTTAGAGCTCTCCAAATTAGTTTAACTCCTTCATTTTATAGATAAGGCAACTGAAGTCCAGAGAAATTAAGGAATTTTTTCAAAGTAGTAAGTGGTAGAGCCAGGGCTAGAATTCAAGTCCCAGTAAACTTCATTCAGCACTTAAAGTTCAGTTCCCTTTCAGCTGTACTAACCTGTGTTTAGGTATTACTCCTCCTGGATAACATATTTCCATTTTAACAGGAGCTAGAATTGCTTTACCCTGAGGAACAGAGCCTAATGGTGAAATTTTCAGGTACCTTGGCTAAACTAGTAAGGGAATTTTTTCAATGGTGAGGAACTTCCTGGACCTCTAGAGTATAGACCCAGCTAGGTCCAGATTGATAAAAGTCCAGATTCTTTGACTCCCAGCTGAAGACTTTTTGCCTTTAGATAATACGTTTCTTGTTTATATTTTCTACTAATGTTTTGAGTAAGAATCATAATAGATGATAGCAAGATCTGTAAAAAGTAGACCCCTTAAGTGCATAACTTTTATTTTTCAAGTATCTGAGAAGTCCCTTAAAGCATATTTGTCAGGGTTTTCCCAAAAGGAATGAGAGATGTCACTTTTCATGAAAGCAATATTTTCTCAGGCACTGAAAATTTTCTATTTAGCCCCCATCCCCAGCTCAGTAAGCACTTTAGTGATACACTTCTCCAGTAGCTGTCTGCTGCCCCCAGGAAAGACTCACAATTAAAAACTTCAGTTTCCTTGATTCATTAAATGTCAAGAAGCACCAAAGAGACTGACAGGTTGTAATACACACAGGAAACATCTCTCATTAATGGGCTCAAGTATTAAAATAGGTCATTTAATTCTGATATTTGATGCACAGGTAGGCAAGTATCCCACTTTTTGATGTAAAAATTGGCTACACATGATTGAAGAAGCTTTCATATTCAGGCTTCTGACATCAAAAAGCAAAAGACTAATAAAAAATGTGAATAAAGAAGCATCCAGGTTTGAAGAAAATACAAGCTAGCAGCACTAATGAGTGCAGACATTTAAAGAGTACTTAATAGCACACCAAGCATATTCCATACCTTAGCTCATTTGATTCCGGGAACAACTGTGCTGTAAGTGGCCTCATGTGTTATCATCCCATTTTCTACAGAATTCCAGACAAGCATCATCCCTAGCCCAGCATCACGCTATTAGTAAGGGGCAAAGCTGGGATTAAAATCTAGGTCTCTAGACCTCCTTTCATTACTTTACAATTTGTGGATGGTGCTACTTGGCAACACATTAGCGTCTCATACACCTTCTCTGACACTAGTAGAATATGATGCTTCATCATCATCAAGGATGCTTCTCCTGAACAATATTACTTAAAAAGTAGGACAGAATCATGGATGTGTATCACAGCAATGGCAATGGGGAAAAGGAAAGGAACAAACATTTATAGAGAGACTACCACGTGCCAAGTGTTGGGCTAAATGCTTTACAAATATTGTCTCATTTGATCCTTATGACAGCCATTTAGGTAGGCGTTGTTACTATTCCCATTTTCACAACTGAGGAAACTGAGTTAGATAGAGGTTAGGTGACTTGCCCAGGGCATCACACAGTTAATAAGTATGGGAGCAAAGTCTCTAACTCTGGATTTTCCTGAATTTAGGACCACTGTTCATTCTTTCTAATATACACCAATAATTCTTAGACCCAGATCCAACAGTAGACCAAGAATTGGAAGACCCAGCACATATTCAACCTTCTACAAGCCCTGCCTTTTCTATTTGAGTTTAACACAATTGCCCTGAAGTTCTTTGGGGCTCCAAATCTATGATCTGAAGGAATATAAGGTTGTGTCCCCAAAGTACATAATATTCAAGTTGGGGAGCACCTTGAGGGGGTGCTCTTACAATGTGATAAGCCCATTGATATATAGATAGATACCTAGAGCGCTTATTAAATGTTGCATTTGTGCCAATTGCTAGGCTAAGCACTGAGACAAATACAAGCAAATAGGACAGTCTCTAATTTCAAGGTGATTACATTCCAATAGGGAAAGACAGGATGTTAAAAACTGATGGGAGGTGGTGGTTAGGAAATGTAGCATTTGGGAGAGAAGACCACAGGGCAGAGGCATCTCCAGGGTGAGGAGGTTGCTAGCAAGGAGGTAGAATAAATCCAAAGAATGGGAAACGGAGCCAGGAGTGTAGCAAGCATGACCCGAATACCTCGTGAAATGAGGAACTGACTAAGCAGAAGACTGTGTAGGGTACCATGGGTTCCCATAACATCCTTAGAACTTGTCAGTTTCTTATCTAGTTATCACTGAAAATTCAGATGCTCCCTGGTCACCTTACCACTTACCCTGGTATTCTGTGCCTTTGCTTCTTCTTTTAGCTGTAGAGAGCAGCAGGGCCCAGTGATAGACTGGACCGATACAGTGCTTAACACAATGCCCAACACATAGTAGGTACTTTATAAATGTTTATTTACTCATTATTTTTCACCTCCCTACCACAGCCTTCTTGTGCTGGAGATGCCTCTGCCTGGTGGCCTTCTCTTCTGATTGGTGCGTTTTCTACCTAGCCCCCACAAGTGTTAAAGAACCCTTTTATGTACTCTATTTCCCTATTGGAATGTAATCTCTGAAGAAGTTCCAGGGAGAGTGGGAAGAGAGAAGGATACTGCTCAAAAATCAAAGGAAAGGGGAGGAAGCTGAGAAATATTGATCTGTACAGCAGAGACTGGGGTTGCATGACCTCATTTTCTTTTTTCCTAGGAGGGCATAATTTTCTGAAGTAGGAAACTCGATATGGATGAGAAACTTGGAATTTGAGAGAAGGGCAGAGAACTAAAACTACCACTACCTTATTAGATGAATATTGATTTCTTTTTAAATTAAAAAAAAACATTCTCTCATTTTATTTTTAATTTATGGAATATAACAAGCATTTTCATAACGTGGTATAATTTTTTAAAAAGATGATTGCACATGAAATTTGAAGTCTCTTAGTACAATTTACTATTCCTTTTAATATAGAATAAAGTTATCTTATAAATTTCTTCTTTCCCCTTTTTTTCTTCTTTCCCTCCCTCCCCTGCCCTCCTACCACCATTAGACACAGATATATACATAAATACATCTGTGTGAACATGGGTGAAATCATTTTATACATACTTCTATTAATCAGTTCTTTCTCTGGATACATATAGCATCTTTCTTCACATGTCCTTTGTAGTTAATTTGGGCATTTACCATGGTCAAGATGACTTATTTGCTCAAAGTTGTTCTTTAAACAGTATTACTGTTACTGTAAACAGTGTTTTCTTGGTTCTTCTCACTTCACTCCATTATTTTGTGTAAATCTATCCATGTTTTCCTCATGATGTGCTTAAAATTGATTTCTTTGTGGTTTTTTCCCTCTAGCTAGGTGAAAACTTTGGGGTGGAGTTGAGGAGCAGAAGTAAAGGCACAAAGGCCATCTTTGATCATGTAATGTTATATAGAGGTGCTACCCAGAGGCTGTGCTGGGGACCATGCCATTCCCTGCCCACAAAAACACAATCAGCAGACCCTTTAAGACCTTGGAGAAGAGATGTTTATGTAGGGTCATGGGTTTGCAAAACAATGAACCTTCAGCATTGTGCTGAATCAGAGATGCATGTGCTGCCCCTCTACCCTGTGGACCAATCTTGATTTTAATAAGCACATGAGTGAAGGCTCAGCCCAACAGGCAGCAAGTGGTAGAGACATGAATTTAGTTTTGTTTGTAATTGCTTGATTGCTGAATGGAGCGTTTGTATCCCAGCATGGCTGACTCAGGCCTTCTTCTGCTGCTTGTATTAGGAGACTGAACTGAGTCAAAGAGAACTGTTATATGAGGTGCTTGAGTTTAAGAGGCCCTTTCAGTGACTCCTAATCCCATATTGGGAATATCATTGTTCACATTATCCTCCTTCTTCTCAGTCACTAATAGTCTGCTTGGGTTCATTTCTCATTCCTTTGGAAAAGAGGAAGGCAGAAGAGAGGGGCTAATTGTTTTCCTTCTCAAATGTTTGTAAGTTTTCCCCCTGTACTTGATGAAGTTTTATTCCTATTAGCAGCTGTCTATTCTTGGGAAGCAAAGGCTGTGAACATAAATGTATCATATAAATATAGACACAGACAGATATAATATACTTCTGTATATTTATGCATATATATGCATATATATATATATATCTGTATTATATAGAGATGATGGAGGAGCAGGCAGTGTAAGATGCTGAATAGAGAGCCAGCCTCAAAGTCTGGAAGGCCTAGATTCAATCCTTAGCTTGGACATATGCTGGCTGTGCAACACTTGACAAATCAATTTTCTTCTAACTGTCCCAGCTTTCTAAGACTCTAAGTTGTAGAGTATATGTGATTTTATATTGGTAGAATGGGTTCCTCATAGGGAGTGCTTTATATTGATGAAATCACAGACACACACCACTTTCCTATTGCTGAAGCAAACACTTGGTCCTTTTTGCATTTCTTGAAGTGCACTCACTGTTTCATGATAGGGAGTTAGACTTGAAGAAACACTCCCTTCTTTTTTTCTCTTCTATTTTTTAAATTGAATAATTGTTAGAGTTTATATAGTACTTTAAGGTTTGAAATTCTTGCAACAACCCTGGGGGATAGGTGCTATTATTATTCTCATTTTCTAGATGAAGAAACTGAGGAAGACAGAGGTTAAGTGACTTGCCTAGAGTCACACAGCTAGTAAGTATCTGAGACTGGATTTGAACTCAGGGATTTCCTGACTCCAGGTCTAGGGTCACTTCTCTGCCCATTTAGGCCCTCTGGGGGAGAGACAAAGATCACATAGTTATAAATTATGAGTCTTCCTGTAAATGAAGACCAAAATAAGTTTGAGGTCAAAGTTCAAAGAAGACATAGATTCACATTTCCTCATAGGACCTGGAGACAAACACTAGAGCAGGGAACAGGACAGGATTAAACAGGATTGGAGTTGAAGACCCAGTCAATAAAGTACCCAACAACTTCAGAGCCTAAGAGAGTACCTATTTCAAAGCCACCACAGACCCTTCTTTGGACCAGAGCTGATATAATGGAACACCACCATCTTGAGAATCAGTGCTCTTGATATCCTGGTTTAGACTCTGCCACTAGGCTTGCTCTGTGACCTTGGGTTTAACATTTAACCTCCATGTTTCTTATTTTATTTATCTGGAAAATGAGGACAACATATCTTACTTAATAGCATGCCAGCAAGAATTAATCCAGGCCTATAAGCAGTCAGTTGAGAGTGCCAACTCCAAGGTACGAATATTTTGTATACATCTTCAATTTTTAAATTTTGCTCTCTTTGGAATATGATTTTATAGTAATTTAATTCTCAATCTGTTTTAAATGCCATTTCCTCTAACAACTTTTATATCTTTTTTTGAATTTTTAAGGAAACTATGCCTTTTGAAGCCAATTTTGTTTTATCCCCAATTCTCTGGTCATATATAACTCCTCTTATTTCTCTTTCCTTTTTTCTTCACTTAATTATGGAAAATATCTTTGTCTCCTGCCTAATTCTTCCCTCTCCCCAACATTCCTTCCCCAGATCACTAACCATACCAGGCAGATTGATTGGGGGTTGTTTTTCCCCAGTTCAAAGAGATCCATTTAAAGAGCTGTTTCAGCCTAGCTCTTCCTTCAAAAACCAAGACAGAATCACAGCCAGAGTGCTTTATCCTCACCTAAATGGGTTTCCGATGGTGAAAGAATTATAATGATGTTCACTGAAGTCTTTGTTGTTTCTTATCCTCTGTGAGTTTGATTTTTTTTTACCCTCCTGGAATTCATGTTTTGGTTCCTCTGTTAGTCAGTCATCAAAAGTCCTACCAAAATAATATTTTGATGAGGGTGGGTGACAGTGAATCAGAGACTGCAGAATAAATTTCCTTTGATAGACAGATGGCTTTTAACATTAAATGGAAAAGTGAGTGGTCAAAACAAATGGGGAAAATGGCCTGAGACAACCCTCTAAGGTGAAACTTCCAGTGAACCCAACTGATATAGAACTACATTCAATTCAACTTAGCAAATATTCAAGGCACTTTACTAGGCAGTAAGGATACAAAGAGAAAAGAGGAAACACAACAAAATAGTCCCAACCTCCAAGGATCTCCAATTCTACTGGGGAAGGAAGGGTGGAGGGTGAGTTGGGCACTTGACAAGTGCACACATACCACACATAATGGGAAGAGAGCTCACAAAAGGCGCCATGTAGGAAGCAGCATCTGAGTTAGACCTTGGAGATAAGTTAGGTATTTTAAGAGGCTAAGATGAAGAGTGAAGAGAATTCCAGGGACAGATTAGACTCTACAAAGACACAGAGGCAGGAAATGGAATGCCAAATTTAGGGAAAAGTAAAAAGACCAATTAGCCTGGAAAACAGACAGCAGGGAGGGGAGTAATGGGAAATAAATGTGCAAAGATGGGTTAAAACCAGAATGTGGAAAGCTTTCAATGCCAGACTGAGGCATTTAGAGGCAATAGAAGGCCATATGAACAAACCTTAACAATATTATAATCTTCATTCCATATATGTGTGTATATATATATATATATATATATATATATATATATATATATATATAATAGTAACAATGCTAGCTAATTTATTTATTTTTTGCCTTTTTGGAGGGGGAAAGCAGGGCAATTGGGGCTAAGTGACTTGCCCAAAGTCACACAGCTAGTACATGTTAAGTGTCTGAAGCCAGACTTGAATTTAGGTCCTCCTGACTCCAGGGCTCGTGCCAACTAGCCACCCCAATGCTAGCTAATTTTACATAGTACTTTAAGATTTTGGAAGGGGTATAGTTTCCTTTTGTGCATATTTGTTTCAATGTTGTCTCCCTCCCCCCTTAAGTTCCTTGAGGGCTGAAACTTTGAAATCTCTTGCCTCTTTTTATATCCCCAGTGCTTAGATTGTGCCTAGAATATAGTAGGTACTTAATAAATGTTTATTTATTGATTGATTGATTGATATCATCTAATTTGATAATCACAGGAATGTAACAACCCATGGAATAGTTACTCTTTTTATCCTCATTTTACAGATGAAGAAACTGCAGTTGACAAAAGTTAAGTGACTTAAGTGACTTGCACAGGGTCACACAACTGGTAAATGTCTGAGACCAGATTGAACTCAAGTCTTCCTGACTCCAAGTCCCATATTCTATCAATTATATTACTCAGTTGCGCACACACACACACACACACACACACACACACACACACAAGTATTACCTAAAGCATTTGTGAAAATAATCAACTGATACATCCATACTTTTCTGAGGATTTCACAGTTTGTTTGTTTGTTTGTTTTTTACAACAATCCTTTGACATTGGGAGCATAATAATAACTAATCTACGTTATGAAAATACAACCTAAATAAAATCTTTCCAGTTATCAGATAATTCCATTTGACCCACTGGCATGATTTCCTTTGCCTCTCTACCTTCTTCTCTCCCTTTCTAGAATGCCAACATGGGTATATGTTTTCTGTTTTTGTAATCCACAGAAATCAAGTTGATTTTCTCATCAGGTTATTCCCCCATGTGAATATATATTATATTATATCATATATATGATATATAATATGTATTCATATGTAATATATATTAGTACATATATATATTATAAACTGCTGAAACCAGGAATTTGAAAAGGAAAAGCTGACAGCCTAGAATGTTATAGTACCAGTAGACATCAATATAATAGGAAGGCACACCTTACTAGAGAGAGTTTTCTTTTTGGTAAAAGTGTACCTGTCTGAAAAGAAAAATAATATGTGACCTACTGCAAAGGGGTTGAAATAACTGAAATAATGATGGACTTTCAGCTCCCATTTCTCAGTAACCTATCATGTCCTAATCTGTAGTGCTCTTAAACATAAATGGTCCTGAGAGAGCTTTGTAATAGCTTTTTTTCTAACAGAATTGCTCCTACTTAAAGAGCCAGCTAGATTGATGGTTGACTCCATTTCGTGGACAGATATGGTGAAGTGGTTTCTATTAGGCCCATGTAATTAAAAGTTTCAAAATGCAACCCCGGCCTCAGTGAACTGGGGGACAAGGGAATCTATCTGTCTGAGGGGGAAAAGAAAACTAAAACTTCAAATTTCAATCATTTCTGGTAATTGAGGATAGGAAAAACAGAGATAATAAAAGTTCACTGAAAATGGCAAAGCATCAGGTCAGCCTGTATGTTTTACCTTCTCTACAACTAAATTATGGATTTGGTGAACACAGAGAAACCAGAGTATTTGAATCCCTCTTCTCCTGACTTTGCTGGTCAACCTCTGCTAGGGCCGGTAACAAGTGGTAAGATACCCCAAAGTCAGGCAGCCAAAGGAAGTGAGGAAGAATCTGAGGCGATCATCAATCTACAAACTGAAGCAACAACCCCCTGGATCATCAGAAGTTAGAAAAAAGGCTAACGATTCTTTCCAAACCAAAGGAAAACTTAAAGGTGCATACCATGTTTTGTTGCAGGGGGAGGGGAGATGAGAAAATCCAAATTCAGATTTGTCTTTGGAACAATTTCCTTGGGATAAAAAGGGGGCTTGAGGAGGATTCAAAAACAGATATACTTGACTTCATGGTCCACAGTCTATTCCAAACACATGATGAAATAAAGAAAATTTGCAGGGAATCCACATTGATCACACATGAAACACATGTCTGAACATGGACTCTGAGTAACCTTATCTTTCATTTATTCGTTCATTCATTCATTCATTCATTCCTGCATGTATTTAATAATCATTTGTTAGCTATGTACCCCATATATAGCACAAACTTCAATAAAAATGGCAGAAGGTATGGTGCTCATCTTATAGGTGTTTGTGGTCTAATTGGAAAGACAAGACATACATACAAAAATTAACCAGAGAACAGCCACAAGGCAAGATATAAATAAAAAGTACATAATGATGTGGAACAGAGATTATATGTAATTACTACTTGACTACAAAGTATGTAAGGGAGAGTTCAGTTTGACTTAATCAAGGAAGGCTTTTTGGAAGAGTATAATGTAACCTGACATGCATTCAACAAGTGTCTACCACATTTAAGTTAGAGGCAATATGGCAGAGTGGACAGAGGGTTGAACTTGGACCCAGGAAGATCAGGTTCAGGTCTGGCACATGCTGGCTTTATAACCTCTGACAACTTCATTTAACTTCTCAGCGCTCTAGGCAACAAAGATTATAAATTGCAGTGAAGGTGATAATTTACATTGGTAGGAGTTTTTCACTGGGAGTTAATTATATAAATGAAATCACAGTTCTGTTCTCCATCTCTATCTCTACCATATGCAAAACAGAATGGATACAGAATGAAAAGCACTCTCTGCCCTAAAGGAATTTATGTTCATTCTACTGAAGCCTTGATATTTATTTATGTTCATTCTACTGAAGCCTGGACATCCTGTGGTGATATTTATTTATGTTCATTCTACTGAAGCCTGGACATCCTGTGGTCTCTGTTGATGCTACTGTAATGGTTAGGTTGATTCCCATGTTGTCTGGGACATAGTAGGTGCTTAATAATTGTTTATTGATTAAGAATATGACCTTATTTCAACATTGGATGCTTAGTAACAGTTTTATGATGGTTAAATGTTACCTCATACATAATATCAAGAAAAGACTTTAAGTCTGGTTTTATATATATATATATATATATATATATATACACACACACATATATATATATATATATATATATGTCTTATTTTTCCAGGTTCGACAGCTGTAACTGTGAATAACTTATCAGATATACTTAACCAATAACTTCATAATACTACAAAGTCCCTGATTTTTATGAATATCAAATTCACTCACAAGTTTGAAATGAAATCATATTTTTCATATTCCTCCTGTCACAAAGCTACTGTTGTTATGATTATTTAATAAGCTGATTTGGTCAAATGTCCCTGTATTTTGAGTTAAGCCAATAATTAGAGCTCCTTGTTTTATGACTAGAATAAATGCATCTTCAGACTCTGAGCTTTGATGATTCATACATTTAGAATTTAAGACATTGATGCTGTAGGAATGAATGCCTGCTCGATTGTGTCTACAGAGAGACCAAAGTTACCATATCATATTCTTACCAATGTAGGCATTTCAATAATTAATGATTTGTAATATGCAAAAAGATAATCAACTGGAAATTGAGGACTTCAGTACTGAAGATTGTAATTTTCTTAGAGAGATGACATTTAAAGCATAAAGAAGCCTGATTTAAAAGGGAATGAAAAGAATATTATGTGAATATATAAAAACAATAATCTGCAGAGGGATGGGAAGGTCATGGATGACTCATGTATTCAATGGGCCTGTGCAATTATCAAACCATCTTATGAAATCCAGTCCTGTTGCTTGAGACCCTATATGGACAAGAATGGGAAGATGTTATGAATGGAATTTTATTCAATCAAAATACATTCTCATGATGGATATCTTTCTGTAAATGATATTAATTTGCCAAAATATTCAGTGCTAGCTACTTTAACAAATCACATGTGATTGTTTGGGAAATAATTACAAAGGCATACTTGGGCTCCAATCTAATGCACCAGGGTAGGTTGCTGGCAATATGCCCAAACTAGAAAGTCCTTACAGTTTTGACAAGTGAACTAGTACTGTCTAGAGGGGAAAAAAATCCACTTTATTAATCTGAGACTTTTGCTTTTACTTTTTTGTGGGCGAATTTTTAGGTCACCAAGAGACCACCTGTTATCCCCCACTTTTTCCTCTTCCTCCTCTGATGATACAAATTTATTGAGGAAATACAAATTTATTTTTGGATGTGCCAGACACTGTGCTGGGTTAAGAAGTTTAAGATAAAGTTCTTGTCTGTGAGGAGTTTGTTGTTATTGTTTACTTATTTTCATTCGTGTCTGACTTCATGACCCCATCTGGGGTTTCTTGGCAAAGATACTAAAGTGGTTTGCCATTTCCTTCTCCATTTTATTTTGCAGATGAAAAATCTGAGGTAAAATGTCACATAGCTAGTGGGTGTCTGAGGCTGTATTTGAACTCAGGTCTTCCTGACTGTAGGACCAATGCTCTATCCACTGTACCAACTAGCTGCCCTATGAGAAGTTGACAGATCATGAACTGGGGAGATAGGAACTATAGGCATGAAAGAGATACCCAGCATAGCTTCAAGGGTCTGTGATTTCATCTACATAGATACTCCCTTTACCAGTACGAATTGCACCCTCTTTGACCCTTCATAGATGATCTTTCAGAGATTCTGCGACCAAAAATTTTATCACTTTATAAAGTGATGGTGATGAGCCTCTCTGAATTCAACTAGACTGACCTTCAAAGAGCAGGCACGTAGATAGTTTCCTGGACCTGCACTCAAAGCATTTCTAATTTAGTAAGACTTACCAGGTCCTATATTCTGCTTGGCTTCCTATTCAAATCCAGAATGAGTTCTCCCAAAGGGTAAGCATGGAGTTCACAAAACAAGATTTTGTATGATAAGTGTCAAATAAAGAAGGCCTCCAAAAAGGGGAACGGGGGTCTAGAGGAGGGGGAAAACATTTTCACCGGCATGGCTAGCTGAGCAAAACTTGCTTCATGACAAGAGGTAGGATTTCTGTCAGAGTGGAGGGTGAGTAGTATAAGAAATCTCTTTTTATACAAGCCATTCATTAACAGCCTATCTATGCATACTAGGTACTGTGCAATGCAAATCAAATATAATCCCTGTACGCTAGGAATTTGTAATTTGAGGGGTGGAAGTATTAAAAGAAATAGAGACAACGTAGAACAGGGGCAGATATTAAATAACTGATTTGTGAATTAACTTGATATGAAAATAAAAGGATGCAAAGAGGAAAATTCATATTGTGGAGTACTAAAGGAATCTCCTTTGGATAAAGCTTTTAAATCCTTCACTATACTAGTGAATTTCTTTCCATCTGTTATTGCTTATCAAACTTGGACATAGAGTTTGGGTGCCATATTTGGCGAAAATAGACTAGCAATAAATTCAATTTCTCTCATGCTTTAATAAAAAAGAAATTTCTACAGAAATGCAAAAGGGATTATCTTCCATGCAGTGGATAAGGTACTCTTTGGCATAGCCCAAAACAAAAGAGAAAGCATAGTCATACTCCTCAAAATGTGGGGTCTAGAATAGAATACAATACTCGATGTAGCATGAAACAGGATTACCTTTATTGATTTACTTCTTTTTTTTTTTTTGAGGGCAATTGGGATTAAGTAACTTGCCCAAGGTCACATGGCTAGGTTTTTATTTGTGTGTGCATTAAGTGTCTGTGGCCAGATCTGAACTCAGGTCCTTCTGACTCCAGGGCCGCCACTCTACTGACTGTGCCACCTAGCCACCCCTGATTTACTTCTTTTAATGAAAACTAGACTTGCATGAGCTTTTTTTGACAGCCACTTTTTTGGTATTTGTCCTTATTTAGATGCTCTTTTCTCTACTTTTCAAAAGTTCCTTTCAAATCTAAGCTTAGCAAAGCTTTCATTAAAAGTAAATTTACCCCTGTTCTTCCTCTGAGATTGTTTAGTCAGGATTTTACTGTTTAGATTTAGAACCTCCCATCCTTTTTAACTCATCTCCCTTTTTAGCATTTCTACATATGTGATCATACTTATATCTAAAATCTACTTTCTTAAAGTAGAGGGCACATTTCTAAGTAGGTCATGTATATTCACCCTTGGCTCTAAGATGAATTTTAAGATTATGTATTTATTTTTCCCCAAAGAATTGTTTTACCTCCACCTTATTAACTAGGTCTCCCTTAATGGCCTATATTAATTTCAGAGAATCACTTCCTCTCATTGCTTCTACTACTATTTGAGATGAAGTTATCAAACCAAGTGAGTGGTAAATCAGTTTCTTTGCCTTTAGAAAAAAGAAAATCCCAGATGTTCAAGTATTTGAGACCTCTGCCACTATTTTATTTTGCTTCTGTGAAAATTTTAAAATTGGTTTTAGAGGAGCATCATTTATATCCTCCACCTGTCTGGGTGATCCATAGTATATTAGCAAATCAATGCCATTTATATCTTTATCTCTTATTCTTATGCATATGTTATTAATGGAGCTCTATATAAGTGTAAATTCTCTTCCCTAATCCCTTTTATTAGATCTATTTCATTTGAACAAGATGCACCTTTTCATTGTCATATTTCAGTCATTAGTTCCATTCCATCAGTATATATTCAAGTCTATAAGATTATATTCATTTTTTTGTTGAAATTTCTTTTGTTGTTTATCACAAATATTAATAGTGTCATGTAGATTACACATACCACAAAAGTGTTCCTGCCTCTTTTTCTTATTATTCTGAGGACTTCTTACATAATTGCTTTCTTGCTACATCATTTCTTTTATTCTTTACAGAATTTAAGTTTTATCATTTGACCTGAGTATTTGTTCTTCAATGATCCAAACCCTCTAGTTAAAAATCTTTCTTTTCATTTGTCCCACTATTAATTGTTAGAAAGGACAGAGAGAAGGAATTCCCAACTTTTTTTCATGCCTCCTGGTTTTCAGTAAATCTTTTCAGACCCCTTATTCAATGTGAAAGGAAACAAATTCTAGGATTTATTGTACATACATATAAAAGAAATATTTCCTGTACCTTCTTGACAAATTTCTCCTACTTAATCTGGCACATATATCTCAGGTTGAAAACTCCTGCTGTAGGTGAAAGAACGTTTTCGTATGTTACCTGCTCTCATCCCTCTTCTGTGTCTAAATCTTGAATTGGTAGAAAACTGTATCTTTTTTTCTTTTCCTTTTCTTTGTGTCATACTTCTTCCAGCAATTCCAGTTCTCTGAAATTCAGATCTGGGCAATGTTGGCAGGAGTCCTTTAGCTGATCTCAGTGTAATAGTAGTGCACAAAGTAAAACAATCTCTATTCTTATTAGACCATAACTAAAAACTTTATTTTTAGCAAAATGACTCGTTTGAGCTATTTTAAAAGTCAGGTGGTATAGAAGAAAAATTGTTACGATGAGTTTGTGAGCAAGCAAAAACATGAAACCTCTCCTTGGGGTCTTAAATGCTTATTTTCTAGAAAACAAAGTATCTGGTCTCACCTAAACACATTTGCAATTTGTGTAGTTTTGTTCGCTTAATATAATGTATGAGCATATGTCATAGTGTGTTTCTTTCACAAGAACTTCTCCACTTGGATGTTTAACTCCAACATACATTTCCAGATTTGTTCATCATTAAACTTCTTCACAAACTCTACTTTCCAGCAAAACTTGTCCATTTGCTGTTCTCCAAATTTGGCATTTGCTTTCTTGCCTTTAGAAAGGCTATGCCACCATGCCTAGAATGCCTCTTTTCCTCATCTCCAACTCTTAGAATATTCTGAGAATTTGTGAAATAGTTGTTTTTAATGAGTAAAGAAAAAGTATATGTTAATATAAGTGATTTTAGCAAAAGACAGTCAACATTCATGTTATGTAACAATATTGCTCACAGGACTTGGTCGCTGTAATCTGAAAGATCCTGTGCTAGGAGGTTGGAAAAACCTTCATCTTTTTATGACTATCTGCTTAGAAAATCTGTTAGGGATATCATTTTATTAATCATAAAATCTACTTACACAGCAAGCTGATTTTATTTTGAGTGCAGCTGCAACTGACTTTTCTCATTGGATATGTGCCAGTTCAGGTTGGTTAGAAATCAAAATTTTTGTCAATTAAGACACAACTGGGATAGTTTGGAGGTCTGGGCTTAAAGGTACCCTGGGGTGAACTATTTGAAAAATAAAAAATCTTCTTGTATAATCATTGCCAGAACAGCTTAGAATGATACAGGTGTATGGTATTAATTAATATAATCATCATTTGCATGATATCCTATAATTTACTGAAATAATAAAATAATAATAATTGTAATAATGGTTAAAAAATCAAAACTTTTAAAAATCAGCTTTGAAAGTTTGGGCTTTGTATTTTTCTTTTGGAGGGCAGTTGGGGTTAAGTGACTTGCCCAAAGTCACATGGCTAGTAAGTGTGTCAAGTTTCTGAGGTCATATTTGAACTCAGGTCCTCCTGATTCTAGGGCCAGTGCTCTATTCACTGTACCACCTAGCCACCCCCTTTGTATTTTTTTTAACAGTAAGGCACACCTACCTACTAAAAGCTTCAGAGTTTAAGTTTTTGTATCTTAATTCTAGCTAAAGCATAGTCCTTTGACTATATAACTATAAAGCCCAGGAATTTAAACTGGTTGTTACCTTAATTTTCCTGTCACAAAGTGAAATATTCAAATGCTGACTTGTTACTATTGTTAAAGTTTAATGGTATTGACTGAACAATTTGTTAATGGTGTAACCATGGGCAATTCATTTAATCTTTCTGGGACTCAATTTCCTTATCAATAAAATAAGGAGTTTGTACTAGATTTTTTCCCTTGTGACTGTGTCCTGTGATGTTAAATGGTTGTTAGGTTGATAAGTATCTTGGTGATTTCATGATAAAACATGCCTATGTATTCCAATTGTACAAAAAATTGGAAACTGTGAGCAAATGACCTTTTTCTGGCCATTTCCAAATTGTGCTGCTTGTTGTGTATGGTTGTAGTTTGTCCTTTGCTCTTGAAAAAGATCATGACATCAGGGAGGTGATGATATAATTTTGATTTGAGGGAGGGAGGCTGCTTACACACTAGCCATCCTCCATCTCTTCTCACCAGAATTCAGATTCTATCCCTAGAACTCAGACTCTATCCCTAGAACTCTGTCTCTGATAGGTAACATTTCACCTTATCTTACCCGGAAACAGGTCCCATGTCACTTTCTGGGCATTTCCAAACCACACCACCACATGCATACCCTCCTACCCCTTTCAGTCTCTAATTATCTTTTATGTGGTATCTTTTCCTATTAGAATGTATGTTCCTTAAGAGCAAATGCTGTCTTTATTATTGTTTATATCCCTGACACTTAGCACAGTTCCTGATGCATAGTGCTTGATAATTTTTAAACTAATCATTCATTTGTTATTAATCTTAGCTTTATACTCTTTTTTAGAGGGGCTAAGGCAAAGCAATTGGTGTTAAGTGACTTGCCCAAAGTCACATGGTTAGTAAATGTTAAGTGTCTGAGGCCAGATTTGAACTCAGGTCCTCCTGACTCACTGCACTACCTACCTTCCCCCTTAACCTTATACTCTTAGAATAAAGAGGCATAACTAGAAAACAATTTAAGTGTAACAGATCTGGGAGCTTTAAAAGTTTTCAAGCTTAATGTAAGTCAACATTGTGATATGACATCCAAGAAAGCAAATTGAATTGTTAAGCATTATGAGAAGCATGTCATGCCATATCTGGAATATTGTGCTTAATTACGAATGCCAAACTGCAGTAAGCATATTAAAAAGTTGGAAATTCATATTGATACCACATAGGGATCAGTTGAAGGAAATGAGGATGTTTAGCCCAGAGAAGGAAGACTTAGATTTAGTCAGATAATAAAGATCTATTAAGCATCTGTTGTGGACCAGGCACTGTGCTAAGGTAGGAATACAAAAAGGAACTACATTTTCTGTCCTCAAGGAGCTCACAATCTACTGGGGGCGGGGAAGGTAAGAACAAATAGAAGGAATAAGGAAGTCAAAAAGCAGAGGAGTTGAGGGAGGAAGATACCCTGTGTGGGGTGTGAGAGAGAAGGCTAAAAGGTGATTTGTTGAGAATCTCTTTTTTTTTTTATTTTAACAAATGCTTTATTAACTTCTGGTTTACATCATTCATTTCAGCCAGATTTTGAGTTACAATTTTTTCCCCATTTTACCCCTACCCACCACCCCAGAATAGGAGTCCCACAAGATGTCCCCTCATCCAATCTGCTCTCTCCCATATCTTCTCCCATACCTCCTTCAACTTTGCCATTAGGGCAAGGTGAATCTCTGTGCCCCAATACCTGAACATCTTATCTCCCAATTACATGCAAAATAGTATTACTAATATTATTTATATATATTTGAAACATTTAATTTTAAAATTTCAAATTTCAGATCCATTCCCTTCCTCCCTTGTCACGCACTCCCTCTGGGAGGATAAGCAATTCAGTATGTGTTGTACATGTATATCTATGCAAAACATTATCATAGTAGACACATTGTAAAAGACTGCTTATATTTCCCTCCCACCCATCCCACCCCCCACCAATTTCCTAGTTTGGTCCATTCCCTACTTTGGTCCATTCCCTACTTTGGTCCTGTCCCTCTTCTAAAGTGGGGACTTCCAACCTCCGCTACCCCCAGAATGCCCTCCCCTCCATCATCGCCCCTCTCATTCCCCTTCCACCTACTCTCCTGCAGGGTGAGATATACCATTTATTCTGTATGTCATTTTCTCCCTGAGCCAAATTCAAGAATATGGTTTTGCCTTTTTGCCATCCTGTTCTTCCCCTCCCCTGCAACTACTTCCCCTTGCCTCTTCTACATGAGATAGTTTACTCTACCCTGTCTCTCCCCATCTCCTCTTGCCACTTTCCTCTCTTACCTCTTAACTTCACCCCTTAAGTATCATCCCTTCCCACCAAATTCAACCTGTGCCCTCTATCTATGTATACCTGTAAGCATATATACGCACATTCACATATGTATTCATATGACCATATACCCTTCTTCAATTATTTTCATAATGAGGAAGGTTTCGTCAGTCACAGTTATTGTTTTTCCATGTAGGAATGTAAATAGTTCATCTTTGATAGGTTCCTTTTGATTTCTTTTCCCTGATTACCTTCTCAAGCATCTCTTGCTTCTTGTGACTGAATGTCAAATTTTCTATTCAACTCGGGTTTTATCCTCAAGAATGCTTGAAAGTCCTCTATTCCACTGAATGACCATATTTTCCCCTGAAATAAGATACTCAGTTTTTCTGGGTAGGTGATTCTTGGTTTTAATCCCAGCTCTTTCGACCTCTGGAATATCATAGTCCATTCCCTTCAATCCCTCAGTGTAGAAGCTGCCAGGTCCTGTGCTATTCTGATTATGTTTCCACAATATTGAACTTGTTTCTTCCTGGCTGCTTGTAGTATTTTCTCCTTGATCTGGGAATTCTGGAACCTGGCTGTAATATTCCTAGGAGTTTTCTTTTTGGGATCGTTTTCAGGAGGTGATTGGTGGATTCTTTCAACCTCTATTTCCCCCTCTGGGTCTAACACACCAGGGCAATTTTCCTTCAGAATTTCTTGAAGGATGATTTCTAGGTTCTTTCTTTGATCATGGCTTTCAGGTAGTCCAATAAATTTTAAATTATCTCTCCTGGATCTATTTGCCAGGTCAGTGGTTTTTCCCATGAGATATTTCACAATGCCTTCTATTCTTTCATTTGTTTGGATCTGTTTAACAGCATCTTGATGTCTCATAAAGTCATTAGCTTCCATTTGCTCCAGTCTATCTCTGAAGCAATGGATCTCCTCAGTGAGCTTTTGAGATTCTTTTTCCATCTGGCGAATTCGGGTTTTTAAGGCATTCTTCTCCTCATTGCCCTTTTGAGCCTACTTTGCCATTTGAGTTAGTCTATTTTTTAAAGTGTTATTTTCCTCAGTCAGGCTGTTGACTCTCATTTCATACTTTTCCTGCATCCTTCTCATTTCTCTTCCCAATTTTTCCTCCACTTCTCTTATTTGGTTTTTAAAATCCTTCTTAAGGTCCCCTATGGCCTGTAACCAGCTCATATTTTCATTTGGGGCATGAGTTCTGACCTCACAGTCCTCCTCCTGTTCCCTGCTTCTATCCTCTTTGCCCCCAAAAGAGGAGTCTAATGTTGCATTTTTCTGTTTATTTTGTTTCCTTTGCCTAGGCATGTTGCCACTTAATTACTTGACTTTTGGGCTTGTTGCTACAGTAGGACTCTGCCACCAGACAGGAGAGCTTGCATCCCAAATGTGGGGTCTTCACAACTTCCAGAGGTATTAGTTGGGTGGCCTCTGTAAAGCCTCCACACACTCTGGCAAGTTGGATACCCATCCCAGACCTCCCCCCCAGACCACAATCCAGATCCAAGCAGGTTAAAGCAAGAGTGATTAACCCCCAGACTGATTGCTGAATCTCCCTACAGTTTGCAGACCAGGAGCTGAAGCTGCCCCTGAAGCTACAAAATGGTGGCTGTGCTATGGCTCCTCAGAGGCTTCTTGCCCCCAGGGAAAGAAGCCTGATGTGTTCCCCAAATACTGGTCCCAAAGTCCAAAGGGCACTAACCTCTCACTTTGTCCTAGGCATATCTGTGTTGATAATTCTGGAATCACCACGGCTGCTGGTGTTCTGGGGTCCCTCCAGCTGGCTGCTGGCCCTGCCACCCTAGAGCTAAAACTATGGCTCATAGGGGCCTGGGCTTGGCTCCCAGAGCGATGCTCTGTCGGCTCCCAGAGTGCTATGCTGGCTGCTCCTTGCAGGGCTGCTGGGCTGTCCTCAGCGGGAGGTTAGCTTCTCTGTGTCGTTCTGTGGGTGCTGGAGCTCCAGAAGTTGTTCAGAGTCTACTTTTTACATAGTTTGGATGTGGTGTGGGGGGAGCACCTTGGAGGTGCTGTTTCTACTCCACCATCTTGGCTCTGCCCAAGAATCTCTTGATAATAACAACAATAATGCTTTTACTTCACAAAGCCTTTTTTGTAAAGGTCTCAGAGTTCTCTTCAATAAATTGGATCATGTTTGCTCCACTTATGAAACTTCTGTACAAATGAGCAAAACATTCTTTTCATTGACCTTTCTTAGGACTTAATGAGTTAACTGCCTGGTTTCCAAATGAAAACAACTTTATCTGCCCTACATCAGCTTATCCATGGCTGGAGGCACACATATTAAATTCAATGTGCCAATATGTGTTAGATTTAATGTGTTTCCTATTGAAATATAATAGAATAATGACCAAAAGACTTTCCCAGTTTCATTGGATGGTAATATTTGGATCAATAAGCTCTCAATAATTTTGAATGGTAGGCTAAAACTAATTATATGTAAGTTAATTGGGATAAATGTAAAGTCCTGCATATGGGTTAAAAAAATCCACTGTATAGATATAGTATAGGCAAGGTAATAGGGCAAGTTTAATGTGAGTCAGTATTGATATAGATACCAAAAAATATTATGGCAATCTTAGGCTAACTTTTATACATTTTTGCACTCCAGACAAGCTGGGCTACTAGTTTTACCCCAAGCTTGATATGTTGTTTTCTGCTATATTTTATATATACAAGCTATTTCTGATGGCTGCCATTTACCAATCCTCTTTATTTCTTCTGTCAGAGGCAGGTCATGTCTTACCAGCTCCATAAAATCTTCCTTGATTATCCTTCTATCTCCCATGATTGCTATACTATCCCTGATAAAAAAAGTTCCTGAATCCCTTTGTCTGATTGCTCCTTTTGCCTTTTCACTACACTCTCTAACTTGTATTAAAATTATATGTGTTAATGTTGTATTCCATCAATAGTATTTAAGTTCCCTGAAGACAGAGACTTTCTTATTTTTGTCTTTATCTCACTTGCTCATGACATTTTGTGCTAAAGTCTATGTTGCTAAGGTCTCTTCTATAGTACTGTATCCAATTCTGGACAATAGAGTTTAGAAGTCATATTGACCAGGCTGGTCACATTGACCAGGACACAGAGATATCATGTCAAAGAAACTGCTGTTTATCTTAGATGCTAGAAGGCTGAAGGGGGGGGCATAATTATTGTCTTTAAATATTTATAGAGCTCTCAAGTAAAAATGGAATTATTTTTCTTGGTAGAACGGATGGGTAGAAATTAAAGAATGGATGATTTCAGTGAGATATAAGAAGAATTTTCTCACAATTAGAGTTGTTCAAAGTGGAATGAACTGTTTCAGGAGGTAGTAAGTTACCATATGGCTTGAAGAAGCAGCTAAAAGAGATGTTGGGGGCATAATTCACAATTTGTATAAAGGTTAGACTAGATGACCTCTGATACCCTTTCACACTCTAAGGCTATAATCTTACGGATATAGATCCTCAATGATCATTTCTTAGTTGATGATAAATATACGTAATTATGCTGTAGGAAATTCTAAGAAATGATCTTTCAGTGTGTATATATGTGCATGTTTTATATATATATACATATATATAGTGTGTGTGTGTATATATATACATGTATCATACACATATGTGAATAGAGTTATATATGTGTGTATGCATATTAATATACACACATCAAGTTTAGGTATCCTAAAAAATGGCTACAATGAAGGAAGAATAGCAGTTGATATACTTAAAAGTTCAGAGAAAACAAAATTCAAGAAATAACCCATTATTAAAACCCATGATTTCAAATGTCCATAGGCAAATGTCCAAAATTTAGGCAATAGGTAAGAGAAACTAGAGGTAGTAATGAAAGGAGGCAAATATAACATTGTAATATCAATGAGTCTTAGCAGAATAGAATCCATGACTAGAATGTAGTTCTGGATGGGATGGAAGGAAAGACACAAGCATTTGTCAACCGCTTATGTGCCAGGCACTGTGCTCAGTGCTAGGAATATAAATACAAGCAAAAAGAAAGATAGCCCTGTCCTCAAGAAACTTACATTCTAATGGGAGAAGAAAATACATAAAAAGGAGCTGAAAATCAGGGTGGATGGAATAGGGGAGAGATGAAGGTACTCAGTTCAGATCATGATCTTGAAATTCAGAAATTCTGGTTTCTGGTGGAAAATGAAGGCAGATTAGCATAAGCATCATTATAAAGCAGAGGCTTCAGGAGGAACTCACCAAGGAGACAAAGGGCTGGGCTCTGCAAAGTTATATTCCATGGTGAGCTAGCTGCCAGGATGGTGGGATATTCTAGGGTCAGAAGGTATCAGGCACTGAAAGAAATTGCAAGATGAGACAATGGGAAAGATGATTTTGAAGTCTAGGAGGTCAGGAACAGGACTGAGAGGCGAAGACATCATTTTGAATGTAATTAGGGCTATTTCATGGAACATGTTTAGGACTGCTTATCTTGCTTTCAGTCACCCAGGAGATGATAAACTACCTAGCTGCATCTGACTGTGTCATAGTTATTGTTGGAGGACTGGATTCTTTGAATTGATGAAATGATTGACCTCTTTTTGGCTGAGCCAGCAGAGTCAATGACTTCTTGTATTTTCAGAAGGAAGAAAGTTTCCAGGTTTAATTCTTGCTTTGGCTCTTCTGTATAGAAAGTAGTACTCAGTTCTCATGAGGTGAGTGAAGTGGAATTGCCTGTGTTCTTCACCCTCACCCTATCACCTCTTCTGCATAGAGCAGAAGAACTCAGCTAAGACATCTTGTATCTGTGCCTCTCCTAGCATTGTTTGCTTTGTATTTCCTGTCATGAATAAATTATTGGTTGAAACAGGATATATGGGGTGTTCAGGAGGACTAGCACCTCTGGTCTAAGGGTTTATAGAGCCCTTTTCAGGGATGCTCATTCACCTTTGGTGTTCACCTGATTTACCCAACTATGTGCAGCAGCCATGTCCTAGTAAACCATCTCAGCAGACAGGCTAACCCAGGTTCAGAGTAACCAACAGGTCTCAAACTGGTTGGTGAGTTAGGAGGATGTGTATCCCAGGCATGTGAAGACTTTCCCTGGCAAAATGGGTGGATGAGAATAATACTTTCCAATGGCTTAAAGGCTGCTGAAGCAGGTGCTGTGGAGTACTTAGAGCTTGGTCAAGCATTGAAGATACCAAGGTCATCCACTGCATCCAAGGCATTGTCAGGTGTCTTGACTTTTGTTCTGTCACTGGACTCTGATGATTCTAGAAGAGAGAGTAAGACTGATGACTTTTGTGCAACTCTGCCTCACTTAAATCCAATCCACATGCAAATCAAGATATTGTTCCATGATGCCATTGGTCATTTTTGAAAATGAAGGACAAACAATTCACAATCACATCATCCACCTAGCTCAAGACAGGACCAAAATTTGTTTCACTTTTCTTTTTGTAACTGCAATACTGATACCCTGCCTGGAACATAGTAGGAGCTTGATAAATGCTTCTTAATTGATTTTGAGCATTGTATTTTAAGAAGGCAGAATCATCTGAGGATATCAAGTTACCAGAGGGGAGAGCATGACAAGATTAATGGAGGGAGGAACAGTGACTTATTTAATCAGAGTATCCTATACTCTTAAGATTTATACTACAGGCTACCTGAACAGAAAGAGGAAAGAGATGAGGAATTTAGGAAAGCCTGATATCATACAAACATATAATAAAATAGTAACAAAAGATTTCAATTATTGAGACTAGAGGCTGGTCAACTGTGGCCCATGATCTTTATGTGATGTAATTTACCCTATTCTGCCTCCCCCTTTCCTCTTCTCCCAGTACAATCTTTTTTTTTAAACTTCTTAATTATTTTTATCATCACATCAAAGTCAACTTATATTCACACCCTCTATCTAGTTATACCCCTTCTAAACACCATAATAAAGATACAGTTCCCATGAGTTACAAGCATCATCTTCCCATGTAGGAATGTAAACAGTTTATCCTTACTGAACAACATGTTTTTTTTCCTATTTACTTTTTTATGCTTCTCTTGAGTCTTGTATTTGAAGATCAAAATTTCTGTTCAGCTATGGTCTTTTTATCAGGAATGATTAAAAGTCCCCTATTTCGTTGAATATCCATCTTTTTCCTTGAAAGATTATGCTCAGTTTTGCTGGGTAGTTGATTCTTGGTTATAATCCAAGCTCCTTTGCCTTACAGAATATCATATTCCAAACCCTCCAATCCTTTAATGCAGAAGCTACTAAGTCCTGCATAGTCCTGACTGTGATTCTACAATATTGAAATTGTTTCTTTCTGGCTGCTTGCAGTATTTTCTCTTCTACATGATAATTCTGTAATTTGGCTACAATATTCCTTGGAGTTTTCACTTTTGAAATTCTTTCAGGAAGTGATTAGTGGATTCTTTCAATGACTATTTTGCCTTCTGATATCAGGTCAGTTTTCCTTGATAATTTATTGAAAGATGCTGTCCAGGCTCTTTTTTTTTTATCCTGGCTTTCAGGTAGTCCAATAATTCTTAAGGTAGCTCTCCTGAATCTATTTTCCAGGTCAGTTTTTCCAATGAGGTAGTTCACATTTTCTTCCATTTTTCATTCTTTTGACTTTGTTTGACTGATTCCTGATATCTCATAAAGTCATTACCTTCCACTTGCCCAATTCTAATTTTTTTTAAAGCAAGTGGGGTTAAGTAACTTGCTCAAGGTTACACGGCTAGTCATTATTTATGTGTGGGTGCTCATTTTCTGAGGCTGGATTCAATCTAGGGTCATCCCAACTCTGAGGCCGGTGCTCTTACTCACTGAGCCACCTAGCCACCCCCCAATTCTAATTTTTAAGGAGTTATTCTCTTCAGCTAACTTTTGTCTATTTCATTTGGTCAATCCTACTTTATAAGGAGTCTTTTTTTTCCTTAAGTCAATTTTTGTTCTTTCTTTTCCAAGTTGTTGACTCTATCTTGCACACATCTCATTTATTTTCCCATTTTTCTTCTATTTCTCTTACTTGACTTTTATAATCCTTCTTGAGTTCTTCAAGAAGACTTTTGGGGCTTGAGACCAATTCATATTCCACTTTGAGGTTTCAGATGTGGGGACAGTGACCATCTTGTCCTCTTCTGAGTTTGTGTTTTTATATTCCCTGTCACCATAGAAGCTCTCTATGGTTAATGTTCATTTTTGCTTCTTGCTCATCTTGTTTGCCTATTTTCTGGCTTTTAAAGTTGAGTTCTCCTTATGGAGCACAAGGGACACTGTCCCAAGCTTCTTGCAATGGGGGTCAGGGGCCTGGTTACTGGCTTTGTGTGCTGGAGCCTCAGGTGCTGGCAGCTGGAGGTTATAGGGGTTTGGCAACTTACCTGGCGCTTAGCTGGAGTCTTACTGGTGGTGTCTGGCATGTGTGGGGTTTTTCTGAGTTCCCTGGGGCTACACTGAAGGACGGATAGGTCTAGGAGCTATAGGATGCTCATCTACCCTGGGTTATGCTAAAGTGTGTGGAGGTAGGGATGTCTCCCTGACCAGAGCTGCTCTGAAGCACATGGTGATTCTTTGAACTGGAGTCCCTGACTGTGCTAAGGGATGTACTGGGTTCTAGTGTTGTCAGTTGCCTGCTTCACCACCCTGGGGCTACGAATGTCCCACTGGTTTACCAAGGTGGGGCTTGCTGCTGGCTTGCTGTGATGCTTCCTATTTTGGAATGTGCTTCTCTTTTACCCAAGTGAGATGGACTGTTTTTGGTAGTCCTTCAGGTCTCCCAGACTAAAAACCTGCTGCATTCTATCTTTCCTCTGGCTCTGCTATTCTGGGGTGCTATTTTATGGTTGTTCCAAGGTGAATACAGGAGAGAGAAAGTGATTTACTGTTTACTCCACTATCTTGGCTCCCAGAAGTTGAAGATCATTTATTCTTGACAACTTTCCAGTGAAATTACAGAGACTTCATTTCTCTGTTTTATCAATCCAATAATTCTGTTAAAAAAAACAGCAGGAAATGATGTTAGATTGACATGATTTATTAATCTTGGAATTTGGAACTTTTAGGGAACTTAGAGATCAACCCTCTCATTGTCCAGATGAAGAAAATGAAGCTAAGAGAAGTTCAATCAATTACTTAATATCCTATACCTACAAAGTCACAGAATGGGAATCCAAGCCTGAATTTCCCAAATTACAAATTCAGTGTTCTTCCCATTACACTGATCACCTCTCCCAACTTACACCTCCCTGATTATTTTACTTTTTTTTTTTTAAATATTTCACAGTCATTTATTAAGTACCTGCTTCTTTGACATTGTGTTTGCAACTGGGCATATATAAATTAACAAACCCAACAAACTTTTCAATCCTCTTCCTTAGAAGTCATCTGCCCCAATCTCTTATTTTGTAGATGATGAAACTGAGGCCCAGAATTAAGTGTTAAGGACACTGAGGCCCAGAGAGGTGAACTTGCCCAAAATCTCCCAACTAGAAGATATTTAAGGGACAATCTGAACCCAGTTTTTCTGACTCCAAGTTCAGTGCTCTGCCCTCTACATCACTCTTTCCCTGTCTGCTTTACCAAATAGTACAATAGTACTAGAATAGTACAACTTAAGGGGCTTTCTCCAATGAAGAACAGTTTTTCACAATGCAATTTGGAATGACTTTCCATTTTGCCCTTGATCTGTGCCCACTTTCCCTGCCTGGCATGATAGGGGACCCCTCACTGTGGTATTAGAAAGTGAAAGTCAGGCCAGGGAGCTTTCAGTGAGGAGTAGTATTGGGTTTTCCAGTCATGTTAGAAAGCCCAACAACAGCTTCTCAAAAATGGTAGAGAATTTGTACTCTGAGGCTCCTTGCCCTGAATGGCCAGATATACCTCCTTAGGACTTAGAGTTTGAAATAGGGAAGGCTGCAGTCATCTTAGAGATAGCATGATGAAGCCAACCCTTTTCCTGGGGAATTCCTTGCCCTGTGGAATGCTGAGAAAATAGCCAGGGGATCTTTTGAGGGGGATTGTTCCTATGGTTAGAGCAGAAGCTGGGGTAATTTATGGGATCGTAGATTTAAAACTGGAAAGAACCTTGAAGAACATCTAGGCCAACCTCCCTATTCTACAGATGAGAAAACAAACTCAGAAGGGGTTGGTAATTTGACCAGAATCATACAGCTAATAGGTGAGTTCCTGGTAAAAGGACTGTGAAGGAGGAAAGCCACAGGTATCTGCTTGAAGGAGATACTTCCTATATCACTCATTCATCTATGAGGCAAGGCCTGAATGCTCCTGGCCCTTTTTTTTTCTTATCTTTTTTTTAATTAATTTTTTTTTAAAGAAATGCTTTATTAACTTCTGTTTTACATCATTCATTTCCGCCAGATTTTGAGTTACAATCATTTCCCCCCCATTATTCCCCTACCCAACCTCCCAGAATAGTAATCCCACAAGATATCGCTTCCTCCAATCTGCTCTCTCCCATACCTTCTCCCATACCCCCATCGACTTTTCCATTAGAGGAAGATGAATCTTTGTGTCCCACTGCCTGCACATCTTATCTTCCTATTACAAGCAAAAGAGTATTAATAATAGTATTTATATATATTTGAAACATTTAATGTTATGACCTCAAATTTCAGATCCATTTCCTTCCTCCCTTGTCACCCATTCCCTCTTGGGAGATAAGTAATTTAGTATATGTTGTACATGTCTAGCTATGCAAAACATTATCATAGTAGATATATTGTACAAGGCTGCTTATAATTCCCTCCCACTCATCCCACCCCCCACCTGGTCCATTCCCTACGTGATCCTGTCCCTCTTTTATAGTGGGTACTTCCAACCTCCCCTCACCCCAAGGATGCCCTCCCATCCATCATCCCTCCTCCCATCCCCCTTCCCCCTATCCTGCTGCAGGTTGAGATATCCCATTTACTATGTATGTCATTTTCTCCCTGAACCAAATTCAATGTGAATGTGGTTTTGCCTTTTTAGCCTTCCTTATTCTCCCCCTCCTTTGCAACCACTTCCCCTTGCTTCTTCTACATGGGATAGTTTACCCTACCCTGTCTCTCCCCATCTCCTCTTGCCACTTTCCTCTCTCACCTCATAATTTCATCCCTTGAGTATTCTCCCTTCCCAACAAATTCAACTTATGCCCTCTATCCATATATAACTGTAACCATACACACACACATTCACATATGTATTCATATGACCACACCCCTTCTTCCATTATTTTCATAGTGAGAAAGATATCATCAGTCACAGTTATTGCTTTTCCATATAGGAATGTAAATAGTTCAACTTTGATAAGTTCCTTTTGATTTCTTTTCCCTGATTACCTTCTCAGGCATCTCTTCCTTCTTGTGTCTGCGTGTCAAATTTTCTATTCAATTCTGGTTTTTTCCTCAAGAATGCTTGAAAGTCCTCTATTCCACTGAATGACCATATTTTCCCCTGAAACAAAATACTCAGTTTTGCTGGGTAGGTGACCCATGGGTTCATTCCCAGTTCTTTTGCCCTCTGGAATATCATATTCCATGCCCTTCGATCCCTCAGTGTAGAAGCTGCCAGGTCCTGGGCTATTCTGATTGTGTTTCCACAATATTGAAATTGTTTCTTCCTGGCTGCTTGTAGTATTTTCTCCTTGATCTGGGGATTCTGGAACCTGGCTATAATATTCCTGGGAGTTTTCTTTTTGGGATCTTTTCAAGGAGGTGATCTGTGGATTCTTTCAACCTCTATTTTGCCCTCTGGATCTAAAACATCAGGACAGTTTTCCTTGAGAATTTCTTGAATGGTGATTTCTAGGTTCTTTCCTTGATCATGGCTTTCAGGTAGTCCAATAATTTTTAAATTGTCTCTCCTGGATCTATTTTCCAGGTCAGTGGTTTTTCCCATGAGATATTTCAAATTGCCTTCTAATCTTTCATTTGTTTGGATCTGCTTAACAGCATCTTGATTTCTCATAAAGTCATTAGCTTCCATTTGCTCCAGTCTAACTCTGAAGGAATGAATCTCCTCAGTGAACTTTTGAGATTCTTTTTCCATCTGGCAAATTCGACTTTTTAAGGCATTCTTCTCCTCATTGCCCTTTTGGGCCTCCTTTGCCATTTGAGTTAGTCTATTTTTTAAGGTGTTGTTTTCCTCAGTCAGGCTGTTGACCCTCATTTCATACTTTTCCTGCATCCTTCTCATTTCTCTTTCCAATTTTTCCTCCACTTCCTCTATTTGATTTTTTTACAATGGTAAGAACTTGTCGTTCACGGCTATCTTTAGTGGGTGCATTTCTGAGGCCGATCTGATCTCGGGTCATCCAACGAGCGGCCTATACTGCACTAGCCCCCTTTAGGAATTGGGGACGCCCAAGGTCACACGCTAGTTTTTGTTGTGGATAAGTCTGACGGGCTTCTGATTCCAGGGCCGGCATCACTGCGCCACCAGCCCCCTTATTTGATTTTTAAAGTCCTTCTTAAGGTCCTCTATGGCCTGCAACCCGCTCATGTTTTCCCCTGGGGCTTTTGGAGCAGGACTTCTGACCTCACAGTCCTTTTCCTGCTCTATGCCCCCAAAATAGGAGTCTAGGGTTGCATTTTTCTGTTTCCTTTGCCTTGGCATGTTGCTGCTTAATTACTTGACTTTTGGGCTTGTTGCCACACTATGGCTTTAGGGCCAGATAGAGGAATTTTCGTCCCGAACGTGTGGGGGGCAACTTCCGTTTCTGGCAAGCTGTAAACCCACCCACGACTTCCACCCTAGATCACAATCCAGATCCAGGGAGGTTAAAGCAAGAGCGATTACCCCCCAAGACTGATCGCTGGATCTCCCTACAAATTTGCAGGCTGGGAGCGGGAGCTGCCTCTGAAAACTACAAAATGGCGTTTGTCCTCAGTGGCTTCTAGCCCCCAGGGGAGGGAGCCGACGCATTCCCTAATACCAGTCCCAAAGTCCATAGGACACTAACCTCTTACTTTGTCCTAGGCAAGTCTATGTTGATAATTCTGGAGTCGCCACAGCTCCTGGTGTTCTGGGGTTCCTCCAGCTGGCTGCTGGCCCTGCCGCCCTGGGGCTAAAACCTCGGCTCATGCGGACCTGGGCTCGGCTCGGCTCGGCTCCTGCGCTCTGCGCACTGCACGCTGCCAGGTCCCAGACCACTGCGCTGGTCCTTCCTGCAGGGCTGCTGGGCTGTCCTCAGCGGGAGTTTAGCTTCTCTGTGTCGTTCTGTGGGTGCTGGGGCTCCAGAAGTTGTTCAGAGTCCCCTTTTACATAGTTTGGGGGGAATCTGGGGGCAGAGTGGCTTGGATGAGCTGTTTCTACTCCGCCATCTTGGCTCTGCCCCCATTATTTTACTTTCTTAATAAAGAAGCTAGGTTTTTTGGGATCATCTCTTTCTTTTCTAAGCATTCACATATCTATTTAATGATATATTCTAGAATTTTGACTGGAATTTTGTGAAACTCATGGACCTAAAGGAGAGATTTCCTAACCCTGAAAAATTAGCCAACATGATATTTTTAACACATGGCTTTGCCCATACTTACAACTGTTAGCCCTAGTTTTCCTAAAACTGTTTCCACAATACTTGGTCTTCAGCCGCATTGCTTTTGTGGTCACACAAAATATAGAGATATTCAATAATCTGAAACTGTTCAAAAGTGTTATACTGTCTGGGCCTTGCTTTCCACATGCTCATGTTTTTCAATGTTTCAATCCCTTCCTTCTGTTAGGCAGTTGTCAGAATGATTACAAAATGTTCTTTGAAATATGACTGGTGGTACCATTTAAAGATGACTTTTGGTGGATCTTATTTGTGGCTGCCTCCTACCTTTTTTGGCATCTTCTCACCCCAAGCCATGTTCAGTTGCAAAAGGAAATGGAAAACATATTTGTTTAGTCAGTAACGGGTATGAGTTGTTTGTGCTTGCTTTTTAGGGGGGTGATTTGGTATTTATATTGGTTCTCTGATTGCTAGTGCACTTTTGATTCCTTGTTAATGGTGTTTGGAGGGCTGTGAAGAGAACTATAACAGCACAGAGTTATTTTCATAGGCTTCTTTCAAAGTGGCATAATTACCACAAATATTGCCTTAGCCACCCACTGAGACAATCAGAACTTAATTTCAGAAGAGGCAGAACCATAAGTAAGCAGAGGGAAGGGTAGAGCTGCAAAATACTCCTGTCATTGGAAATGGGCCCTTCTTATTTTTAAGGAGATCCTCAATACCTTGAGGTGATGGTCTCCATGATCTTACTTCTAATTACAATCTGGATAAATTGAATGCAGACTTCTTTCTTTGCATAAAATGCTCCCTCTACTACCTACCTACACCCTTCACCTACACAGCCCCCAATTAGAATTTATAATAAAGTCACAGAAGTGGGGCACCTTTTCCATTTATAGCTGTCCTGTATGTGTATAAAGAGATTTGGAATCATTCATTATATGCAGCCATTGCTTATAAATCTCCCCAGGCTTTCTTGCATTGTACTACAGTGGGCCTCATCTATCTTTTCTTTCCCCCTCTGTTGTGCCCCATCACCTTGACAATCTGTACAAGGAACTCTTCTCAGACAGGATATGTGTCTCATTGGTTCAAACCACTATGTCTGATCACCTTTTTTGCCATGGAAAATTCTTACATTGACCAGGTATTTTATTTAGCACGATAAAAATAATACCACTAAGCATGGTTGATTTAATTTTCTAGAAGATTCTTATTTTGTAGAACAATATTCATTTTCTGTAATAACAACAAAAAAATTGAAGGAACTATTATATGTGGAACATTGTACTAAGTACTAGGGGAAATATAGTTTATTTAAGGCATAGTCCTTGAGCGAGTGGGATTTGAAATCCAGGAAAGGGATGACAGCTATTACATATAGTTATAATGCATATCATATGATGATTAGAGAATTATAAAACCAAGTGGAAGGAGAGGTCATTATCAGTGTAAAGGTAGGGTCAAAATCACTTCACCCTATTTTAGTCTAACACTTTAACAAAGTAAGAACAGGTCCCAAACAGCCAGTCAGTCAAAAGACTTTTGACTAGATGCAAAAAGATCTTAGTAAACCATTTATTTAATCAAGTTAAATAATGCCTGACAAATGGTCTGTTCCAATTGGCTTTGGAATTTCATTCTGCCCTCTGGTTCCTGACTTTGGACATTTGCCTTTCTTTATATCCCCAGCACTTAGCACAGTACCTGGTACATATGTAATTGTTCATGGGCTCTTTTTGGATCAATCATATTTTTTCAGGCCCTGGACTTTTGGACTGCAGACAGTTTTCATGACTGGACTGAAAAGAAAAGTTGAAATAGTAAAAGAATCTGGATGAACATTTGTAAAAGGAACTTGAGAAAACAAGACACTTTCTAATGGAAGCTTTGTTCAAAATGCATTTTTGCAGAAGCTTCTTGCTGCATGATTCTTTATGCCATTGGCATTATGCTATGCCATAAAGTTAGCCTACTAGAACTCCCAGTTCTCATATGAACCATTTTATGGAAAGTTAGGATATGAAGAGTTTTTGCCATTGTATATTCAGTTGTGACTGATACCCTGGAAATCATCTTGCCCAAATTTTTGGAAAGGGATGAAAACTCAGGTTGTGAGAGGGCAAAACTTCTCTGGGCAAACATTGCAATATTAAAACTCTTCCCAAAAAATCTAGCAAAGGTATGGTCTGTGTATGAGAATGAACTTGAGCTCTGGATTCTGATTTTTCTTCTGACACCACTGTGAGATCCTATGAGTAATTAGATATTTGGTCTTATAATGCTATGCCATTTTGGATGATTATCTTATTTCCTATTATTTTTATCATTTTTAAGAGACTAATTCATTAAACTAAAACTAGTTTCTCAACCAGATTATCCCACTAAAAAGACCTTTGTAATCATCATCTCTGAGTTCTATAAACATAAACTTGACTTTAAGCTTATTGAGGGTGTGGAACATATTTTTTATTTCTTTTGTGTCCCATACCATGTCTAATGTGCTAGACACACAATAAGCCCTTTAATCAGTCATTTTTCCCTAAGAGCTGCCTTCATCAGATCTTACAAATTCAGCCATTTCCTTTTGGCATAGAAATTGTATTAGAGATGCCTTGTTGATCAATGTTGATCAATAACAACGAGTCTGTTTAAATTGTACATGACAATATATTTTTCTCTTTCCTCATATAAAGTTGTCAAGTCAAGGTCTATATCATGGTGGCTCATGTGATCTAGTTTCAAAGAAGGACTAAACATGCCTGAATTCTTGCCACATCCTAATTAGCAAAAGGAAAACGCTGTTTTGTAGTGTATTGCATTGTATATAATTTGTGCATCAATTCAAGTTAGTGTAACACTTGGGAATTTGCTATCAGAACTGTAAGATGTAATTAATAGGACAATGGGCCTGCACGTTCCAGTGGGAAGGGAGTAATTGCTCATTTGGGGGAGGTTCTATCATTGTTCTGTGGCTAAAAGGGTCTCATTTATTTCTTTGTAACTGCACACTAAACGGCAACCTGGAGCTCTCAGTGAGGCCTTGTCAGTATTCCCTGCTGACTAATGCTTTCACCTTAAGTTTTGTTTTCTTTTTAAACAACCAAAACTTAGCCAAAAGGTAGTCACTCTATTCAACACGAGTGGCACAATTAAATATTCCTAAAGTGGAATTCTTCCCCCCAGCCTATTTTAGACAGCATCATATTTGACAATAAATAATTAGAATGAAACCTCCATTCCAAAATGTATAATTCTTGATCTGGTTTACATACTCAGCTTTAACATGTTTTATGAGAAGCTTTGGCCTGTTTTGATAAATGGTTCAGTGGGTTAAATTCAGAATGGAATGTGAGACTGGTCAAGAATCAGGGGGGTGTGGAGAATAATTTGATTTTGAGATCAATCCATCAATAGAGGTTTATTAAATACCTTGTATAGTCCAGACACTGTGCTAGGTTCTGGAAATATGAAGACAAAAATGGAGCAACCTCTGTCCTTAAGGAGCTCATGTTTTAGGACAAACAATTAAGTTCATTTTTTTTTAGATTATTAGATTTGATCACCTACCAGATTTTCATGACTTCATGTGTTTGTACCTTGCTTTAAGGACCTCCCCCCACCCAAATAACCTTTGTACTGGTACTAATCACACTTGTCTTGAACATAGTAAGTACTTTAATAAATGTTTGTTGAATTGAATTGTTCCTACAAAGTTGTTTTTAAATCTATTTAACACATTTAATTTTATTTTAAATTCATTTAGCCAATTGAAAGGCAACTGATGTCTAGAATACCTGGGATCAATTTCTGCTTCTGACAACATACCAGCTGTGTGACCAAGGACAAGTCAGTTAATCTCAACAGTCCTCTTTCCTCATCTGCTTAATGAGGGGAATTGGAGTAGAAATTCTCCCAGCTTCCTTTCCTCTCTAGAGCTACATGATCTAATGACCCTAAAGTGGGATCCAGGATAGTCTGGCTCACTCTCCCAGAGACAGGATAGCTCAATCTTCCCCTAAGGGCTCTGGAATACCCTGAGGGATTAGAGTTTCTCTCTTTGTGCCCACTGGCTGTGTTTTCTCCCATTCCTAGGTACTAGTGAAGTTCCATTTAACCACTTAATATCAATTAACTTTTTACAAAGGGATAATTATTTAGAAGATATAGGAAAAAACATATATAAAAACATTCCCTCTCAAAACTTTAGGGACAGACCCTTAGTTCAGTTCCTCCATAACACTGGTCTCAGTTA
Organism: Gymnobelideus leadbeateri; assembly: GCA_011680675.1. Classification (NCBI taxonomy): domain Eukaryota; kingdom Metazoa; phylum Chordata; class Mammalia; order Diprotodontia; family Petauridae; genus Gymnobelideus; species Gymnobelideus leadbeateri. The sequence continues at coordinate 134,298 of WOXC01002448.1, read as the reverse complement.
TCCTCATCTAGGTCTTGATGGCCATTCTCAAGGTCACTCCTTGGTCTTTGCAGCATGTAGGCTACACCTGTGGCAAAACTTGACTTGGACCAAGACTCCCAGATTCCTATGACTTAACTCTCATGACTTCCAGATTAATTTCCTTCCTCAAAAATGGAGGGAAAAAAACCACAGTGGCCATGGAAGGGAATAAGCATTTATTGAATACATACTATCTGCCAGGCACCTTTACAAATATCTTATTTAATCCTCATAATAACCCTGAAATGTAGGTGCTATTATTATTCCCATTTTAGAGTTGAGGAAACTGAAGCAAACAGGTTAAATGACTTGTTGAGAGTCACAGGCAGTTAAGGATTTGAACAGTGATCTTCATTACTCCAGGACCAGCACTCTATCCACTAGGCTACCAGTTGTCATGGAATGGAGCCTTTTCATGGGGCCACAAGACCTTATATGGGGGAGGCTCCAAGGCCTCTCTCTTTATAGCATTGTCTGTCATGGTCAAGGCAGTCATTAAAATCTCTCAAGTGTATAACTGAAGATAAATCTAGACTAAACTGAAGGACTCCACAACTAATGAAAAACTTCCTCTTTACCATGTGCTTAGTCAACCAGAACTAGTTATAGAACATTCAACATGCTCCTCAGTTTCTCCAAAGTGCTTCTATCCCATGTCATCATGACTCTTCTAGAAGCAGGTCCTATAACTATCTTTTAAAGGAACACTGTGTATATACCAGATCCCCACTGTACTAAGACTGGGATCAAGTTCTTTCTTTGATACACACTAATGTTGTTTGACCTCAGACATGTCACTTAAACCTCCTCAATCTCAGTTTTCTTTGAGGAAACGTACCCAGGACTGAGTTTCTGATTCGCATCCATAAGATGAATTACTAAACTAGCATTCCTTACACTGAGGAAACACAGATTCCATCCCTTCTCTTTTGCAACAATATGGAACCCCCATAGAGGAAACTCCTTTTATTCATACAGAAGAACCACTGTTCAGAAATTTAGTCTTAGAGTTTTACTTGATAACATTGAGAGATTAAGTGATTTATTCAAGGTCACATGGCAATCATATACCAGAGGTAAGCCTTGAACTTGGATCTTCCTGACTCAGTTCACCTCTCTATCCACTAGGTCACATTGGCTCTCCATTCCAAATTTACAGGTGAGGAAATTGATGCATAGAATCCTCTATGTGGTTTATTTAAAGTCACAGAGTTAATAAATGTTAGATTGGAGTTATACTGAAGTCATCTGACTCTAAATCCAACACTTTCCACTATACCATGCTTTCTTATCCAAGACTTCAGCAACTGATAATATCTTCTTGGAATGTAGAATATATACATATCACTTCTAGTTAGGGGTAAACTACAAGATTAGTTAAAGCATTTAACATATAATTGTGGGAATTTGGTCATCTGTTCTTATCAACTGGAAATGTTACAGTAAAAGATCAGCTATTTGATTAGATATTATTACCAGAATGTTTTTCTAATCAAGAACTTTGCATGTTATTAGCTAACTTAAAAATTGAGAAAATATGACAATGTAAATAGAACTAGCTCATGAATGAAAGATTAAAATTAGGCTATGGGACATGGGAAACCTTTAATAGCTCTAATCCGGGTTCAAGTGATGTCTTCATTTTCCTGTAAGTGATGACCTCTGGATTCCATGCATAAATTATTAAGTTTGATCCCTTAGATTTAGTCCATGAATTTTAATTCTTTCCAGCAGCAGACCCAGTGATTAGTAGCCCAGAGCTGGAGGCAAACAGGAGTAGCTGTTTATAAGCAAGTTATTTCCACCTGACCCATGGTGTGTGAAGGTTTCTGAGAAAACTCTGACTGATTTCTAAGATATATGTGATTCATGTTTAGCTAGGGTCTGTTGGAGTCATAAGGACCAATTTTTACATTTTCATTGTGAACATTAATATCTTGGAAATCAGCAACTGCTACAAGTCAGGGCTTGATTTATTATTTTGTGGATTGTATCTGGGCTTTAAAAGTGATAGAAAAAATATTAATTATATATATTAAACATAAAAGTGTGTTCTGCATTTTTTGGAGAGCTGGTTGTTAAATGTTTACTAACACATCCCTGTGTTTAGCACTTCTGTATGTATCATACAGGTTTTAACTTTACTTAATATTAGGGGAAATCAATAAATCCTTTGTGAAACTGACATATACATAGGGCTAGATAGATAAATAGCAGTTTTGTTATTCAATATTTATCCTTTGCTTCCAATTCATATTCCACAGCATTGTGTCTGTCTTTATAGACTTGGAAACTTGACTATCTTAACTGTCTTTAGGAATATGACAAAAATTTCAGACTTCTGAGACAGCCAGAAAAGAACTGAGGTAGCAAAAGAAAAGAAACTGGAATAATCTTTACCCATCTTTGCACTACACAACTTGGAAAAGTGGAAAAGGGGAATAGAAGGATAATGGAAAGGGAGATGAGAACTAGAGAAAAGGAAGAGATGGCAGGGTGCTCAAGAGAGATCTGTTCCTATTTAGGAGATGGAGAGGAGCAAGGTAGCACAATGTATAAAGAGCTGGTCTTGGGATCAGGAAGATCTGGTTCAATTCCTCCCTCTGATCCAATGCCATCTGTGTAAACCTGGCTGGGCAAGTCACTGTAACTACTCAGTGCTCTAGGCAACGTTCTAAGATTATAAAAAAAAAAAAAAAACTTCTGAGAAAGTGTCTGCCTATTGTGGTAGAGATACTTTCTTCATTTGAGAGATCCCTTTACCAATTAAATAATAAGTTCACTGTTCATTCCCTATCCTTAGAAAAAGGAAAGAGGAATTTTAGTGCCCAAAGGAAAACTGGATCACTACTCTTCACTGAGTATCCCCTTGGAAGAAAGTGCCTTGATGTACCATAGCTAGAAATATGATTATCAGCATATGAATTTTAAATACTCTGACCTGTTCTAGTCCTGATTTCAGTATTTTTCCCAGGTGTGATCCCTTTGCCCAATTCACGTGGGTATGGAGACAGGAGATGAGCTGTTTATCATTTCTGACTTCTCTGTAGGGAAATAATTAAGACTAAACCCAAGACTATGTGGAATGTAATGAAAGTTTATTTAGTGCTGGCTGATCCTTTGGGTCATGTTCATGTCTTATCTGCCTGTTGTACTGAAGTAGGAAGTCCATGTATGGGTTATTATTTGGGGGTATCTAAAGTGATTATAGAATCACCAAGCTGTTTGATGTTCCTTTATGTTAAGTAAATAAATCAAAGTCTCTTTTGACATTCATAAAAACGTGAAGATGTGGAAAGAAACCCCTTTGTTCCTAATTATTTGAGCAAGGATGACAAAGGGCCTTGAGTTCATATCACAGGGGATTTGACGAAAGGGATGGGTGATGGTTAGCCTGGAGAAAAGATGATTTGAGGAGTTAAGGTAGCTGTCTTCAAGTATTTGAAGTGTTCTCACCTGGAATAAAGGCTAGTCTTATTCTGCTTGGTCCCAATGGGCAGAATTAGGAAGTAAGGGTGGAAGTTACAGAGAAACACATTTAAACTTGATGTCTGGAAAAAGTTTTTAAAATATAGAGCTGGTTTCTGTTATTTAAGAAAGAAAACAAATCTTAAGCAAGTGAATGTACCCACAAATGACCTGTTCAAACTCCTGATGCTATCTTGAGTGCTTGGTGCCACAATATGGTCTGAGATCCAATAATTCCGTGTACGTATTAGTACTCAGAGTAATACTCCTCTTGCTCCTCCTGTGGGAGACACTAGAACAGTGGATGATGTACCCTCTTCCCCTGACCTTCAGTCACAGTTATCTATATTTTCACATCTATTACTTGAGAAGCATGAAAAGAGTATGGCTTAAATACCCTGCTTTAAATTACATATTAGAATGACTACTGGGTTTGGAGTTAGATGACCTGAGTTCAAGTCTCACTTCAGAGTTGCTATTTGAATGATCTTGGGTAAATGATTAAACCTTTCTGGAATCTCTATTTCTTCATCTGTAATAATCTTTAAAAGCCTTTATACTTCTACAACCTATGAAACTTTTAGGTCAATTACAGAAATGAGTCCATGTTCCCGAAACAGGAAAGCCATAGAGAACATTCTTCACATGAAGATGTTGAGTCAAGTTCCTTTTCACTGGGGGTTCATGAGGAAAGACAGAGGAGGAGGCTAAGCATTTGTGTAATGCCTATTATATGTTAGTCACTGTGCTAAGTGCTTTTCAATTATGTCATTTGCAAATATCTCAAATAATAGCACAACCAACCTGGGGGTAAATGGTATTATTAGCCCCATTTTACAATTGAGGAAACGGAGACAAACAGAAATTTAAGTGACTTTACCAGTGTTGCACAACTAGGAATTATCTGACGCCACATTTGAACGCAGAGCCTCCTGACTCTATGCCTAGTGACTCATCCATCAAACCATCAACTGCCTTAAGCTGGAAGAAATCTGGAGGAAAGCACTCATTAAAATGAAAGGTCTAGAGGCTAACCCACATCAAGATGAAGTATTGTGGGTGTTTATACTGGAGCAGAGAAGATTTAGAGGAAAAATAATTAATAATTATTTAATTCATAATAAAAATAATTAGTTTCCTGTTTAATTCTAGAACAACAAACTAGGAATAATTGGTTGGAGTTGAAAAGAAACAGATTAAGACTTGATGTAAGGACAAGCATCCTAATAATTGAGCAGTCCAGAAGTGAAATGGGATTTCTCAGGTCATGGTGAATTCCCCCCTTTGGGAGGGCATCAAGCAGAGATGGATGACCACACCTTGGGAAGGCAGAAGAGGTACGTATTTGACTAGATCACCTCTTGAGTTCTATTGATTGCTGTGATTCTCTGGGACTTGTTTGATCCAGACAAGAGTTTTATATACTAGAAATAAATGTGTCGCTATCCATTAGAAGCAAATACCTTATATTTTGAAGAAATAAGATAATAATAATAGTTATATAGCTCCTTAATTTTTTTAGTTTATGGAAATAAGCATTTCCATAACATAGTATAACAAAAAAAATTGCACATGAAACTGCAAATCTATTATGTCAGCTTGCTATTCCCTTTAAACTTATAATAAAGCTATCATGTAAATTTCTTTTTTTCCTTTTTTTCTTTCCCTTCCCCACCCTAGAGATGGCTACCATTAGACACAAATGTGTGTGTGTGTGTGTGTGTGTGTGTGTGTGTGTAACACCATTCTCTGTGTTCTTTCTCTGGATGCAGATAGCAGCTATCTTCATATGTCCTTTGCAATTAATTTAGGTATTTATAATAATCAAAATGACTTATAAATTAGTGTTTTCCAAACACCTTACAAACATTACCTCATTCGATTCTTACAATGAGCCTGTCAAGTAGGCAACCCAGGTGTCATCTGCCTTTTACAAATGAGAAAACTAAGATTCAGAGATCCAAAGCTGGTCAATAGTCTCACACTTAATAAGTATCTGAGACAGTATTTGAAGTCAGGTTAATCCTGAATCCAGGTTCAACCTCTCTATGAACCAATACACTGGAACTTTCCCTGGATTCCAATGAAGCACTTTAAAGGCCTATCTTATACTGTGATTCTTTAGAGCTACTAGTGTCAGAACGCCATTAGGAAAGTGGCTAAGGTCAGTACATATGCGTTAATCTACAAGCTGGAATCAATTGGAGAAAGTTGTTACCAGAAGTCTACACATAGTTATTTTAGTGGGAGAAACTGCCTCCCAAGTTTTATCTTGTTTCAGTTTATGGACTTGAATTATAATGCTTCTCCTTCTTCTTCTAACACTGATTTTGTCTCAGCATCATTGCTCTGACTTCCTGTCTTCTCTTGTCTATGGACACTGCTTCCTTCCAGATGTTAATGGCCATGCTTCTGACTTTGACCTACTAATCCAATCTCAATTGCTCCTTTTGTTGTATAGTTTGAATTTGATGTTTTTGACACTAGCCTGTGCTCTGAATTAATTATTAACCCCAAAGAAGAGCCTGACATTCATTCACTAAATGTCCTAGAGCATGAGAGTGTCATTACTGAATAGGTATTTGCTTCCCTTCCTGATAATATCCTACTTTTACATTCTTACCTGAATAGCAACTACTTTCTTAGGAATTTAGGTGGTCCATTTGGTCCAACAAAGTTACTCCATTAGAATGAATGAGATCTGGGTGTTCTCACCTCCACTACTCAATGATGTGTCATTATCCTCAAATTGGAAAGGATACTTTAAGACTAAACCCTGCTCTGAGTCTGAGTGGAGCTACTTAATAAATCAATCCAACAAGTATTTATTAAGACCCCACTATGAAGGGTAAAGGGGAGGGGACAGGATAGCTATATGACAGATACTATACTAGAAGTAGGGTTATGAATATAAGAAAAACAAACATTCCCTGCTCTTAAGAAGTGTACATTCTCTGGGGCAGCTAGATGGCACAGTGAATAGAGCACCAGTCCTGGAGTCAGGAGGACCTGAGTTCAGATGTGGCCTCAGACACTTAACACACACACACACACACACACACACACACACACACACACACCTAGCTGAGTGACCTTGGGCAAGTCATTTAACCCCAATTGCCCTCCAAAAAGCAAAAAAAAGAAAAAGAAACAAAAAGAAGTGTACACTCTACTGGGGGAGTTGGCATGATTAATATATTAACACAATATGATTGGGGGGTGGGCGGTTCCCATAGCAGCTAGGGCAACATGATAGGCATTTGAACTGAGCTTTTGAAGGAAACAGATTCTAAGAAGACAATGTGAGGAGGGAATGTATGTCTTCACATCCATCAAAAAGTCATAGATGTCAGGAAAGTAGAATTGGTACAACTTACTTACTTGGTAACCTCTCCTAAGTTGTCTCCCGTAGAGCTGACCTCCATTTTGGCCCTATCATCTGGCCTTCCTCTTTCTTCTGTCATGATCACTACCACTTCAAACCTGCTTCCTACAATAGATAAAACTATTGCAGTATGAATGGTCTATTCAAGTCCCTGACCTTGATTCTACTTCATACTGCAATAGTTTATTTAAGACTTCCTGTTCTTCATATTCATCCACAGCATGATAATATTCCATTACATTCATACATGAAATCCTGAGATACAAGAAGAACTTGTATCAAAACCAAAAGAATATTTTTAATAAAAAAACAAAAGTAGAAAATTTAAGGTTTAACTTGGTTTTCTGACAGTGGAGTACATGATAGACAATATTTATATCAAAGTATTCCATATTGAAAATATATGGCATTGGCAAAGATATTTACATTTTCTTCTAATGATGGATCGTTTTAGATTTTCTGTGAGGGAAAATTTTCCTTTTTTCCTGTAGAAGACAGAATTTTATTTTTTAACTTTTAAGCATTTTATTTTTTCTAATTACATGTAAAATCAATTTTTAAATTTTGTTCATTTTAATTGTGAGTTTCAAATTCTCTCCCTTCTTCTCCTTCCCTTTCATTTATAAGGCAAGCAATTTGATATAGGTTATACATGTGTAGCTATGCAAAACATATTCCCATTTTAGTGATGCTGTGAAAGAAAACACAGACCCCAAAAAAACCACCAAGAAAAAGAAAGTTAAAAAATAGTATGCTTTGATCTGAATTTAGAATCCATCAGTTCTTTTTCTGAGGATTGATAGCATTTTTTATCATAAGTCTTTTGGAATTGTCTTAGGTCATTGTATTTCTGAGAATAACAGTTCTTCATCATACAGTATTTCTGTTACTGTGTACAATGTTCTCCTGGTTCTGCTCACTTCACTTTGTATCAGTTCATGTAAGTCTTTCCAGGCTTTTCTTAAAGCATTTAGCTAGCTACTTCTTATACCATAATGGTATTCCATCACAATCCCATATCACAAATTGTTTAGATATTCTCCAATTGATGTACATCCCCTCAGTTTCCAATACTTTGCCATCACAAAAAAGAGGTGCTGAAAATAATTTTTTATATATTGATCCTTTTATTAAAAAAAATCTCTTTTGGAAACAGACCAAGTAGTGGTATTTCTGGGTCAAAGATTTTATAGTCCTTTGGGCCTGGTTCTAAATTGCTCTCCAGAATGGTAGGATCAATTTCTACCAATGGTGCTTTAGTGTCCCCTTTCCCCATATTCTCTCCAGTTTTTGTTGCTTTCCTTTTCTGTAATATTAGCCAATTTGGTAGATGTGAAATGGTACCTCAGAGTTCTTTTAATTTGTATTTCTCTAGTTAATAGTGATTTAGAGCATTTTTCATATGACTATAAATAGCCTTAATTTCTTTATCTGAAAACTGCTTGTTAATATCCTTTGAACATTTATCAATTGGGGAATGACTTGTATTCTTATCATTCTGAGTTCAAAGCTGGCCTCAGATGCTTTTACTAGCAGTGTGGCCACCTAGCCGCCCCTTTTTTAGGGCAATTGGGGTTAAGTAACTTGCCCAAGGTCACACGGCTAGCTTTTTGTTTTGTGTGGGTTAAGTGTCTGAGGCCAGATCCGAGCTTAGGTCCTTCTGACTCCAGGGTCAGTGCTCTACTCACTGTGCCACCTAGCCGCCCCAGGCAGCCTCCTTTCTATTCCCATTCAGTTTCTGCCAGAGGTCTATCATATCTAATTTTTCCAATATTCTATTCATCTCCTTGATGTCTTTCTTAATTATTTTATGGTTAGATTTATCTAGCTTTGAGAGGAGAGTGTTGAGTTTTCCCCATCCTCCAGTGTATTTTTATTTTCTATTTCCTTTTGTGCTTCATTTGATTTTTTCTTTAAGAATTTGCAACTTGGTGCATATATGTTTAGTACTGATATTCATTTTTCTGATCACTTTTAGGAAGATGTAGTTTCCTTGCTTATTCCTTTTAATTAGGTCCATTTTTGTTTTTGCTTTGTCTGAGATCATAATTGCTACCCCTGTATTTTTACTTCAACTGGATAATAGATTCTGCTCTACCCTTATTTTAACTCTGTGTGTCTCTCTGTTTCAAGTGTATAATATTATAAACAACATCTTGTTGGGTTCCAGTTTCTTATCCATTCTGCTACTTGCTTCCATTATATTAATTTTGCATTTCCCTTCATCTTATTTTCTTCTTTCTGTCTCTCTTTTTAGTCTGTCCCTTTTCTCAAGTCTGTTTTGCTTATAATGACTGCTTTTTAAAAATCTGTGTTCCCTTTTATAACCTCCCTATTTCTTCTCCCTTTGCCCTCCTGTTTCCTGTTTCTTGATCTTCCCTGTCGCTACTGCAGCTTTTCAGTCAGGTTCTTTTTAGTTGTTTGCTAATTTTTCCATCAAATTTCTTGATTTGGACCTTTATACTAATGTTGGGCTCAGTTCCTAATATGGGAGGAGGGAAGGGAATCATCTCAAGCATCAGGCGTTATGCACTGCTATTTTTTGAGTTCTGCAGTTCTGAAAGTTTTGGGAGCTTCTAAAGCAGTGTGATCTGGGGAGAGGTGTTGACATTACCTTCCTAGTCTGCCCTCTGTTACTTACCCAGGAAGGGCTCCTGGGGACTGAAATTCTCCTTGGGACTGAAATTCTTATAAATTTGACTCAGTTCTCTATATATTTTAGAAATGACGCCTTTATCAGAGACACTCATTAGAAAAATTCTTTCCCAGTTTTCTGCTTCCTTCCCCATTTGTTTTTGCTTTCTGTAGGGCAACTGGGGTTAAGTGACTTGCCCAAGGTCACATGGCTAGTTTTTGTGTTAAGTATCTGAGGCCGGATGTGAACTCAGGTCTTCCTGACTCCAGGGTTGGTGCTCTATTCACTATACACCTAGCTTCCCCTTTCTGCTTCCTTTCCAAACTTGACTGCATTGGCTTTGTTTGTGCAAAACATTTTTAATTTAATGTAATAAAAATTACCCATTTTGCATTTCATGATGTTCTCTGTTTCTTGTTTGGTCTTAAATTCCTCCATTCTCCATAAATCTGACAGATAAACTATTCCTTGTTCCTCTAATTTGCTTATAGTATAAGCCTTTATATCTAAATTGTGTGCCCATTTGGTGGGATTGAAATTAATAATTGGTCTCTTGCAATTTTGATCCTTTAGAGATTATGGTGTTCCATGATTCATAGCTACATTGTGTCACTATAAAAAAAGTTCCTATTACAAAGATGGGGATTTAGTTCTTTGCTGTAACAAAAAATAGCTGCTTATTTCGACATGTAATGGTTCTTTTTATATCTTTGGGTTTATCATACAATTGGCAATGATATTAGTGGGTCTAAGGAGATAAACAGGTTAATGAATAATTGAATGTTCCCAAATATCTGAAGTTCCCAATTACTTTCCAGAAATTGGTCAGAGCAATTCACTGCCCCATCAGTAGTACAACACTATGCCTATTTTCCCACATTAGTTGTTTTCTTTTTTTTAGGTCAACTTTGCCAATCTTTTGTGTTAGGGGAAATTTCAGAACTACTTTGATAGTCATTTCTCTAATTACTCATCTTCTGGAGCTTTTTCCATATTTTTTTTGTTAGTATAGATTGCTTCTTAAGGGCTGAGTGTTCATGTTGCTTAATCATTCAGCAGTTGGAGAATGACTCTTGTTCTTACAAATCTGAATCAGTTCTTTATATATTTTAGAAATGAGAACTTTATTGGAAAACTTACAGCAAAGATTTTTTCTTCACTTAACTGTTTCCCTTCCAACTTGATCTACATTGATTTTGTATGGGCAAAACCTTTTAAGTTTTGCATGATAAAAATTGTCCATTTCACATTCAGTGAATATCTCCATCCCATTTTTGATTATAAATGGTTCTGTTATTCACAGGTCCTACGGTAATTTCTATTTTGCTTCTCTAATTTGTTTATGGCATTATCTTTTATGTCTAAGTCATGTATTCTTTTGGAACTTATCATGGTATGTAGTGTGAAATAGCAGTCTAAACCCAATTGCTGTCAGACTTCTTTCCTGTTTTCCAGAAGTTTTATTGAATAGTGAGTTTTCCCAGTAGTTTTTGTTGAATACTGAGACCTTCCCTCAGTAACTACAGTTATCCCTTCTACATCATGGAGATTAGGGATTCAGTGCCCTGCACTCTGGAAAATCTGCATAGAGTTTTTTGACCCTCCTTTCATATTATAGAAGAAGTCTGATTATTTTCTTTTTCTTCTATGGGATGTCTGCTGTATCTTATTGTAAAATTTGGGTTGGTATTATACAATACTATATATATATATATATATGTATATATATATATATACATTTTATGCATTTATTAATTTCTTGACTTTTTCTGTGACATCTGTTGACCTTTGCCTGTCATCTGTGTCTTCCATAAACTCCCCAAAATTACAATTTAATTTTATGTCAACATGTGATATATTGAAACTATGAAGGGGAAAGTCATGATGTAGAAGAGCTGAATGTGCAGTCTTTGGATTTCAAATATAGGAAATGTATTACATTATTTCTGTATGTTGTCCTTAGCAAAAATTCTGGCTGGCTCAAAAAAAGGGGTTTGCACCTCCCCCTCTACCTCAGCCACTACTTCTGCTGCTGCCTCTGTTGCTGCTGCTGCTGCCACCACCACCTCCACCACCAGTCACCACAGAAACTCTAGCTTTTCTTCAGCTTCCTCTTGCCCCACCCCTTCCTGCTATGTCAGCAAGTCCAATGGGGCATGGAAGATCTTTAAATCCAATAACCTTTACATCCCTCACCACCCACCCCTACTGCGAGGAAAAGCTATTCAATATAGGTTATACATGTGTAGTTACACAAAACATTTTTATACTAGATATATTGTAAAAGAATCACTATATTTCCCTCCATCCTATCCCAACCCCCAACTTATTCTATTTTCTACTTTGACCCTGGCCCTTTTCCAAAGTGTGTGCTTCTAACTACCCTCCCCTCTAATCTGCTCTCCCTTCTATCATCCCCCCTCTTATCCCCTTCCCCCCTACTTTTCTGTAGGGTAAGATACCCAATTTAGTATTCCCTCCTTAAGCCAAATTCAATGAGAGTAAGGTTGATCCATTCCCTTTTGCATTCCTCTTCTTCCCCTCCATTGTAACAGTTTTCTTTGCCTCTTTTATATGAGGTAATTTGCCCAATTCTATCTCTCCCTATCTCTTCTCATTATATTCCTCTCTCACCTCTTAATTTTATTTTTTAAATATCATCCCTTCCTATTCAACTGATCCCATGCCTTCTATCTATGTATACATGTACACATACATACACACACTCACATATGTATTCATATGCCCATATACCCTCCTATATAGACATATGTATGTATACATATATACATGTATATGCATATATATATATATATATATATATATATATTCCCTTCAACTATCCTCATACTGAGAAAAGCCTCATGAGTTACAATTATTGTTTTACCATGTAGGAATGTAAATAGTTCAATTTTAGTAAGTTTCTTATGATCTTTTTCCCCTGTTTACCATCTCATACTTCTCTTGCTTCTTGTATTTGAAAGTCAAATTTTCTATTCAACTTTGTTTTTATCATCAAGAATGCTTGAAAGTCCTTTGTTTCATTGAATGAAACATTATACTCAGTTTTGCTGGGCAGGTGATTCTTGGTTTTTATCCTAGCTCCTTTGACCTCTGGAATATCATAGTCTAAGCCCTTTGATCCCTTAATGTAGAAGCTGCTAGATCTTGTGTTATCCTGATTGTATTTCCACAATATTCAAACTGTTTCTTCCTGACTGCTTGTTATATTTTCCCCTTGACCTGGGAACTCTGGAATTTGGCTATAATATTCCTAGGAGTTTTCTTTTTGGGATATTTTTCCAGAGATGATGGGTAAATTCTTTCCATTTCTATTTTTCCCTCTGGTTCTAGAATATTAGGGCAAATTTCCTTGAGAATTTCCTGAAGGATGATTTTTAGGTTCTTTTTTTGATCGTGGTTTTCAGGTAGCCCAATAATCTTTAAATGATCTCTCCTGGATCTATTTTCCAGGTCAGTGGTTTTGAAGGAATTATTCTCTTCGGTGAGTTTTTGAAATTACTTTTCTAGGGGTGGCTAGGTGGCGCAGTGAGTAGAGCATCGACCCTGGAGTCAGAAGGACCTGAGTTCAGATCCGGCCTCAGACACTTAACGCACACACAAACAAAAACCTAGCCGTGTGATCTTGGGCAAGTTACTTAACCCCAATTGCCTTTCAAAAAAAATTACTTTTCTATCTGACAAATTTGGCTTTTTAAGGCATTCTTCTCATTGGCTTTTTGGGCCTCTTTTGCCATTTGAGTTAATCTATTTTTATCTATTATTTTCTTCATTCAGATTGTTGATTCTCTTTTCATGATTTTCTTGCATCAGTCTCATTTCTCTTCCCAATTTTTCCTTCACTTCTCTTACTTGATTTTCAAAATCCTTCTTGAGCTTCTCCATGGCCTGTAACCAATTCATATTTTTCTTGGAGGCTTTTGATGCGGGAGTTGTGACTTTGTTGTCTTCTATTGGGGCCCTTTAAGACTCTATCCGAACTCTGAGAACCCACTGAAAACTCAGGCAAATGATAGAGCAACTCAGGCTAGGGTTAAGAGGCACCTGAGCGTATATTCTGCCCCGTGATTTCGGGGTACTATGTGCTGCTAACAGGGAAGCACTCCCCTGCCATGAGAAGCCTGCTACTGCTGAGGCACCTGGGGGAACAGAGTCGGGGGAGGGGAAAGGAGATAAAAGGAGGGAGGCAAGGTGAAAGTGGGGGGAAGGAGAGAAGAGGGGATTGTGAACGAGAAAGAGATTAAACGGCAAGACATTACATTTTAGTGTCAGAACTCGTTTGTTTGTTCAGGAGGAGCAGGCTCCCCCAACGGGTTTGTGGGGGCAAACCCAAGTTGTAGGAGCAACCAGAGTGACTAGACCTGTAGAGGCAGCTAGAGAGGGGGTTGTAGAGGCAACCCGGGACGTAGGGGTGACCAGAGTGACTAGAGCTGTAGAGGCAGCTGGAGAGGGGTTTGTGGAGGCAACCCGTGTTGTAGCGGGGACAAGAATCGTGGAAGGCAATTAGAGTGCCATAGAGGCAGCTAGAGAGGTGAGTTTGGCATCAGCCCAGTAAGGAGGGCCCCACAGTCTTCCTCCCATTCCATACTTTGATTTTTTTGTCCCCCAAAAAGGATTCTATGGTCTGTCCTTCTTCTGCTTGCTCAGATTGCCAGTCATTTACTTGACTTTTGAGCTCTTTACCAGCTCTGCTTCCAGAGAGGAGAGCTTTGTCCCAAATCACTGTGGTTTTTGTTAATGTTTTCAAGAGGTCTGAGGAGAGTACCCTCTCCACAGATACCATACTAGCAAACTGGCATTTCTCTCTCCAGGACTACCACCCAAGAAAGGGACCCAGACTAAAAAGAGAGACAGAAAGATAGAAGAAAATAAGATGAAGGGAAATGCAAAGTTAATATAATGGAAGCAAGTAGCAGAATGGATAAGAAACTGGAACCCAACAAGATGTTGTTTATAATATTATACACTTGAAACAGAGAGACACACAGAGTTAAAATAAGGGTAGAGCAGAATCTATTATCCGGTTGAAGTAAAAAGCCAGGGGGCTCTCAACAGCTGCCCAGAGTCTCATCTGGTCAAATCACACAACACTTCTCAAAGTGAGCCCTTGGTTTCCATACTTTTCAACCCATAAACACCAAAAAGAAAGTAAAAGGTCAGTGGGGAACTCTGTTGGAAAGGAAGGGCACAGTCCAGCCCTACCCCCCAGGGAAAGAGGTGGTAGAAGTACTTAGGCTGCAGCATCTGCTGTGTGACTGCCTCAGGAATTCCTGGCTTATAGATCATAGGGGGACCAAGTGGCTTTTAAGAGGGTAATCACACTTGCTTTGACCTTCTTGGATCTTATTGGAGACTGCCAGAAACTGCAGGGGGCTGGAGTTACTGGGAGCACACTTCCCAGACTCTGAGCAGTTGCTGTGAGTGGGGAGAGAAGGACCTTAGCCTGAGGTAGCCTGTTCTATTTTGAAGGCTTGAGAATGTGGTTGTTTACTACCTTAACTACATGTACCAATTTCATAACTACTCTGA
Source organism: Gymnobelideus leadbeateri (assembly GCA_011680675.1). NCBI lineage: Eukaryota > Metazoa > Chordata > Mammalia > Diprotodontia > Petauridae > Gymnobelideus > Gymnobelideus leadbeateri. The sequence continues at coordinate 119,239 of WOXC01002448.1, read as the reverse complement.
TGGCTTTGACTTTCTGGTTTTGGGATTCAGTTATTTGGTATTTTAATAAATGTTCTAGCTTTATCCCCCATATAGAAATCCTGGTATATTTTGTGATTAATAACCATATAAGCCTATTTATAATTGCCATAGGCATTGTGAATATTGCATTGCTAATATAGGGAAGAAGGGAAAGAATCTGGAAATCAAAGTTTTAAAATCAAATGTTAAAATATATGTGTATATACGTATATATATATACATATATATGTATATATATATACATATATATGTATATATATATATATATATATATATATATATATTTACATGCAACTGGGAAATAAGATATACAGGCATTGGGGTATAGAAATCCATCTTGCCCTACTAGAAAGTCAGAAGGGGGATGGGGAAGATATAAGAGAGAGCAGATTGGGGGAAGGGGTATTCAATAGGATTGCTATTTTCGGGTGGGGGTAGGGGAAAGATGGGAAGAAAATTTATAACTCAAAATCTTGTGGAAATGAATGTTGAAAACTAAAATTAAACAAATTAAACCAAAAACAAATAAATATTAAAAAATTAAATTTAAAAGAATGTCTTCATTTAACTAGTTGTTATGGGATATGATTTTGATGGAATACAATTGTATTATAAGAAGTGATGAAAAGATATGGTTCCCCAAAAACCTGGGAAGGCATATATGAACTGATGCAAAGTGAAGTGAGCAGAACCAGTTAAATAGTGTACAATTGTGAAAGACTTGGCTACTCTGATCAATATGATGATTCAACACAAAACTCCCAAAATTTCAAAAGGCCCAGGATGAAAAATGCTACATACCTCCAGAGAGAGAACTAATAAGGTATGAGTGCAGATCGGAGTATACTTTTCCCAAAACCTTTGTTTTTCTTGCTTATTTTTTTGCAACACGGTTAATATGGAAATATGCTTTGCATACCTTCATATCTATAATGGATATCATATTGCTTGCCTTCTCAATTGGTGGGGAAGTGAGTGGAGAGAGGAAGAGAATTTGGAGCTCAAAATTTAAAGATAAAATAAATTTAAAAATAAAATAAAATCAGTGGTAAACAAACACTCATGGTCCATTCTCTCAAGACACTACCTCTTAAAGTTTTTTGTCTCTCCAATGTTGTTATTATATAGTTGTCATCATCCTACTTCACTCTGTATCAGTTGACATTAAGTCTTCCTTATTTTTCTTAAACTGTCCCTTTCATCATTTCTTATGGGGCAAAAGTATAACATCACATTCAGATGCCATAATATGCTCATCCATTCTCCAACTGATGGGCACCCCTTTAGTTTTGAGTTTTGCCACTATAAAAAAGTAGCTACACACATTTTTAATACATGAGCCTCTGAAACCACCCTCAGCAACCTAAACTTTGCTGAAAATCCTCTTTAGCTAGCCTAAATTACTCATGCTGCATTTTTGTCTCGTTTCTTCCTGATCCGTATTTAGTGATTTGGTGGCAGGATGGCATAGTGCAGAAAGAGCTTGGAGTCAAGATGACCTGGGTTCAAAAGGTTAGAGGTTAGTGACATTGCATGTTTTTTAGCCCATGTTACACTCCCATTAGCTCATCAGTAAAATATAGATATTACTTGTGCCACCTACTTCACACAGTTATTGGGAGGATCAAATAAAACAACATATGTGAAAGTGCTTAGTTACCACTAAATTGATATTTTTATGGGTACATTGGTCATGGGTTCTCCCTCAATGTTTTTATCATCCTGACTGATTTCTGCCTCTGATACATCTTGGCTATGTGATCTTGAGAAAGTCATTTAACCTTTTAATGCCCTAGACAAACCTCCAAGACTATACATTGCAGAGAAACGACCAACTTGAATTGAGGGAAGAGTTCCATATGTCAATTAAATCGCAGGTCTTGTTCCTTTGGTCACTATCCGCATATGCATAGATATAACTCCTGAATTGGCTTTCAAAGCTCTTTTTCCCAGACTGAATAATTCCACCTCATTTGCCTTTTACTCATATGCCTTTTTTTCAGCCCTTTGACCCATTTGTAATTCTTCCAGAATAAGGAGTCTAGTTAGTAGGGGGGAAAAAAGCATTGAATTTGAAGCCAAAAGACCTAAATTTTGGAAATATGAAAATTAATATTACCTCTAGTTTCTTTTGTAGTGATTTCTATTATGTTGATTCTACAATGTAACTGATTTTCTGTTTTCCCTCTAAGTTAGTTTAAAGTTACAAGTTAACTTGACAACATCCTCAAAAATATATGTCATCTGTCCTTGCCTGTCCTTGTACATATAAGGAAATTCTTCTCTCTTCCAAGGAGGCAGCGAGATAATTTTGGTCTCCAGCAAAGATTACAAGTTGCAGATGGGTGTCATAAAATAATTAATATTCTTTAATTGTTGGAAAGACGTGGTTACTAGCCCCACATGGGTGCTAGCCCACTTTCCTTGAGGTAACCAATCATGTTGTGCCCACCCCAATGGTGCTATCTACCTTGTGGCCTATTGCCCTGCCTTTCCCACTCTGTACTCCCCAAAATATATGAAGACTAGTGAGCCCTACCTTGAGGTTTTTGATTATTTAAAGGCCACAGACCCAATTTATTGGATACTGCTAACATAATTAATAGACTAATCATGCTCTTTACCTCTCAGTTTACCTTAATTTTCAAGTGGAACAGTTTGAGCAACAGCTTTACCGCTAACTGCCCCAGTGACATTACACAAGTTATTTAGCCAGTCTTAGCCTCCCATTGACTCATCAGTAAAATAGATAATAGATAATATTACATGTACTGCCTACTTCACACAGTTATTGGGAGGATCAAATAGAACAACATATGTGAGAGTGCTTAGTTACCACTAATCTGATATTTTTATGGGTACATCGGTCATAGGCTCTCCCTCAGTGTTTTTTCCTCCTGGGTCATTTCTACCCATGGTTCATCTTTCACTCCACTAAATCCTCCCAATGAAGATATTGAGTACTTTTCTTTATTTGTTTTATATGTAAATCAAAATCCTAGGATAAATTGAGGCTTGCAATTAATGCATTTTTTTTTTTACATCATAGCTCAAGATGTCAAGAAGGATGGATGAGATCACTACTTTGGAGGGAAAGGGAGGGGTGTGATAAGATGATGATTAAAAAATGGGCAGAGGGAGCCAAGATGGCGGAGTGCAGAAAGTAGAACTACTCAACTTCTATTTTGTTTCTGTCTTATTTACCATGAGAGGTGGCGTGATATACTGAAAAGAGAATTAGAATTGAAATCAGGAACACCAGGGTTCAAGTACTCCCCTAATTCATACCAGGTGTGGCTCTAGGCAAGTCACTCAATTTTTTAGTGCTTTAGGCAACTCTCTATAACTGTAAATTGCAAAGATAATTCCAAACTGCATTGCTAGACGGAGTATCCTTACCCAGGAGTTCCTTGTAACAAGGAAATTACAAGTCTAGATTCTTTTTCTACCAGTTCATCTACCATAGAGATTTACCTTCAGATTGGGTAATGGGGTTAGAACAAAATGGTTAACGTGAATCATATTCAAGAGATGGTTTGTGAGAATTGCCATGAACCGGCATAGGTTCTCTAACAAGTTATGTCAAACTAACTTCATCTGATTTTATGATAGGATTACTTAGAATGGCATATCAAGGAAATGCCATATATTCATGCCCCTATTTCAGTTAGCACAGTCAGGCATTGAAGCTGAGTTATGATGTCAATGTATAGCTTTGAAAATTATATCAGACTCCCCCTCCCACCCCCATTGGGTGTCCCTACAGATGACAGATACAAGCAGGTAAAAATAAAATTTCTTCTGTGTTACAGGTTGGCCCACTACACTGTAGCTGCAAAATGAATTATCCTAAAAGGAGGAAGAGAGGGAGAAAGAGAGAGTATGCTGTGTGAGAGCTTTATTTGTCAGAGAGTATGCCACTTCAAGGATCAGTCATTCCTCTTCAGCTTCTTCTGTGTGTCTCTCAATTCCCTTTCCATCTGTCTCTAGGAAAATCTTGTGTGCTGAATCATGATGTAAGTTGCTTGAGGTCTTGGGCCCAGAGAACATGGAGGAAGTGCTTTATGTTGATGAATTTGTGTACATGCTCTATGATGGCTCCATCTCCAATGAAATCAGACGCATTTCCTCTTCTCTCAGGTTACCTGTATTAAAAGGTATATAATGCTTGCATCAGCAAGGGCATTTGACAAATACTTCTCACAATATCCTTTTAAATATAACGAGGGACTATGCTAATGAGGCATAATGGGGGATTGATTATACAGGAGAAGTGGAGTAAAGAATATCATCCCAGAGATGTAGGAGAGCTGGTAGTATACTGGTTATGTAGTAAAAGTGAAAAATAGCAAATGGATAGCCTTTGAGTTCTCTATCTCCTATGCCTCATTCACCCAGCTGCTTTGAAAATATAGCTCTGACCATGTCCCTGTCCTGTTTAGAAACCTTTAGTGGCTCCATATTAGTTATAAAATAAGATGTATTCTTCTTAGTCCAGCATTTAAAGCTCAGAATAATCCAGCCCCAATCTTCCTTTGTACCTTTCTTTCACATACTCTACTAAAGTCAAGCTAAAGTACTAGAAGTTCCCCAAGTCTGGTCCTGTGTTGTCCAACCTCTGCGCCTTTGTGTAGGCTGTATCCCACACCAAGAATGAATTCTCTCTAATACTCTACCTCTTGAGAGGCAGCATGGTACAGTGGGAGAAAAAAACACTGGGATAGGGTTATGAAAGTGCTTGGTTTGAATCTTGCTCCAGTACTTATATGCTGTGTGACTGAGGGTAAGCCATTTACCCTTTCTAGATTTCGGTCTCCCTGACTAAGAAATGGGTATAAAAATGCCTATAATAAACAAACAAATACAAAGTTAATATGTATAAGTACCTAACTTTGTGCCAGGCACTGTACTAAAACACTTTACAAGTATTCTCTCATTCAATCTCCACAGCAATACTGGGAGGTAGATGCTATTATTATCCTCCTTTAACAGATGAAGAAATTGAGCAAAGCATAGATAAAATGGGTTTATGGTTTGTGTGGCATCAGAGAGTAAGTGTCTGAGGCTGGATTTGAACTCAGGTCTTGTGTGGATCAAATGAAATAAAATATCCCTTTGTAAACTCTGAAACACTATATGAATGTCGGATATTATTAAAATCCTCTTCCTTGAAAGTCCCATTCATCCTTGAATGTTCCTCCATGAAGAATCCTCTAATCTTCACACCTAAAAGTGATGCCTGTACTACTCTCCTTAAATTTCCTTTATTTTTTTTAATTTGTAAAGTGAATTTTTGAGAAATGTTGTTTATTTAGCAAGATAATAAACAACCCACAAAACATACTTCCATAAAACCAGAAAAAACAATACAAAAGAGTTTTATGCCTGATAGGAATATGTGCAACCCTACACTTCTATAAGTTCTCTTTTATTAAAAGAGAAATGTTCCATTTACTTAGACCTTAACAAGGTAGTAGCAGTGATAGCTTCGGTCTGGAGCTTGACTTTTCTCACAGCATCATACTGTCATCATTTACATAGCTGTAGTCAGTGTGTATGTTGTTCTTTGGCACCTGCCAAATTCTACCCACTTTATATTGATCTTTCCATATTTATTTGAATCTTCATATTTCTCATAACAATCATCTAGTACAAGGATTAACTCAGGTTAATCTAATAGAAACCACTTAACAGAAACCTTTCCTGGTTCCCTTAGTTGCTAGTGTTATCTCCTTGCTTAGATGATCTTATGTTTTATTATTACACATGAAAATGTTGTATTCAGGACAAGGTGAGCTCCATAGTGTCAAGGACTGGGTTTTGTTGTGATTCTTGCTGTTGCTATGGTTTTGTCTTTACGTCTCCAGTGACTTGCACATAGTAACCTCTAAGACTTTCCTTGTTGAATTTTATATCAAAATTAGTGTGTGTTTTCATTTTTCTTGCCATTACAAACAGCATTGTTGTGAATAGTTTTAAACAGACAGGTCTCTTTTCCCCATTTATAATATTTTTTGAGGAATAAAGTCAGTAGTGGAACTAATACATCAAAGAAGATGAACCATATTGTATCTTATTGATAAATTATGCATTGATTTTCAAAATGGTCACATCACATTACAGAATCACCATCCATGCATCATTTTCCACAGCTCTTTGAACACTGCTTTTTTTAACCTTTTATCACTTTCAGTAGTTTAAAACCTTAGAGTGTTCTTAATTTTTTTTTGTTTTTCTGTTTATTCGTGGTTTTGAACACTTTTTCAGATAGTCCTCTTCATAGAACACTTTATCTAGGTCTCTATTTTCATGCATCACACTTAATCGGGTGAATGACAGAACTTTCCTAATAGAATGTAAGCTCTTTTAGGGCAGAAGGTGTGTTGTTTTTTGCTTTTCCATCCTTAATAATTGAAGTTGTTGTTGTTCAGTCATTAAGTCATATCTGACTCTATTTTCTTGGCAAAAATACTGGGGCAGGGGTGGCTAGGTGTCTCAGTGAACAGTGTACTGTTCTCAGTTAGGAGGACCTGAGTTCAAATGTGACCTCAGACACTTAACACTCACTAGCCGTGTGACCTTGGGCAAGTCACTTAACCCCAATTGCCCTACCCAAAGCAAAAAAAAAACAAAAAAAAACTAAAAAAAAAAAAAGATACTGGGGTGGTTTGCCATTTCTTTCTCTAGTATACCCCACTTTTAGATATGAGGAACTGAGGCAAATAGGGGTTAATTAATTTGCCCAGGATTACATAGCTAGTTTAGTGTCTGAGGCTGGATTTGAACTTATATTTTCCTTCCTCCAAGACTGGAGCTCTATTCATTGAACCGCCAGTTGCTCCATAATACCTGGTATAGTGCCTTCCAAATAGCAAGCATTTATTAAATTATGGAATTGAATTGAAAAAATTAGGCAAACTCTGTTAGTATAATAATATCCAATGCTTAGCATAATGCCTGGTATGTAGTATATGCTTAATAAATTTTTATTGTATTGAATTGAATATCCCTTTTCACATAACTTTTATTTATTTCCAAACAGAATTTATGGCTTGGTTTTAAGTTAATCTAAAATCTTTGACTTATTACTGACTTTGATTCTGTAATTCCTTTCTGTCATCTCATTTTACCTCATCTGCATAATATTCCTGTGAGATTGGTACGATCATTATTTCTGTTGTAATGGATAACAAAGGGGGGTCACAAGTGTTTTGGTTAGCTAATTCTTTTCTGTACTTAACACTGTTGAAGAATGACAAATGTCCACTACCACTCTGTTGATGTCAGTCTCCCCAAAGTAGTTAAACGGCTACAAAAAAGCTCTTCATTAGAAACTTGAACTTTAAGATGGCAGATGAGAGTCTGAGGGGCCATTTTAAGCAATGGGGCGCTCTCATAGGCCGTGTGGTAATTGAGGGACCCAAATATCAAATATTCCTGGGGATTTGTTTTTGTTCCCTGTGCCAATGTGGAAGTGGTAGGTGTAGCCAAGAACTTAAGACTTCACAAGGCTATTGGGAGTGTTGTTAAGCCAAATAGAATCTTTTCCTGAGAGGATTCTCAAAGTCCAGGTGCTCATTTAACTGTAAAAAAAAATCTTTGTGGGTGATATTAAGGAAAACACTGAGGAGCACCATTTAGGAGACTACTTTGAGCAGTATGGAAAGACTAAAGTGTTTGAAATCATGACAAAAGCAGTGGAAAGAAGAGAAGCTATACTTTTGTGATTTTCTTTTTTCTTTTTTTGAGGCAATTGAGGCTAAGTGACTTGCCCAGGTTCACACAACTAGTAAGTATATGAGGTCAGATTTGAACTCAAGTTCCCCTGACTCCAGGGCAGGTACTCTATCCACTATATCACCTAGTTATTCTGCTTTTGTGATTTTCTATGACCTTGACCACGTGGATACAATTGTCATTCAAAAAAACCAGACTATGAATGACCACAAATGTGAAGTAAGGAAAATCTTGAAATGGCTAGTGGTTCTTCTAATCAAAGAATATGAAATGATTCTAGGAACATTGGTGGTAACTGTGGAGGAGACTTTGTTGGAAATGATAACATGGTTGACCCTGGTGGAAAAGCTAGTGGTTGCAATGATTTTAGTTGCAAACATACTGGTGGAAGATATGATAGAAATGCAAGATAGCTACAATGGTTTTAGCAGTGATGGAAACATCCTTGGAGGTGGTGGAAGCTAAAATGACTTTGGTAACTATTACTACTATTGCCACCGCCGTCACCACCATCACCACCACCACCACCACCACCACAACAACAACAACTACTACTACTGCTGCTGCTGCTGCTGCTGCTGCTATTGCTAGTGCTACAACTACTACGACTACTATCCACCACTGATACTACTAGCTAGCTAGCATTTAGATAGCATATTCAAGTTTGCAAAGCACTTTACAAACGAAATAATCCTGGGAGGAGGTAGGTGTTATTATTATTATCTCCATTTTACAAAGGGTTACACAACTAGTGTCTGAGGCCAAGTTTGATCTCCAGTCTTTCTGCCTCCAGGTCTCCATTCACAGCACCACTACACTTAAGTGTCATAGCCATTCTTCAGACTTTGGTACACGTGAAGAAGTGAAACTTTGGAGGCAAGAACTCTGGTCCTTAAAATGCGAGCCAATATTTTGCCAAGCTACATAATCAAGATGACCATGTTAGATCTAGTAAAAACAGTAGTTATAGCAGTGGTCAAAGATGTTACTATTAGGAAACAAAGTTTGGTAGGAAAGGACAGTGAGAGAAGTGACAAGGAAACCAGTTACAATGGATTTGTGAACCCAATCACAGTAGTGACAAGTTCTAGGTGCCACGAGAAGACTACATGTAGGCAATATTTTATGCACACGCATGTGTGTGCATGCACATATGTATAGGTAAAAATTCCCCACCAAGACTCTATTTTGACTAATTATGTAGCAGATTATTTTAATTTCTGTTCTTTGGAAAATGTAAAGGGTTCCAACAAATGGTTTTAACATTGATTTTTTTTTTTTTTGCTTTCAAGGGGCTGACAATCTAATATGGGAGACAACATGCAAATAACTATGTGCAAACAAGATATAGATTTGAAAGAGGGAAGGTACTAGACTTGAGAGGAATTGGGAGAATGTGTATGTGCTTGCTTTTTTTTTTTTTGCTTCTAGGCCATGCCCAAACTCTTCTCTTTTAGGTAACATTAATGTTATATATTAATATGTGGCAAAACAGATATGGAATTGAATTATCCATTAATTAGCCATCATCCATGCTCTTCAAAATGATATGTCTACCTTAATTTAACAAGAATTTGCAATAACACTGGGCAAATGGTAGCAAACTATTTTCAGTTTTTCAATCATCCTTTTATAAGGTATTCCTGTAATGTGGTCCTTAAATGTTAACAGAGTTTACGGTAATAGCAACATTGTGTGATCAACTATGAATGACTTAGCTCTTCTCAGAAATATAAGGATCCAAGACAATTACAAAGAACTCATGAGGGAAAATGCTATCCCCATCCAGAGAAAGAACTGATGGACTCTGAATGCAGATTGAAGGATACTATTTTCACCTTTTTTCATGGTTTTTTTCCCCTTTTGGTCCATTTCTTCTTCACAACTATGACTGATATGGAAATATGTTTTACATGATTGCATGTATATAACCTATATCAAATTGCTCACTATTTTAGAAAGAGGAGAGGGGAGGGAGGGAGAAAAATTTGGAACTTGAAATTTAGTAAAAATTAACATTAAAATTATCTTCATACATATAATTGGAAAAATCAAATACTATTAAAATAATAAAAATTGTTTAGATCAAAGTTATTTATGAGGACTATAAAGCGTAAAATATTTGTATTCTGCTCACATAATTATGTAATTTAGAGGAAATAAATGGATGTTAAGGTATCTTTCTGAAATACAAAATAATAGTTTTCACTTTGATATGTAACTCACTAAATGAACTCCTCTAAGAATTTTTCCTGATTAAAAAAAATTATCAGAAATCACAATGCTTACAATTTGATTTTGACTGAGTTTCGAGTTAGAAAGACTTGGACGCTTATGGTTAGGCAAAATCTAATGGATTTTGATATAGAATGGATTCTTCTCTGGAAGACTGAGTTCATAAGATCATAACTGGAAGGGACCTTAAAGGTTATCTAATTCATCCCCTTCATTTTCCATTAAGTTCCTTACCTCATGGCTAGGGATTTGATGAGTAGCTAACAATAGAAACAATATTAGTAGTTCATATCTATATAATGCTTTAGTTTAAAAAATCAGTTTCCTCAAAACAACCTCCTGAGAGAAATAATGGAAATATTATTATTCCCTTTTTACAACTGAGAAAATTGAACCTCAGAAATTGTGACTTCCAAACTAATCACTTAAGGCAAGTTAGCTTATTGGATGGGACTTAGACTAAATCTTTCTAAATTTTTTTGTTGATACATTTTATTTTGACCCAATAGACACTTCCTAACAAAGACCCAAGTGCTCTCCCTATAGAGGCCCTTACAAGAAAACAGCCATTTCAAGCTTTGGACTTACTAATTTTATAATTTACCAACTGTTAAGAAAAAAGAAGGATTGTTTGTACTTTCACAATATGGTGACATCACCACCCATAGTATTTAAGCTAAATTTTATTGCCTCTTAGTGTTGTCTTTACTTACATAGCTGTAACCATTGTGTTTGCATTTCTGTCTCTGTTTTCTTTACTTAGTATCACTTCAGACAAGCCTTTCCATGATATGCTGAATTATTCATATATTTCATTCCTTATGGCACAGTGTCATTCCATTGCACTCATGGATTTAATGATCACCAAATTGCTGTGCACATTTGTTTCTAGGTCTTGCTTATCCAATTTATTCTACCTCTTTCCTCTTCTATTTTTAATCTAATATCATATAATTTTGATAATTATTGCTTTGTATGTAGTTTGAGACCAAATTATATCACTTGACATTCTTGACCTATGAGTAATACAAATAAATTTTGTTATTTTAGTTTTGGTTTTGGGCTCGATCTATGATTTCACTGGAGGGAACTTTCAAGGAGGAGACTCCTTCTACCAAAGCAGATTGACATCTGCTCTTAAATTTCTAGTCTTATAGAGTTACCTGGGGTATTAAGAGGTTAAGTGTCTTGCCCAGGGTCAAGCAAACAGTATATAGGAGAGATAGACCTTAAACCAAAGTCTTCTTGACTCCACTTCCAGTTTTTAATTGACTATGTCCCCTTGCCTCTCTCTTATGTTGTATAATTTAATAAAATAGCCTTTTGATAATGTATTGGTATAGTGCTAAATTGATAATAGAATATATTTACATGGCATTTAAAATTTTCACAGCTTTTTATATTTTAATTAACTTGAGATGGATAACAACCATGTAATGTAGGTAACTGCAAGCATTACCATATCTCTTACAGATGAGGGAACTGAGACTCAAAAAGGTTAACTTACTAGGATCATACAGCTAAAAGTCAAATCAAGTCAACAAGAATTTATTAAGTCATTTTCATTTGTAGCTAATTCCTCATGACCCCTTTTAGGGGTTTTCTTGGTAAAGATACTGGAGTGGTTTGTCATTTCCTTTTGTAGCTCATTTTACAAATGAGAAAACTGAGGCAAACAGGGTTAAGTAACTTGCCCAGGGTCACAAAGTTAGTAGGTATCTGAGGCCAGATTTGAACTTGGTTCTTTCCAATGCAGGCCTGGCATTCCATTCCTTGTACCACCTAGCTTACTGTGTACTAGGGTACTGTTATGAGCACTGAGGATACTAAGAAACAGGGGCAGTGGAATAGTCCCTGTCCTCAAAGACCTCAGATTCTAATGGGTGAGAGCCAATAATGTATAAACAAGATATATACAGAGTAAATTACAGAGAATCTACACAAGGAAGACACTAGCATTGAGGATAATCAGGAAAGGCTCCCTGCAGACAGACATCAGCTGACATTCAGAAGGAACCAGGAGGTAGAAGTGAGTTCAAATCTGGCCTCAAACATTATCCAGCTGTGTGACTTCAGACAAGTCACTTAACCCTGTTTGCTTCAGTTCCCTTATATGTAAAATGAGCTGGAGGAAAAAATTGCATACTACCCCAGTTTCTTTGCTAAGAAAACCCCAAGTGGGGTCACAAAGAATTGGACACAAACAACTGAACAATAACGAATGTGTTCAAAGACATACTGAAAAAGATGGTAGATTGACCACCTGGTACAGCTCAAAAGGAACCAATCTCAAAAGGGCCATTTAGCCTGTTTAAACTACCAGCACATATTGAGAACATTTATAAAGCAAAGTCTATTTCAAATAAAACTATGTCCATGAGACAAATATAAGCTTAAGTTTATTATAAAAGAAACAGGTCATTTGAACTAGGTTGCTACTAGCTCAAGATCTGTTTTAGAAAGATGTACCAAAAATAAGGTGATTTTGAGGAAGTGAGACATTGGTTTCTCAGTATTACAAAATCAGCAAAAGGTGAATATGTATTTTAGTTTAAGGTTGTGGCTCCTAGCTTTTGGTAGACTGGATTTCAATGAGATGTTTTATATCTATTATGTATTTGTGGCTCTGTTTTCCATGTGGGGCTATTCTTTTATTTCCAAAATGAAGTGTTTGGACCATATCTTTAAGGTTTCTTCAAATTCTAAATTTTATGATCCTATGAGAGATGAATTGGAGTGACTGACTCGATAAAGGTGAGATCACCAATTGAGAAAATCGGTGAGGTTAAGTTGGTACAATTTAGTTGGGGATATTTGAGAAGATGATAGAAATGTGAAGTGAGGGGTGAATGATTAGAAATGGAAAAAGGCAGAGAACTAAGCACAGGGTAGAGCCAGAGTAAAGAATAGAATGGGATGAAAACATTGGTGGAAACTTCTTACTGGAGAAGGGTAATAAGCCAAGTGGGAACCAAATTGTAATTCATTTAGATACATGATTTTAATAGTCTGGCAAATAGACACTGAGGGCTCCAATAAAATAGAATTTGCATTGAAGAAAGTTGGAGAAAATAATCTGGAGAGCAAAAGTAATCAAGAAGCAAGAATAAATGACATGTATTAAAAAAGACCAGAAGAAATGTGAGTGATAGTTGCAATTAGTGCTGTCTTTATTTGCCTTAACAGCAAGATGAATCACGAGGAGCTTTCATATAAAAGAACAATGCATGTGTACACAATGCTCTACAGTTTAGACAGTATTCAGCATTATAAAGTGGAAAGAACCCTGGCCTCAGTCTAGTTTCATAAGGCATGCACTTAACAGTTGTGTGATTGCCAGATTGTGTGATTCCCAAAGTTGATCTTTCTAACCTTAAATTTTCTTACCAGTTAAATAAGAATAATATTTGTACTATTTACTTCATAGGGTTATTGTGAAGAAAGTCCTTTATAAATTGTAAAACTCTACATAATGTAAACTTTTTTTAAATGTAAGAAAGTAGAATCTTTAAAATTATTTCTGGCTATGAGAGGGAAAGCAATTATATTTGGATTCTTGGTTTTACTACTGTTAAGTGTGTGACCTTGGATAAGTAACTTGATCTCCAGGGTCCTCAGATACCTTTAAGAAAATGAAGATTTTTGGCAGATATTTGGGGTTTCCTTCAACTCTAGGTCCTATTGTAGTAAGATGAATTGGGTTAATTAAATTACAAAGGTGAATTCTTGGCCTACAGACAGTAGGCTCTCAAACTGGTAAGACTATGGCAGAAATGTAAGGTGAAGAGTAATTAATTAGAGAAGGGCTAGACAGAGAGCTGAGAACAGAGCAGGGAGTAGGATGGGCTGAAGATAGGGATAGACACTTTTCACCCCTTTAAAAGGATAGTAAGCCAAGTGGAAAACAAAGCTGGGAACATGAGAAAGAGATGGATACTTGATTTTAAAAAAATCACATTGGAATTGGATAAACTGAGGGTGGCAAGATAAGGTCAAGGTCAGAAATAATAATTTGGCAGTTTTTCAGGAGGGCAAGTATTGCCTTTGGTGGTCACCATGATGCGCTGCCTTTTGTTTGGGGAGAAAGGATTAGGACATTCCAAATATCCCAACTCCAGGATGGAGTTCTCTGCTCTTGACCTAAAATGGCCCAGACCCCTGAGAGAAATAGGAGCCCTAAAGGCTGTATCTTCATCTCCAATTGTCCAAGAAATCTTATCATGCAGATATCAGAGGCAGATCTATGTCCTCTGGTAATAGGGAACACTCTTCAGACCAGAAGTGGTATGATTTTCATAAAAAGTTTTGAGACCCAAGGGGTTTTATTCATCTAAGGTTCAGACAGAGAGAGAGTAATGAGACATTGACCAAGGGGTCTGGCTACAATTATACTTTTATTTCAATAATTCAAGTGTTTGTGATTTCATGTGCGATTACGCCTTCCCCTGATGCAGACCACAGTACTTCTATGCCTTAGTGTTTAAGAGTTACTGTAGCTGAAAAATTTATCAACCTGTGACCAACTTGGTAATAAGCCTCCGTAAGGAGTTATTAGGGCTGTTCCTTGGGTCACTGACATATAAGCTATTGCCAGGACATTTCAGTTTTTCCAGCTAATAAGGCATGTTATGGTTTTTGCTATATTATTGCAAGAACACAGGATGCTCCCTCACTAATTTGAAATAGTACTCTAGAGGAGTAAATAAAGGATTCAAATATATACATATTAGGAGGACAAATCATTTTACTCTTTCAAAAATTTATGACTGCTTTGGTATTGGGTTTATTGAATGGCTTAAATATAAATAAAATTTTAAAAATTTGGAGGTATTTGTAAGAAAGCCCTATAAAGTTCTTCTATCATGATGATTACTGAAAATTGAAATAAACATGCAATGGGAGATTGATCACAGACACTGCTGATCAATCCCCATTGCACATACAAACCAGAAAAAATGATGGAGAAAATTACACAGGTGAAAAAAAACTCATGATGGGAAGGTAACTAACAAAAATGTCATTGTTCTACAGATTATCCTATTATTACAAACATGTATTTAAGGCACAGCTGTCAGTGTCTTGAATCAGTAGGTTTTTCATGCATTTTCATTTTCTCTTGTTCCTTCTATACTCACACCGATGCAATAAAACCCTCCAAATTATAATAACATATGCACATTGGTACCTGGTTATTTCATTGCCAAAGTGGGATAATTTGAGGATAGGGAGAAATATATGGGAAAGCATGGTTCAGAAAGGAAGAAGAGAGACCAACCATTTGCAGATTCTCTGGAAGCTACACATTTTTGTATTATAAATAGATATTTTTGAGGCAAAATGGCAAATTCTATACATAGCAAGCACCAAATAGTATTTTAAGAAATGAAATAGATTATATTTTAACTAAATTAAAAAAAGACTTGTTATTGATGTTAGAGTTATTGTTCAAGAAGCTGTATGTACAGAAAGATTTTCTACTTGTAGAGAAAGATCAAAATTAGTAATAAGCAAGAAGAAAGAGAAACATAAGGTATAGAAGTGGGACAACTGAATCCTGAACAATCTCAACAAGTAATTGGCAATTCAAAGTAAAAAAGAGAATAAAAATGACATTAATATTGATTATAACAATTTTATACAGGTTCTTAACTAATATATATTAAGTCCCACAACAAGGTGAAGAAAAAACCATAAATTCACATTAGTGAGGAAATGTCTGACCTACTTGCCAAATAGAGAAAGATGGCTGGCATAGGCGTTGCCAGAATTGAATATCAACTTGTTTGTAGAATCTTATGAAGAAGGATAATAGACAATTATGAGCAGTACCATCTCATAATTCAGAGAGAAACAGTCTTTGTCAACTTGCCTTGAATGAGGAAATCATTTTAAAGAAACCTTGGGAAAATATCCAACTAAATCATGTTATCCCAAAGGAAGGAAGGAAAAAAGTATTTATTGAAGACCTACTATGCATAAGACACCATGCTGACAAATGTTATACAAATATGTTTCCAAATATCTCGCTTGATCCTTGCAATAACTATGGGAACTAGGTGTTACTTATTATCCCCATTTCGCAGTTGGGGAAACAGAAGTTAACTGACTTGCCCAGAGTCATACATCTAGTGACTATCTGAGGCAGAATGTGAACTCAGATATTCCTGACTCCAGGCCCAACACTCTATCCACTGTGCCACCAAGTTGCCTTTCACATTTAGGCAGAGGAAGGGAACAAACGTTTATGTGGCGCCCGTGCTTTAATAAATATTATCTCATTCGATTCTCACAAGAACACTGTGAGGGAAGTGCTGTTATTGTCCCCAATTTAAAGTTGAGGAAACTGAGGCAAACAGATGTTAAGTGATGTGCCCAAAATTACAGAGCTAATAAGTGTCTGAGGGCAGATTTAAACTCAGGTCTTCTGGCCCAACATTAAGATTCTTTTGTTGATTCGTAGTACAAATCAGGTGGTGCTAATTGTGGTTTTCCCCCAAAGTTCTGTCCCAATCTCCCCAGTCTTCTGTCTCTACATTCTGCCTCCTTGTGACTCCATTAATACCCATGAGTTTATTACATTTGTGTTAATGACTCCCAGATCATATCTCATTCCAAGTTGTCTGTCTGAGATTCAATCTTACATCTCTAATTGCCTATTTAACATGTCAAGCTGGATATTTTAAAGACATTTCAAAGAGTTGTACATAACTAAATTGACTGACTCTTAGTGACCCCATTTGGGGTTTATTTCACAAAGATCCTGGAGTGGTTTACCATTTCCTTCTCCAACTAATTTTACAGATGAGGAAACTGAGGAAAACATGTTTAAATGACTTGCTCAGATTCATACAACTAGGAAATATCTAAGGTCAGATCTGAATTCAGGAAAAGGAGCTTTTCTGACTCCAGACCTAACGCCCTATCCATTACACCATCTAGGTGCCCCTGCAGATCTTACAGTTTATCCAAAAGTCCTAGTGGGATGACTTTACTTAGGTCTGTGTTTAATTATCTTTCTTCTTCTACTGCTTCTAACTTTTATATAAAGTGACGCCAGCCACAATCTTCTTTCATCTTTTTCTATTAGATTTTTTAAAGCAGTGCATATTCTTAACAGGTACTTCTTTGTATGTCATATCTCACAGCTCGGTAAGAAGATCAAGTGTTTGCTGGCTGAGGCAGCTTCTGGACTCCATTAGTTTTCTTGTTATAGAAATTGATTTATATTAGTTAAATTTCCATGTAAAAATGTTCTAACTGATGTTGATGTCCTTTTCTATCACATTTCTTATTTTAAAGTATCAACGAGTTGTTTAAGTAGGTCAGGTTAAAGTTTTATATCATATGTTTTCTCATTTTTATTCTTTCTTCTAGGTTTTTTTTTCCCTTGAGATTGAGATCTTTGCTCCAAAAAGTTGGTGGGTTTGCCATACATAGAGAGCTAGTTCAGGATTGATGTGTACATAAGTAATGATTCATTTTGAGTCAATTGTACTATTTTTACTCTTTTTTTAAAAGTGACGTTATCTGGTGCTCTAACACCTCTATATTTGTTTTATTGAATAAAGTATTGATGATGTATAAGCATGAATGTATAAGCCTTTGTCTTCTCACATTCCTTCCCCCCAAACCATAGTTTCCACCATTCCCCTCTACAGTCTATTTTATACTGAAGTTACTGTGGACCCAAGGAGATATTCATTTAATTTAGGAGGTCTAATCAGTACCTTCTCATCCTCCACAACTGGTATTGTGGCAAGGTAAAATTATTGTAATGTTGGTCTTTTTGCAAATATTTATCATGAACACTGCAATGTGGGATGATCAAATAGAAGATTTTGTATTCTGTGTTTCATGGGTTTGCCATGGCCAAAGTATTCAACACCAAGCAACCAGCCTACTGATGAGGATCCTTCTGATTCTTATCTAGGCTCATTCTCAGAAAGCAAACATCATATACTGCTGAGACTACAAGACTTTTCCAGTACTGTAGAACCTGCCAGACCTTATACTCTAATTGGGTGGCCTTCAAGAATACGCAGTCACCTCAACATCATGATAAGGGATTGTTGGAGGCAATAGAAAATTTTATGGTACAACTTTAAAACATGGCAGGAAGCATGAATTAGTGGAGTTTCCTTTTTTGGAAGTCTCCATGCAGAAAATGAACGACCAAATATATTAGATATGTTATAATGAGAATTTCTTTAGGTTAGTGGTATAAAACTTAAGTAGCTATTTAGAACCCTTCACCCTTCACACTGTACACACACACACACACACACACACACATATAGTAACAGCAATATTATTTTAAGAAGAACTTGGAGTAACTAAGTCATTTTGATGGCTATAAATACCAAAATTAACTACAAAGGACATATGAAGTAATAAGCTATCAGCATCCAGAGAAAGAACTGAAAAAATAGAAGTATGCATAAGATTATTTTACATATATATACACATACATACATATGTATGTATATATGTATTTGTCTTTAATGGTAGCCATCTCTAAGGAGGTGTGAGGGGAGGGGAAAAAAAGGGAAAAAAAAGAAATTTACATAATTTTCCTATATATTTAAAAGGAATAAAGGTTATACATAGTATATTTGAATTTTTATATGCAATGAATTTTTATTATATCATGTTATGGAAATGTGTGTTTTATTCCACAATTTAAAAAAAAAAATTCAAATAGGAATAGTGGAAAGAGGCATTAAATTGTACATTAGGATCTCAGTAGGCCATATATTGGCTTAGAAAACCACATATGATTTATTGTATTTTTATTTATTTTGTTAAATATCTCCCAATTATATATATTTTTTATTTTAAACAAATGCTTTATTAACTTCTGTTTTACATCATTCATTTCCGCCAGATTTTGAGTTACAATTATTTTTCCCCCCTGTTTTTCCCCTACACACCCTCCCAGAATAGCAGTCCCACAAGATATCGCTTCCTCCAATCTGCTCTCTCCCATATCTACTCCTATACCCCCTTTGACTTTTCCATTAGAGGAAGGTGAATCTTTGTGTCCCAATGCCTGCACATCTTATCTCCCAATTACAAGCAAAAGAGTATTAATAATAGTATTTCTATATATTTGAAACATTTAATCTTAAAACCTCGAATTTCAGATCCATTTCCTTCCTCCCTTGTCACCCATTCCCTCTGGGAAGATAAGTAATTCAGTATATGTTGTACATGTCTAGCTATGCAAAACATTACCATCTAGATATATTGTACAAGGCTGCTTATAATTCCCTCCCACTCATCCCACCCCCCACCTGGTCCTTTCCCTACTTGATCCTGCCCCTCTTCTATAGTGGATACTTCCAACATCCCCTCCCCCCAAGGATGCCCTCCCATCCATCATCCTACCTCTCATCCCCCTTCCCCCTATTATGCTGCAGGTTGAGAGATCCCATTTAGTATGTATGTCATTCTCTCCCTGAACCAAATTCAATGAGAATGTGGTTTTGCCTTTTTGCCTTCCTATTCTTCCCCTCCCTTGCAACCACTTCCTCTTGCTTCTTCTACATGAGATAGTTTACCCTACCCTGTCTCTCCCCATCTCCTCTTGCCACTTTCCTCTCTCACCTCATAATTTCACCCCTTAAGTATCCTCCCTTCCCACCAAATTCAACCTATGTGCTCTATCCATGTATAACTGTAAACATATATACACACATTCACATATGTATTCATATGACCATACACCCTTCTTCCATTATTTTCATACTGAGAAAGATTTCATCAGTCACAGTTATTGTTTTTCCATATAGGAATGTAAATAGTTCAACTTTGATAAGTTCCTTTTGATTTCTTTTCCCTGATTACCTTCTCAGGGATCTCTTGCATCTTGAATCTGGATGTCAAATTTTCTATACAACTCTGGTTTTTCCCTCAAGAATGCTTGAAAGTCCTCTATTCCACTGAATGACCATATTTTCCCCTGAAACAAAATACTCAGTTTTTCTGGGTAGGTGACCCTTGGGTTCATTCCCAGGTCTTTTGCCCTCTGGAATATCATATTCCATGCCCTTCGATCCCTCAGTGTAGAAGCTGCCAGGTCCTGTGCTATTCTGATTGGGTTTCCACAATATTGAAATTGTTTCTTCCTGGCTGCTTGGAGTATTTTCTCCTTGATCTGGGGATTCTGGAACCTGGCTATAATATTCCTGGGACTTTTCATTTTGGGATCTTTTTCAGGAGGTGATTGGTGGATTCTTTCAACCTCTATTTTGCCCTCTGGATCTAAAACATCAGGGCAATTTTCCTTGAGAATTTCTTGAAGGGTGATTTCTAGGTTCTTTCTTTCATCATGGCTTTCAGGTAGTCCAATAATTTTTAAGTTGTCTCTCCTGGATCTATTTTCCAGGTCAGTGGATTTTCCCATGAGATATTTCACATTGCCTTCTATTCTTTCATTTGTTTGGATCTGTTTAATAATATCTTGATTTCTCATAAAGTCATTAGCTTCCATTTGCTCCAGTCTAACTCTGAAGGAATGAATCTCCTCAGTGAACTTTTGAGATGCTTTTTCCATCTGGCAAATTCGGCTTTTTAAGGCATTCTTCTCCTCATTGCCCTTTTGGGCCTCCTTTGCCATTTGAGTTAGTCTATTTTTAAGGTGTTGTTTTCCTCAGTCAGGCTGTTGACCCTCATTTCCTACTTTTCCTGCATCCTTTTCATTTCTCTTCCCAATTTTTCCTCCACTTCTCTTATTTGATTTCTAAAGTACTTCTTAAGGTCCTCTATGGCCTGCAACCCGCTCATGTTTTCCCCTGGGGCTTTTGGAGCAGGACTTCTGACCTCACAGCCCTCCTCTCGCTCTATGCTTTGATCCTCTTTGCCCCAAAAATAGGAGTCTAAGGTTGCATTTTTCTGTTTATTTTGTTTCCTTTCCCTTGGCATGTTGCCACTTAATTGCTTGACTTTTGGGCTTGTTGCCACAGTATGGCTCTGGCACCAGACTAGAACTTTCGTCCTAAATGTGTGGGGTGGGCCAACTTCCATTTCTGGCAAGCTGGAAACCCACCCACGACCTCCACCCCAGATCACAATCCAGATCCAGGGAGGTTAAAGCAAGAGCAATTACCTCCCCAAGACTGATTGCTGGATCTCCCTACAGTTCGCAGGCTAGGAGCTGGAGCTGCCTCTGAAAACTATAAAATGGCATGTCTCCTCAGCGGCTTCTAGCCCCCAGGGGAGGAAGCCAACGTGTTCCCCAAATATTGGTCCCAAAGTCCATAGGGCACTAACCTCTCACTTTATCCTAGGCATGTCTACATTGATAATTCTGGAATCACCACAGCTCCTGGTGTTATGGGGTCCCTCCAGCCCGTTGCTGGCCCTGCCACCCTGGGGCTAAAACTCGGACTCAGGCGGACCTGTGCTTAGCTCCCCTGTGCACTGCACGCTGTGCTGGTCCATCCTGCAGGGCTGCTGGGCTTTCCTCAGTGGGAGGTTAGCTTCTCTGTGTCATTCTGTGGGTGCTGGGGCTCCAGAAGTTGTTCAGAGTCCCCTTTTACATAGTTTGGAGCTAGTCTGGGGGGGAGAGTGGCTTGAAGGCACTGTTTCTACTCTGCCATCTTGGCTCTGCCCCCTCCCAATTATATTTTAATCTAGTACTGGCTATATTCTGGAGTGTTGTAGGCTGCACCAGCCCTCAGCATGTTTGATACCACTGCTTTATTGGGTTTTTACACTTAGCCACTGAGGCCCCTTTCAACTCTAAACTTCTATGGGTTTCAGATTCTGGGTTTGGAGTTAAATCACATGAGTGACAGAAATCCTAATCTCTCTTCCACATATAAGCCCTTCACATACTTGAGGATAGGTATCATGGCACCCTCAAGTCTTCTTTGCTTTGGGTTAACTAGTTTCTTCAGTTGATCCTCATGTGGCATGATCTCAAGGTCTTTTACCATCCTAGCTGTCCTCTTCTGGGTCTTTTGTTGTTTATCAGTATACTTCCTAAGATATGAACTAAATATGATGGCCTCACCATGACAGAATATGGTGGCACTATCATCTCTTTGTTCCAGTCCCTCTTAATTCAGCCTAAGATCACATTCACTTTTCCCCTCTGCTGTAGCACACTGTTGAGTCCACAAATCATAGACACATTTAATCATGATGTGAAAGGAAATGATGATGGAACAACATAAGGGAAAAGCTAGATGCCATTCTCATGTTTTTGCTACCTCATAAGCTCGTCATTGCAGTCTGATGATTATTGATTATTTAAGAGCAATCTACCAACCTGGATAGGGACATCCCTCATTTGAAGTATATGGAAGAAGTAGAGCATTTTTCTTCTCTGGAGGTGAGCTTTCACCTTATGTTGTCTGCAACCAAGCCTGTACCTCACCTCCTGGCCACTAGCTCCTACATGGGTAGTGTAGCCTCTGTACATGTGGATCCTTACAGCCCTCTGCTTTCTGGCTTGCCTATATACATATATATATATATATATCATCTTCTCTGGTTAGAATAAAAGCTTCTTAGGGGCAAGGATTCTCTTGCTTCCTTGTACTTGAACTCCTCTCTTCCATACTCCAAGACAGGCTCTTTATCCACTATGGCACCACCTACCTGCTCCACAATTGCTAATCATTTGAATTGAGTTGTTCTAAATTGTTGATAAAAACACTGATGAAGAGGAAGAGGATTCTGGGAAGATAGCGGAATAGGTCAGAAAATTCCAAGGTCTTAGTATTTTCCTCCACAAAAGAGATAGAACAGCACCTCAGGACAAACATAGAGCAGTAAAAATAAAGAAGAGAAGGAGTAGAACAGTAGTCTTCCTGGGACAATCAGAGAAGATATGAAGAAAAATCCTGGGATGAGGTTTGGTCCCTGTGCAGAGTAAACACCTCCAGGCTAGGTACCACTTAAACAACAAGTTGCAAGCCCTAGGTTTAGAGGCCCCAGATATAGGAACTTTTACCCCTAGGCTAGTGAGGGCAATTAGGCATCTGAGGTAGGGAAGATTGAAGGAACCTCTACTGACAAGAAACAGCCAGACCCATCTGTGTTGCAGATATAGAGGCAGAGGCAGGAATGAATAGCACATATCCAGTGAGCACAGAAGCAGTAGGGTGGAGACTTCAATGGCTGTGGGTGCTAACAGGAGGCTGGAAGTCTTGATTTCTGCTCAAGACCAGAAAAGAGGACTAATGGAGGATCAGAGGCCATATGCACCACCTTCCCATATCCCAGGACTAGAGGTGATTACAAAAATTAAGCTACTACCAAAAAAAAGTGCAGAGGCAAAGGAGAAAGAATCCAACCACAGAGAGTAACTATGAGAATAGAGAAAACCAGGGTTCATATTCAGAGGATGCTAATGAAGCAGACACCCTCTTCTACCCCAAAGAGCAATGTTAAATGGTCACCTACCCAAAAATTTAAAAAAGACTTTAAAAATCAAATGAGACCAAGGAAAAACTAATAAAGAAAAAGAAAAAAAGAAGAATCCAAGAAAAAGAAGATTATGAAAAGAAAATCAACCAATTAGAAAAGGAGATCCAGAATCTGAAGCAGAAAAATGACTCCTTGAAAATCAGAATTGGGCAAGGGGAAGTTAGTGAAGTTATAAAAGACCAAGAAATAATAAAACAAAATATAAAGAATGAAAAAATAAAAGAGGATGTGAAACATCTCATAAGAAAACAACTGATCTGGAAAACAGATCAAGAAGAGAAGACATAAGAATTATCAGACTACCTGAAAGCTATGATCAAAAAATAATATGGATACAATAGTACGAGAAATAGTTAAGAAAATTGTCCTTAAGCATTAGAATAAGAGGTGAAAGTGGGAACAGGAAAAATGTCTGATTACTACCTGAAAGGGATCCTACAAGGAAAACCCACAGGAATATTTTAGTCAAATTCTGAAACCCCCAACTCAAGGATAAAATATTAGAAGAACAAGAAAAAAACAACTTACATATGGTGGTGCCACAATTAGAATCACACAAGATCTGATAGTGGCAACACCAAAAAACTACTGGTTTTGAAACACTATATATCAAAAAGCAAAAGAACTGGTGCTCTGGTAAAAAATATAATACCCAGCAAAGCTAAGCATAATCCAGAATTTAAAAAATAATGGATATTTAATTGTCAGACTTTCAGGACTTTGTTTAAAACAACAATAACAAACAAAAACAAACCTAAACAATAATTCGTACAAGAACTAAGAGAAACATGAAGTACATAACAAAAACCAATTACAAGGGACTCAATAAGGACAGACTTTTTACCTTGTATTTATGTAAAATGTAAAACATATGTCTAAGATTGTTATTAATAATTGGGTAGTTCATAAGATTGAGGTAGATCTGAGCATGATATGACTTCAAAAATTTAAATTGTTCAGGAATAGCAAAAAAGAGTAATTATCTTATACAAATGAGGTACAAGAGGAAAAACCAATACAGAGTAATTAGATGGGAGAGGAGGTTTGTTAGTTCTGGAAACCTACTTTCATCAGGAATGGGTTTAAGAGGGAACAAAACATACACATCTAGAAGAATATAAAAGTCATCTAAATTTAGAAAAAAATGAAAATACTAAGGGAATAAGGACAGAGGAGGGGAACAGGGAGGGATCTTTAGAGGGGAAGGGCATTTAGATTAATGTGAATGGGAAGATAAGGGAGGGAGGGAGGGAAGGATCTACAGAGGGGAGAGTGAGGGAATAGATGAGGAGTGTACAAAAGGGTGTTTAGATCTATGGGAATGGGAGGATAAGGGAGGGATCAATGGAGGGGGGTAGGTTAAGTAATAGGACGGCAAGGTAGCTGGTAGAAGAAAACTAGAGGAGACAGGAGGTATAGGAATTAAGAGATGTACACAAACATAAATAAACAAAGATTAGGAGTAGAATCTCTTTGGGAAAGCATGTTTATATATGTATGTATATACATGTATATGTGTATGCATATGTCAATATCTATATATAAATATATCCAGACTTAGTTGTATCCTGGGGATATAGGGGAGGAAGGGGGGAAAGAACAAAATAAAAAGTGTACAGCAGAGAAAAAAAAAACTTACAAGGAAGCCAAGAAAAGAGGGACAGCTTTCACCACAATGCGTGATATTTAATATATAGGCTTTCTTGAAATGAAAATGTGCTGCTTTATATTTTGAATCCTCTCTTATATTCTGCTGTGCACATGACTTTTTAAAAAAATTTTCTTATGTTATATTTAACTTTCAATTTTTAAGCTGTGACATTTTCTTTTTCTTTTCTTATGTATTTAAGTTGTAGTAGTCAAGTCTAAAATAAGAAAGATTAAGTAAACATTAATGAAAAAAAGGACCCAAATTGTGAAAGACTTAACTACTCTGATCAATACAATGATCTAAGACAATTCCAAAGGACTTGTGAAAAAAATGCTATCTACCTCCAGAGAGAGAACTGGTGCACTCTGGAGTACAGATTGAAGCATACTTTTTTTCAAATTTTCTTGCCTTTTTTTTTTTTGCAATACGGCTAATATGGAAATATGTTTTACAATAACTTAACATGTAAAATTGATATTATATTGTTCTCCTTCTCATTGGGTTGGGGAGGTGATGAAGGGAAGGAGAAAGTTTGGAACTCAAAAAAAAATTTTTTAAAAGGATATTAACTGGGCAGAGCCAAGATGGTGGAGTAGAAACAGCATTTCCAATGTGCTCTGCCCCACACAAATTTCAAACAATGTGAAAGGGAGCTCTGAACAACTTCTGGCGCCACAGCACCCACAGAACGGCACAGAGAAGCTAACCTCCTGCTGAGGACAGCCCAGCAGCCCTGCAGGGAGCTGCCAGCACAGCGCTCTGAGAGCAGGCAGCACAGCACGCTGGGAAACAACAGCAAAGCGGGCAGAACCTAGCCCAGGTCCGCGGTTTTAGCCCCAAGGCGGCCAGGCCTTCAGCCCTCTGGAGGGACCCCAGATCACCAGCAATTTTGGCGATTCCAGAATTCTCAGCACAGATATGCTTAGGACAAAATGAGAGGTTAGTGCCCTATGGACTTTAGGACCAGCATTTGGGGAACACGTGGCTTCCTCCCCGGGGGAGAAAAGCTGCTAAAGAAACAGCTGCACAGAAGCCATTTTGCAGCGTCAGTCAGTAGTGGCTCTAGCTCCTGGTCTGGGAATTGTAGGGAGATCCAGCAATCAGTCTGGGGGTTAATTGCTCTTGCTTTAAACTGCCTGGATCTGGGTTGTGGTCTGGGGGGGAAGTTTGGGGTGGGTATCCAACTAGCCACAGTGGGTGGAGGCTTTACAGAGGCCACACAACTGGCAGAAGTTGTGAAGACCCCACGTTTCGGCAGAAGCTCCCCTGTCTGGTGGCAGAGTCCTACTGTGGAAACAAGCCCAAAAATCAAGTAATTAAGTGGCAACATGCCTAGGCAAATGAAACAAAATAAACAGAAAAGTTCAACATTGGACTCCTATTTTAGGGGCAAAGAGGCTCAAAGCATGGAGGAGGACTGTGAGGTCAGAACTCCTGCACCAAAAGCCCCAAATGAAAATACAAGCTGGCTACAGGCCATAGAGGACCTTAAGAAGCAGATAAGAGAAGTGGGGAAAATTTGGGAAGAGAAATGAAAAAGATGCAAGAAAAGTATGAAATGACAGTCAACACCCTGACTGAGGAAAATAACACCTTAAAAAATAGACTAACTCAAATGGCAAAAGAGGCTCAGAAAGGCAATGAGGAGAAGAATGCCTTAAAAAGTCAAATTTGCCAGATGGAAAAAGAATCTCAAAAGCTCACTGAGGAGATTCATTCCTTCAGAGTTAGACTGGAGCAAATGGAAGCTAGTGACTTTATGAGAAATCAAGATACTATTAAACAGATCCAAACAAATGAAAGAATAGAAGGCAATGTGAAATATCTCATGGGAAAAACCATTGACCTTGAAAATAGATCCAGGAGAAATAATTTAAAAATTATTGGACTACCTGAAAGCCATGATCAAAGAAAGCACCTAGAAATCATCCTTAAAGAAATTCTCAAGGAAAATTGCCCTGATGTTTTAGACCCAGAGGGCAAAATAGAGGTTGAAAGAATCCACAGATCACCTCCTGAAAAAGATCCCAAAAAGAAAACTCCCAGGAATATTATAGCCAGGCTCCAGAACTCCCAGATCAAGGAGAAAATACTACAAGCAGCCAGGAAGAAACAATTTCAATATTGTGGAAACACAATCAGAATAGCCCAGGACCTGGCAGTTTCTACATTGAGGGATAGAAGGGCATGGAATATGATATTCCAGAGGGCAAAAGAGCTGGGATTGAAGCCAAGGGTCACCTACCCAGCAAAACTGAGTATCTTGTTTCAGGGGAAAATATGGTCATTCAGTGGAATAGAGGACTTTCAAGCATTCTTGATGAAAAACCCAGAGTTGAATACAAAATTTGACATCCAGATACAAGAAGCGAGAGAATCATGAGAAGGTAATCAAGGAAAAGAAATCAAAAGGAACTTATCAAAGTTGGACTATTTACATTCCTACATGGAAAAACAATAACTGTGTTTGATGAAACCTTTCTCATTATGAAAATAATTGAAGAAGGGTACATGGCATATGTTCACAGGTATACATGGATAGAGAGCACAGGTTGAATTTGATGGGAAGGGATGATTCCTTTTTTTTTTTTTGGAGGGCAGTTGGGGTTGGGTGACTTGCTCGGGGTCACATGGCTGGGTTTTTGTTTGTGTCTTGGGTGTCTGGGGCCGGATCCGGGCTTGGGTCCTTCTGGCTCCAGGGCCGGTGCTCTGCTCCCTGCGCCACCTAGCCGCCCCAAGGAAGGGATGATTCTTAGGGGGTGAAGTCAAGAGGTGAGAGAGGAAAGTGGCAAGAGGAGATAGAGAGAGAAAGGGTAGGGTAAACTATCTCATGTAGAAGAGGCAAGGGGAAGTAGTTGCAGAGGAAGGGAAAAACAGGAAGGCAAAAAGGCAAAAGCATATTCATATTGAAGTTGGCTCAAGGAGAGAATCACATACATACTAAATGGAATATCTTACCCTCACTCACTCTCCTGAGTAGGGGAAAGGGGGATGAGGGGGGGATGATGGAGGGGAAGGTATTCTGGGGGGAGGGGAGGTTGGAAGTACCCACTATAAAAGAGGGACAGGATCAAAGTAGGGAATGGACCAGGTGGGAGGGAAATATAAGCAGTCTTTTACAATATATCTACTATGGTCATGTTTTGCATAGCTATACATGTATAACACATACTGAATTGCTTATCTTCTCAGAGGGAGTGGGTGACAAGGGAGGAAGGGAATGGATCTGAAAATCAAAGTTTTAAAATTAAATGTTTCATAAGATGTCCAGGCATTGGGGCTCAGAAATTCACCTTGCCCTAATGGCAAAGTCGAAGGGGATATGGGAGAAGATATGGGAGAGAGCAGATTAGATGAGGGGATATCTACTGGGACTGCTATTCTGGGGTGGTGGGTAGGGAAAAAATGTAACTCATAATCTGGTGGAAATGAATGATGTAAACCAGAAGTTAATAAAGCATTTGTTTAATTAAAAAACAAGAATTCTAAAAAAAAAGAATATTAAATTCTAGGGGCAGCTAGGTGGTACAGTGAATAGAATACCAGCTCTGGAGTCAGGAGGACCTAAGTTCAAATCTGGCCTCAGACACTTGACTCTTACTAGTTGTGTGACCTTGAGCAAGTCTTAACTCCAATTGCTGTTCCTTCCCACTTCCAAAAAAAAAAAAAAAGAATATTAAATTATAATTAATTAAAAAATAAAAGGACCTAGTACAAAAGCCTGAAGCATGCAACTATGCATTCCTATCAATGTTCAGTATCAATACCATAATCCACAATCTTTGGGAATAGTTATTCAAATAAAATGTCTTCTTATTCATTGAGTACCAGTTTAGTTCATATTTCCATATGGTACCCAAATGTAGCATAGTTTAGTTGTTGTCAGAATGGAATTTCACTTTATGAATAGGAAATAACTCTTTTCCAGTCCCCCTACTCCCCTGAATGGAAGCCCAGACTCTCTAGAAGAGATATATAATGAAAGGTCACCAGGCACCTCAAAAAACAGCAGGCTCTAAGATCACCTCTATACTCTAAATCCTGACCATTAGTTCAAATTCCTGGGCTGCTGTTTGCCCACTGTGAAAATTATGATGTGAGTCAAATGTACCTTTTTGAACTGGAATAAAAATGCACTGGCATTGAATGTTTCATATGGAGTAATCATTGGCAATTTAGTCATACTGAGTCATTTGACAGCAACAATGGACCCTAGGACAGCACTTACTCTATCATGATGCAATAGGCCAAATCAGAAGGGCCCCATTATTTTCACCTTAGCAACCATAGCCCATCAGTTGTAGCCATCAGATGAAATGGAGACGGTTGAGTGGAATGGCTGTTTACAGCCTCCAAACTTTCTGTTCCTGCTAATAAAATTAAAAAGAGGAAATGTGTCTAGTATCAAAAAATGAGCAGCCCCAAGGCCACCTCATCTATGATCCCTGTGGATTTTTAAACAGCTTTTCAGGTGAAAATTTGATCACATTAGAAAATATCCATCCTACAGGGGACAAGTATTACTCATTTTCATTATGAAAAATGAAAACTAAAGCACATAAAATCAAATAATTTTAATAAAACCACACAACTCTAGCCTAGAGCAAGCATTGGAGGAAACTATTTGATATTAGAGGAAAGAATGGTAAATTGGGAGCCAAATGATCTAGATTCAAATTTTTGTGGTCAGTATACTGTGTAAGTTTGGGCAAATCATCTCTCTTGTCGCTGTTTCTTTGGCCCTAAAATAAGGTAGTTACATTCAATGGCTCCTAAGGTCTCTTCCAGCTGTAAATCAGTGATCCTATCTACTCACTTCTAGCTCAGTGATTGAACCTGTAAAGGGACCCCATGGGCCTGGCCTAGTTCTCAGCTTTCTTTCATTTGACCTGACAGAGATGTGTCAAGATCATAATATCATTGGACCTTTGGTTTAGGGAAGTGAAGGCCCTTGGAGAACACTAAGCCCAATCCTCATTGAGCAGATCTCGCTGTTTGTTCAGTCCTATCTGACTCTTTTTAGGTTTTCTTGGCAAAGATACTGGGGTGGTTTTGTCATTTCCTTCTAGAGCTCATTTTACAGATAAAGAAACTGAGGCAAACAGTGAGTTCCCCAGGTTCGCACAGGTAGTAAGTGTCTGGGAGTAGATTTGAACTTAGGAAGATGAATCTTCCTAACTCCAGGCCTAGCACTTTCTATGTTATGGCACCACCTAGCTGTTGAGGAAACTCAAGCAGAGGTTCAATGGCTTGTTCAAGACCTCATAACTAATATGTGTCTAAGGCAAAATTTGAACCCAGGTCCACCATCCTCAGGTAATATCCACATTTTTGCCAGAAGTTGTGAAAATGAAAAATCTTTCAAAATCGTTTCTCAGCAATAGTCTCAAAGGACATGAGATCTACATGTTATTTCATGAAAGTAAATAACCTCTTGCTTTGTAAAACAAAAGGCACTCCCTCTCCCTACCCTTTTCTGATTAAGAAGTGAGAGAAATGATTACTTGTCTATTGTATTTAATAACTAATTATTGAATCAGGACCAAGGTTTTTCCCCCTTTCTACTTCCTCATTCAGAAATCAGCCCTTGTAGGTAATTCGAGCAGACTTTAAAGTGCAGAACTGATACTGAGAGAACTCTGATCTGTTCAAAAGATAAAGCTAGGTGAATTGATGGATTCTGATTCATTGTGTTTTACTCCTGCAGGTCTGGGAAAATGTGGATTATCTCTTTTGTCAGACTGGTGATATGGATACAGATAATTCTCTTTGACCAAAACTGAGTGATCAAAGTCACATACCCCAGACCTTCTTTAGAATAGTTCCACCTCTCATTATAATATTCATTCTCTCATTAATTGTTAACCAATCAGAATCGATTTCTATCCTCAGGAACACCCATTCTTCTAAGGGCATATAAATGTTGACTGGGTTCCATGAGGAGTCTTTGGTCTAAGAACTATGACCAAATGACCATCCTTTAATTAATGATATGCCAGCATTATTAATGAAATGATTAGTTACCCAGAAATTAAGTCTCTCAAATTTTTTAAACGTCACAGAAGTTAGGAATTTTCTCTGTTGAAAATTCAGTTTGCTAAGGTTTGTAGCCTAAATCATCTTTACTGTCTCTCTTTCCTCTATCTGACTAATCAGGTACCCAAACCTGTTGATTCCATTTCTACAAAATGACAGCTATTCCCTTTTCTCTGCTAACACTGATACAATCTTAGTTCAGGTATTAATTATCTCTCACTTAAACTATTTTAATTTCTTCCTACTCTTATATAATATATCTAATCCATACTCCATAGAGCAGTAAAGAAAATTTTCCTTTGGCACAACCATTTATAATAATAATAGCTAGCATTTACATAGCACCTACTAGGTGCTAGGTACCATGCTAAGCACTTTTTTACAGTTTTATTTCATTTGATCCTAATAACAACCTTGGGAGGTACATGCTAGTGTTATCCTTATCATACAAATGACGAAATAGAGGTTAAGTGACTTGTCCAGGGTCACACAGCTAGTAAGTGAGTCAGGCTGGATTTAAACTCAAGACTTCCTGGCTCCAGGTCCAGGGCTTTCTATCTACTGCATCACCTAGCTTATACATATTATTGTTTGCTCAAAAAATGTTTTGGGAGGAGGCGGAGCCAAGATGGCGGAAAGGAAGCAGTAACATCGCTGAGCTCCTCTGTCACTAAGTCCAAAAGGGTAAATCTGAGCAGATTCCGGAGTGACAGAGCCCAGTTGAAGACAGAGTGTGGCAGAATCCAGCCCAGGAGGTTGCCCAGAGTGTCCACACAGGTCGAGCGCAGAGCGTGTGGGGTCTGCACAGCTCAGACCTAAGAGCAGGCAAGCAGACTACACCAGAGAGAGAAAAAGCCCCAGCCTGCAGACTTACCAAGGACGAATCGCAGTCATCTCCCAGAGGGAACGGATCATTGGAGCCAGGTAGGAGAGTCGGGCCCCCAGGCTGCATTCAGCCCCCAGCCTGGAAGTTTAGAAACTGCCTGCCTGTATAATACAGGGGCTGGAATGGCAAAGTAAATTCTAGCTGCTCAGATCCTCCCATCCCTCCTTCATGAAGCAGAAAACCCAAAGATAAGTCTCCCACCCAGATTGAAATCCCAAGTTAATGGAAATAGCCTCAGGCTTGAGAATCTCCAAGAAAGGGTGTAACTGAGACAGCCAGGAATCTGAAGAGAAGAGAGGGAGGGGACCCAACAAGCCCCACCTCACCTCACCAACAAAAGCCTACTTATAGCCCAGGGGTATAGAGGCAGAAATCTGAAGTGGTCAGACTCATCCCCACCTACACATCTACATTCCTCACTGACTTCCCTGACTTAGCCATAAACTAGCCACCCAGAGGTATTCAAAGTCAAGGATCAGGCCCCAAACTCATAGCCTGAGACACTAAGAAACAGGAAGTCACAATGGGAAGGAAGGAAGCTGAAAAGGAGAAGGGGAAGGCAAGAAAGTCTATTCGAGCATACTATGCAGGGCAAGAACAACAAAACACACAGGACAATATAGACTCTCTGCCCACACCAGAGACCACAGAAGGAAACATGATCTGGTCTCAAGCCCAAATAGCATTCCTGGAGGAGCTTAAGAAAAATTTTAAAGACCAAATCAGGGAGGCAATGACCAACTTGGAAAAAGAAAATACCTCCCTAAAAAAGGAACTTCAAAAACTCACTGAAGACCATAATTCACTAAAAATTAGATACAATCAAACTGAAACTCAGAACTCTATGATGCAGCAGGAGTCAATCGAAAAAAACAAGATGATCGAAAAATTGCAAGAAAATGTAAAATATCTCACTGGAAAAATAACTGACCTAGAGAACAGATCCAGGAGAGACAACCTAAGAATTATTGGTCTACCAGAAAGCCATGATGAGAAAAGCAGTCTAGACAACATCCTCCAAGAGATTGTCAAAGAAAACTGTCCTGAGGTCCTGGAATCAGAAGATAAAATAGCTATTGATAGAATTCACCGGACTCCTCCTGAAAGAGATCCCAAACTGAAAACTCCAAGAAATATAGTAGCCAAATTCCAGAATTATAAGATTAAAGAAAAAATTCTACAAGCAGCCAAAAAGAAACAATTCAAATATCGAGGAACTACAGTTAGGATCACACAGGACCTAGCAGCTTCTACATTAAAAGAGCGGAGGGACTGGAATTTGATATTTCGTAGGGCAAGAGAGCTAGGACTACAACCAAGGATTAACTACCCGGCAAAACTGAGCATAATCTTTCAGGCAAGGAGATGGACGTTTAATGAAGTAAGGGACTTCCAGACTTTCCTAATGAAAAAGCCAGAGCTCAATGGAAAATTTGATCTCCAATTACAAGACTCCAGAAGAACATAAAAAGGTAAACAAGGGTAACATAGACTCACACATGCAGAAGTGCACACACCCACACCCACAAACACAAGCTCATTACCTGGGATGCAACAAGAGCAAAATGTCCACATCCCTATATGTGGAGCTGATAACTGTCAATATTTGAAATCTCTATGATTATCATGACCTGCAAAAGGGTTATACTTAGAGGGTGTGGGTATGAATGCACTAACATGGAGTCTAAAAAAAAAAGACTATTAAGGGGATCAATGGTACTGTAATGGGAAAAAGGAAAGGATGAGCTAGGAAAAGGTAAAATATGCCATCTGAAGAGGTATCAAAACACACTATAGAAGAAGGGAAAGTAAGAGGGAGAGGAACATCATTTAAACACTATTCTCACTGGTTCTGGTTCAAAGAAGGATCAAATTAATCAGTGAAGTTTAAGAATCTAATGTGAATAGACACATAAATTCATTAAATAGAGGAATTGGAGGGAGGGAGAGGAGCACTGTTTGAAATTTACTCTCATTGGTTTGGAATCAAACGGGAGTAATTTACTCTGATAAGTATAAAAATTTATTGTGTCCTATAGATAGTGGGAGGGTAAGGGGGGGTGAAAAGGAGGAGACTAAAGGGAGGGATTATAAGGGAGGGAAATAGTAGTAAGGGGAGAGGGTAGGTTAAGAAGGGGGGTCACTGGGTGGGAACACTGAGGGAGGGGCGGTCAAAAGGGAAAACTTCAAGGAGGGGAAGGGAGAAGGAATAAACAAAAACATAAACAGGGGAGGGAATAGGATGGAAGGGAAGAGACAGATAGTCATCATTACTGTGAATGTGAATGGGATGAACTCTCCCATAAAACAGAGGCGGATAGCAAAATGGATTAAAAACCATAATCCTACAATATGCTGTCTTCAAGAAACACATTTGAAACAAAGGGATACCCACAGGGTAAAGGTAAAAGGTTGGAGTAAAATTTATTATGCCTCAGCTAAAGTAAAAAAAGCAGGGGTAGCAATACTTATCTCAGATAAAGCAAAAGCAAAAATAGATCTAATTAAAAGAGATAAGGAAGGAAACTATATCCTACTAAAAGGCACCATCGAGAATGAAGCAATATCACTACTTAATATATATGCACCAAGTGGTATAGCATCCAAATTCCTAGAGGAGAAGTTAAAGGAATTAGAGGAAGAAATAGATAGCAAAACTATACTAGTGGGGGACCTTAATCTCCCCCTCTCTGAACTCGATAAATCTAACCTCAAAATAAACAAGAAAGAAGTTAAGGAGG
The DNA here is from genome assembly GCA_011680675.1 of Gymnobelideus leadbeateri. Lineage (NCBI taxonomy): Eukaryota > Metazoa > Chordata > Mammalia > Diprotodontia > Petauridae > Gymnobelideus > Gymnobelideus leadbeateri. The sequence continues at coordinate 84,495 of WOXC01002448.1, read as the reverse complement.
TGAATAGAATCTTAGAGAGACTAGATATGATGGATCTCTGGAGAAAACTGAATGGGATAAAAAGGAATTTACTTTCTTTTCAGCAGTGCATGGTACATACTCAAAAATAGACCATGTACTAGGGCATAAAAACCTCACAATCCAGTGCAGAAAGGCAGAAATAGTAAGCGCATCATTCTCAGATCATGATGCAATAAAAATTATATGCAATAAAGGGCCATGGAAAGATAGACTAAAAACTAATTGGAAACTAAACAATTTAATCCTAAAAAATTGGTGGGTCAAAGAAGAAATTATAGAAACAATCAATAATTTCATTCAAGAGAATGATAATAATGAAACAACATACCAAAATTTGTGGGATGCACTAAAGGCAGTTCTCAGGGGAAGTTTTATATCCCTGAGTGCATACTTAATTAAAGCAGAGAGAAGGGAGGTCAATGAATTGGACATGCAATTGAAAAAGCTAGAAAAAGAACAAATTGAAAATCCCCAATTTAGTACTAAATTAGAAATACTGAAAACCAAAGGTGAGATTAATAAAATTGAAATTAAGAAAACCATTGAATTAATAAATAAAACCAAGAGCTGGTTTTATGAAAAAATCAACAAAATTGATAGACCCTTAGTCAATATGATAAAAAAAAAGAAAAAGAAAACCAAATTATGAGTATCAAAAATAAAAAGGGTGAATCTACCTCCAATGAAGAGGAAATCAAAAAAATAATGAGGAATTATTTTTCCCAATTGTATGCACATAAATATGACAATCTTAGTGAAATGGATGAATATTTACAAAATCACAAATTGCCCAGATTAACTGAAGAGGAAGTGAATTACCTAAATAACCCCATCTCAGAAAAAGAAATCAAACAAGCCATCAATGAACTCCCTAGGAAAAAATCTCCAGGGCCAGATGGGTTCACTAGTGAATTCTATCAAACATTTAAAGAACAATTGATTCCAATACTCTACAAACTATTTGGGAAAATTAGTGAAGAAGGAGTCCTACCAAACTCTTTCTATGACACAAATATGGTACTGATTCCTAAATCAGGAAGAGATAAAACAGAGAAAGAAAATTATAGACCAATTTCCCTCATGAATTTAGACGCAAAAATTCTAAATAAAATATTAGCCAAAAGACTCCAACAACTTATCACAAAAATAATACACCCTGATCAGGTAGGATTCATTCCAGGAATGCAAGGATGGTTTAATATTAGGAAAACCATCAATATAATTGAGCATATCAACAACAAAACTAGCAAAAACCACATGATCATCTCAATAGATGCAGAAAAGGCTTTTGACAAAGTACAACATCCATTCCTATTAAAAACACTAGAAAGTATAGGAATAAATGGAGCCTTCCTTAAAATAGTTGCTAGCATCTATCTAAAACCATCAGCAAGTATTATATGCAATGGGGATAAACTAGAAGCCTTTCCAATAAGATCAGGAGTGAAACAAGGGTGTCCACTATCACCCCTCTTATTCAATCTGGTACTAGAAACGTTAGCAGTAGCAATTAGAGAAGAAAAAGAAATCAAAGGAATCAAATTAGGCAAAGAAGTGACCAAGCTGTCACTCTTTGCAGATGATATGATGATATACTTAGAGAATCCTAGAGAATCAAGTAAAAAACTACTTGAGACAATAAATAAATTTGGCAAAGTTGCAGGATATAAAATAAACCCACATAAATCCTCAGCATTCCTATACATCTCTAATAAAACTCAACAGCAAGAGATAGAAAGAGAAATCCCATTTAAAGTCACTGTAGACATTATAAAATATTTGGGAATCTACTTGCCAAAACAAACCCAGAATCTATATGATCACAACTACAAAACACTTCTCACACAAATAAAAACAGATCTAAATAGTTGGAAAAATATCAATTGCTCGTGGCTGGGTCGAGCTAATATAATAAAAATGACAATTTTACCCAAACTAAACTATATATTTAGTGCCATACCAATCAATTTACCAAAAAACTACTTTCTAGAGTTAGACAAAATAATAACAAAATTTATTTGGAAAAACAAACGGTCTAGAATATCAAGGGAATTAATGAAAAGAAATGCTAGGGAAGGTGGTCTAGCTATGCCAGATCTTAATCTGTATTATACAGCAGCAGTCATCAAAACTGCTTGGTACTGGCGGAGGTGTAGAGTAGTGGATCAATGGAATAGATTAGGTGCAGGAGACCCAGCAGTTAATGAATATAGTAATCTATTGTTCGATAAACCCAAAGACCCCAGTTTTTGGGATAAGAATGCACTATTTGACAAAAACTGCTGGGAAAACTGGAATACAGTATGGCAGAAACTGGGCATAGATCACTATCTAACACCATATACCAAAATCAAGTCTAAAGGGGTGCATGATCTAGGTGTAAAGGATGATACTGTAAGCAATTTGGGAAAGCACGGAATAGTTTACCTGACAGATCTGTGGAGAGGGGAAGATTTCAAGACCAAACAAGAATTAGAGAGCATTATAAAATGCAAAATGGATAATTTTGATTACATTAAATTGAAAAGCTTCTGCACAAACAAAGCCAATGTAACCAAGATCAAGAGGGAGGTGGGAAATTGGGAAAGAATTTTTACAACTTGTGTCTCTGATAAAGGACTCATTTCTAAAATTTATAGAGAATTGAGCCAAATCTATATGAATACAAGTCATTCCCCAATTGATAAATGGTCAAAGGATATGAATAGGAAGTTTTCAGAGAAAGAAATTAAAGACATCTATAAGCATATGAAGAAATGCTCTAAATCACTATTAATTAGAGAAATGCAAATCAAAACAACTCTGAGATACCACATCCCTCCAGTCAGATTGGCTAAGATGACAAAACAAGAAAGTGACAAATGCTAGAGAGGATGTGGACAAATTGGAACACTAATACATTGCTGGTGGAGTTGTGAACTCATCCAACCATTCTGGAGAGCAATCTGGAATTATGCCCAAAGGATTATAAATAATTTCATACCCTTTGACCCAGCCATACCACTTCTAGGGTTATATCCCAAAGAGATCATAGAAGTGGGAGGAAGAACCATATGTACAAAAATATTTTTAGCAGCCCTTTTTGTGGTTGCAAAGAATTGGAAACTAAAGGAGTGCCCATCAATTGGGGAATGGCTAAACAAGTTGTGGTATATGAATGTAATGGAATTTTATTGTGCTATAAGAAACGAGGAGGTGATGGATTTCATAATTACCTGGAGAGACTTATACAAACTGATGCTGAGCGAGAAGAGTAGAATCAGAAGAAATTTGTATACAATCACAGACATACCATATCTGTGATGACCAACTATGACAGACTGGACTCTTTTCAGCAATGCAGTGATATAAGTTAATCCCGAAAGACTCAAGAAAGTGAGAAATGCGCCATCCAGAGATATAACTAGAAAGAACTGAGCCTGAATCCTGATGGAAGCAAACTAAATGATCTTGTTCTTCTCATTGTTTGGTTTTACTTCTTCCTTACCATCTTTCATCCCACCTAGTACAATATGCCTTTGTAATTAGAATAATGTTTAATATGAATGCATTTGCAGACCCTATACTGTACTATATGCTGTCATGAGGGGAGGGGGGAGGGAAGTAAAGGAAATTTGAAAATCAAGGAACTATGGAATTGAATCTTGTTAACTGAAACTAAACTAATAAAGTAATTAAAAAAAATGTTTTGCTTTCTATTACCTCTTGGATAAAATATAATGTCCTGAGCCTCACATTTAAGACCAATAATCTGTTTCCAACCAATTTTATTTTACACAACTATGTGCCATGCACTTTAGCTTCCAGTCAAATGGACTGGAGTACCTTAAATTTTTCATGACGTCTTTCCCCCCATACACCCACTCAATTGTCCCCAGTGCCTAGTAATTGCCATACTCTCCTCAGTGTTGTCTTTCTGAATCTTCCTCTTCCTTCAAGGCTCAGCTCAGCGCCCATCTCTTCTGAGAAGTCCCTGGTTCTTAGTGTTTTCTCCCTCCACAAAATGTCTTAGAGTACATTATCTGATCTTTCCCTTACCCCCTCAGCTCCCTAGCTTGTGCTTTCTGTGTACATGATGTAGACTGTAAGCTCCCTCATGGCTTATTTTAATCTCTTTCTATTTGCTGAAACAAGTCCTGTGCCTTGGACATGGTAGACTCAATAAATATTTGTTGAATTGAATTGATAAATGAAGAGGTCTTTTCACATATCCAAAATTTAGGTTAGAAATTAAACCAGTTTTTATGTCAAATTCTGGCAAAGATAATCCAGTTTAAAAAAATTTTTTTTATTCAGCAATACAATAATCTATGTCAGCTCCAAAAGACTCATGATGGAAAATGCTATTCATATCCAGGGAAAGAAGTATGGAGTCTGAATACAGATTGAAGCATACTATTTTCTCTCTCTCTTCCTTTCTCGTGGTCTTTTCCTTTTGTTCTGATTCTTTTTTCACAACATGACTAATGTAGAAATATGTTTAATATGACCATACATGTATAGCCTATATCAGATTGCATGCTGTCTTGGGGGGGAGGGAGAAAAACATTGGAACTCAAAATCTTATAAAAGTGAATGTTGAAAACTACTTTTACAAGTAATTGGAAAAAATAAAATACTATTAAGTTGGGGGGGGGGAAATGAAAAGAAAAAGAAAATAAGGAGGTAGCCAAATGGCACAAAAGAGTGTGTGGTCTTCAATCAGGCAGTTGTTACTGTTCAGTTGTATCTGACTTTTTACCACCCTGTTTGGGGTTTTCTTGATCAAGATACTGGAGTGGGTTGTCATTTCCTTCTTCAACTCATTTTATAGATGAGAAACTGAGGCAAACAGGCTTAAGTGATTTGCCCAGGGTCACAATCTGTTGTCTGAGGTCAAATTTGAACTCAGGTCCTCCTAATTTCCTGACTCCAAGCCTAGTGCTCTATTCACTGTACCACCTAGCTGCCCTTAGAGTCAGAAGGACCTGAGTTCCCTGGGCAGGTCAATTAAAAAATTGTTTGCCTCAGTTCCCTCAACTGTAAAATGAGAATAATAGAACCTACCTTATAAGGTTGTTGTGAGGATTAATGCATGCTTATTCCCCCTTCTGCCACTCTCCAAAGAACAGTGTTTCATTAGTCAATGAGGTAGAACTCTTTTCTCCTCCATGTTCTTGAAAACATTAACCTTATATTTTTGAAATTATATACATATAAGTTTGTACATATCCTCTGCCTGGTACATTTATACAAAGTAAAATCATACCTTTTGAAATTTTGAGGGGTCACACTGATATAAAATCCCCTGTGTTTCATTATGCTGACATCTGTTTCTCCCTCCTTTCACTGTCTCCAATCTTGCCATTGGAAAAGGGAAAAAAATTGAGGCCGCTACATCGACAACTGCCTTTCCCATCAGATCTGCATCATCAAACTAATTCATAGTAGTAGGAGCTCCATATCATGGCTCAGTTCCTGTTGCTGTATAAATCAGTTAATATGAATCTTTCCATATCCCTCTCTGAATTCTTCATATTCCTAATTTATTAAAGTAAGTGTTTTTGTCTTACAATCCATGTATGAGAGCCTATTTAGCCATTTTCCAATTGATGGGTATCTACTTTACTGCTATGAAAATTTGGGTATATATGAAATCTTTCTTTTTGTTCTTGACCACTTTAGTTGTTTGTCTGGCAGAGAGATCATTGTGTCAAAGGCTATGGACTTTTTAGTCATTTTTAGCCTAGTTCTAAATTGCTTTCTAGAATGGTCAGACCACTTCATGGCTTTACCTTGGTGAATTAATGCACCTGTTTTTTAAGCACTCTCTTTTACATGTACAGCAAAAATGGTTCTTACTTACCAAAGTCCGAGCCAGAGGAATCATTCCCAATCAGTAACCCCACTGAGGTGAAAATGGACATGTCCATTGCATCCATAGGGCAAATCAATATCAAATCAATAGAATGGAAGTTACTGGAAGACAATACCTGATTCACTTCTGTCTCTGAATTCCCAGCTCCTAGTATTTAAATATTTGCTAATGGGTTGATCAAGTTCCTACAGAAACAGGAAATTTCTGAATGTATTTATTGACTGAGAAAACTCACTTTTTACTAAAATTGTAAGGTGTAGACATCTCAAAACCTGACATTTCCCCCCTCAATTAAAAAGTTATTTTGGCAATCTTATTCCCCCATGTTCTTGTGTTCTCATTGAGTTCATCGATGAAATCAAAGTAATTTCACTTTGTGTTGGGCATGCACTTAAGACCAATACCATCCTCAATGAGCCAGACTCTGTCTAGGAGGAAACCACTCTCTGGAAGGAAGGGTTTCATTTAGATGAAACTAAAGCAGTAACAGATTTAATGATAACCTAAGGGTCATTCAGTGATGTAATTTCTTGATATGTTTTAAGGAGTAGTTTATGCATGGGAAGAATGTGCCAGCATAGTTTAGTAGAAGCAATCTTACACTTGGCATCAGTTAGAAAAAAAAATTCAAATCTTGACTTCTGTATTTGGAGATGGTGAAACCACAGACTTCTCTAAGCCCCCATTTTTCCTTCTGTAAAATGAGCTGCATAAAATTTGCACTCACTACCTTTGGAGAATGGAGGAAAGAGTCTGGTACATTGTGTCCAGAGTGAGAGACTAGGAATGGAACTGTGATCGCAGTGATATAGGGCATTCTCATATGAGAAAATTCCTTCTACCAATATAGGTTAGCATCTTCTCCACCATTCATCATTTCAGGGAATTGCCTGAAGTATTGAGAGGATAAGTGACTGGTTTAAGGACACACAGCCAGAATGTATCAGAAGCTGTGCTTGAACCCAAGTATTTGTGGCACTGAGGCCAGTTCTCTATCCACCACCCCACATGGATCCTGAGTTCAAATCCTACCTCTAAAGCCTAAGTTTCTACCTGCATGTCCTTGGGCAAACAACTTACCTCCCTGGGACATAGTTTTCCCATCTATAAAATGAAAGAGTTGACCTAAATAGTCACTGAGTTCCCTTCCAGTCTAGAGCTATGCTCCTATATAAGTTTCTGAAGTTCAGAGATTATTTTTGGACATTGTATCCACCAGCTCCTAGAACAGTGTCTTAAACATAGTAGGCATATAATATTTTCTGTTAAATTGAGTTGCATTTAATTGTGATGGGAAAAGTACTTTATAAACATTTAAAGCACTATATAAATGTGAGCTATTATTATGTTATAATAATTATTATTTTGCTTGCCCATCTTTTATTCAATGGGCATTTATTAAATGTTTACTATGTGCCAGGCATTGTAGAGGTGGGGATCCAAAGAAAGGCACTTTTAATGGCTGGTAATTAGTCAGGAGAGTTACAGGTCATCCACTGGACCAGAGTGAGCCTCTTTGAGATTGCCATAGTTAGAAGATCCTTCCTCTTCAAAAAGACTGCACATTTCAAGAGGTGCTGTCAGTGGCCACCAACTTATTTCTGACTTTTGCAATAGAACTGAAAAATGATAGAAACAAGGTCTGGGGAAACATCAAGCATTGTCTAGTGGTCTTTGTCTTCCCACACCTTTCCTGTACCACAATTGATTTTGTTGCTTGGGTAGAATTCCAAAAATACATTGCAAGAAATATCAGCTTCTATGATCACTACCTGACATTGGACAATGCTTTTACAAACTGGTCCTGGATCAGCATAAATGTTTGAAGTATGAAGCCAAGATCATCACTTCAATCCCCATGGGGTTCAGTGGGTCAGTTTAGTATTGCTTAGATCCATGGACTGTGCCACAATAGAGGCTAACAATCAAGATGGAGAATGTTAACAGATAAAAGTGAGGCCAACATCACCAATAGTAAAGCAATTCAAAGTACATACCCTCCTGATGGGGGCTAGGCAATGTCATTGGATATCCTTAATTAAATCTCCCCTCCTCAGAGACTAAGCCTATTGGGGTGATTAATGACATATGGGCCACTGGCAGGCTGTGGAGCCATAATTTCCCAGGAATGACAAGACCTAGACGTCCAGAAGAGAATGTGGAAAGTGAAATTCGGATACTTACTTGTTTAAAGTTCAGTGCAATAAAACCATGTGGTTCCTTTTCTGATACAGGGTGAGTTAATCAAGAGGTGTTGTCATTCTGAATGCTAAGCAATGGCCTGGGAATCCAAGCATATCCATTTTTGTCCTAGCCACTGCCATGGAGACACTATATGGAATGAATATGTATGTGTGAGAGGTTCCTTGTTCACCAAATGAAGAACAAATTCATATGATTGCAAATTATCTTAGAGAAAAAGGGACTGGAAATAATAAGGCCTTTAATAAGGCCTTTTGTAGCATTTTGTATTTATCTTACTAATCGTAATTTGTATTTTCTCATTTGCATGTGTCAAATTTTATAGCTGCACCATGCAGTTATACTTTCCAAAAAAATCTAAATATCACACAAACTAATTAGACACATGTCTAATCACCAGAAAGCATGCCTAGAATTCAATTCAATTCAATTTAATAAATACTGATTTAGGATCTGCTATGTAGAAGACAGGTATTAGAGGTTACAAAGAAAAAATAACAATCCTTGTTCCCAGCTGCTAGGTGAAAAAGGAGATAGATGCAGAGTCAAGAAGACAAATCCAAATCATGTTTCCAATATTTACTAGCTTCCAATATTTACATGCTTCCAATATTTACTTCCAGTATTTAATATGGTGTGATTCTGGGAAAGGGACAACCTCTCTCTACTTCAACTAACTCACCTATAGAATGGGGATAATAATAGCACCTACCTCACAGGGTTATTGTGAGATAAATGAGATGTCTTATATATCTCACTATAAAAATGCTAGCTATTATTATTATTACTTAAGGAGTACTGTATAGAGTTCAGCTGGAGGTTGTAAATAGCTATGTGATAAGTGATGGCATGGCCAGTACAAAGGGAAGTGTCTCATTGCTTGCATATGTCAGAAGCAGGACTTGAACACAGATCTCGATTTTGAGGTTAGAGAGAAAGGATGAGAGATTTTTTTTTCTTTTTGGAGGGCAATTGGGTTTAAGTAACTTGCCCAAGCTCACACGGCTAGGTTTTTATTTGTGTGTGCGTTAAGTGTCTGAGGCCGGATCCGAACTCAGGTCCTTCTGACTCCAGGGCCGACTCTCTACTCTCTGCGCCACCTAGCCGCCCCTAGGATGAGAGATTTTACAAGAAAGGCAGAGAAGTGGTATAATGGGTATGTGTTGGACTTTGTGTTAGGAAGAACTGAGTTCAAATTTGGCCACATACACATACACAATTGTGTGACCATGGGCAAGTTACTTAACATGTCACTTAACTAACATTTTTAGTCTTAGTTTCTTCATCATAAAATGGAAATAATTACAGTACCTACCTCAAAGAATTGTGATGAAGCTTAAAGGGAACTATATACTTAAAGCGCTTTAGAAACCTTAAACCTTTTAAATAAATGTTAGCTCTTGTTATCCTTGGGTGGGGTGGACTAGGATCCCTTCTAGCTGGGGGTATTAGTGAAGGCCTCATGGAGAAGTTAGTAGGGCACTTAAGGTGGGCCTTAAATGAAAAGTAAAATTGGGAAAGTCTGCATTTCACCTTAAAAGAAAGTTTTTTTTAAAAAATATTAATGCTAAGTAACAATGCATTTTTGTATGTAAAGGAATAGTGAAAAAATATTAAGTGCATCTTATGAGTCAAGCACTGTGTTAAACACAGGGAAGACAAATTAAAAAATAAACATAGTTTCTGCTCTCAAGGAGTTTATAGTCTAATGGAGGGAGACAATACCCACGGGTAAATATGGTGGCCAGGAAGGAGAATTTTGATTTGGATAATTCCAGGAATGGTTATAGGAACAGAATTATACATTCTTTCCAGGGGGTGAGTAACAGGTGATTTAGTTACAATTCATAAACTGGAAAAGGGAAATGAGGACAGAGGTGGTGGTGCCTTGGATGGTATGGGCCAGGTGGCTTGTGAGAGATGGCCAAAAAGTGAAGAGAAGCATGACTAGGGCCAACACTCGTGGGAGCTGCCAACTTGTGTAACCACTAATGAAGGTCATTATATGGAAATTGGTGACCGTTTTCACCACAGGCATGACATTAGAATCTATTTTTAACAATAGCAAGAACCATGGTAGTGTAGGTTAGCCCTAAGGAAGACCTTAACCATGAGGGTAGGAGATTGGAAGCTGAATCCACAGAGAAACCAAAGCATCATATCCTTCATCTTCAGCATAGTCTTGCAAATAGTATGCCAAAATTATTGCTTGAAAGAATTCTGTTCAACTCACACAATTTACACTGGCTCTGCTTCCATTTATCTGGGCCATCACCTTCCCTTCTGGCCCTGTCTCCTTTTGCTATTCTCCAGATTGCTAGACTCAAAGAATATGAGCAGCTGCTTGTAGCAAATACACTTAGAAAACCTTCACCAAGGCAGGGTTTCATGAATGTTAAATGCAAACAGAACAGAAAGGAGAGAGTTGGAGTATTTTTAATTGATCAGAAAGATCTCTTTTGCTCATGTCCTTCCCCAGAATAAGAAAGGGCTTTGAAAAATGCTTAGGTGCTTTACAATGTTAGACATTGTTCAATTCAACAAACATTTATTAAATACTTCCTGGGCACTGTGCTAAGAACTGAATAATAATCATTGTCCAGCAATTATTTACATGATTTTTTTTGAGGCAGTATTGGGGTAGTGTATAGTTTTGGACTTGGGATGACGAGTACTTAAGTGAATACTGCAAATGTAGGAAAAATGGATGTCTGGGGAGGAAGACAAAAATCCTTAATGTTCTTGGACCTAAGGACTGAAGGGGTTGGTATAATGTCTGTCAGCCTCCCTGGGCTGACCCTCTCTAAAGGATTGAAGAGAGGACATGATGAATGACACAGGATGAGAAGAGGTGGATGGGTGGCCTTCATGACTGATAGAGGGAGAGCTTACAATACTCAGTGCACAAATTTACCTAAATAGTCGAATTAGCGTTTTCCAGATAAGAAAGATAGCACTATGAGGATCTTAGGATCACGATATTTAGAGTTAGAAGAGACATTAAAAACCATTTAGTCCAATCCCTTTATTTTTCAAAGGAGGAAACTGAGGCCTAAAGAGCGGAAGTGACTTGCCCAAAGTCCCACAGAGCCTAGATAAAGTCTCTCCAAGAAACATCGTTATCCATTACATCGCACTAATTCTGTATAAATTTCAAAATTTGCCTAGCTTCTTCTCTAAAGGATCAACAATTATATTAGTGCTTTGATTCAGAGTGATAAAGAGATGTGCAGTTTTAAATCAGGTATTTGCCTGAATCAAATTTAATATATTTGAGATTCTCCTCTTTGCTTCCCTCCTCCCCTCATATAAATGTTCATTAAGTTACATCCATGTTGCTTTCAAGAATGTTGACTTTTCTTCCAATCATGAAAATGTCCTATTCAACTGAATATATTAAAAGTAACAGTAACACAACATAGTGTGCTTTTATACAATCCCATACTTTTATAAAATGCTTGGGGGTGAGGAGTTGAGATAAAGCATACACATAAGGAAGGTGTAACTCTAGTGTGCAGGGAGAAATGAAGGGTCTCTATTTCCAAAGAGATATGGAGAAAATGGAGAAGATGTAAAAGTGCACTTACACCATGTGTATGGTAAACCATCGGGCAACAGAAATTCAATTTGGTTTAAAAATATTTTAGCCTCCACCTGCACATGAGACATTATTCCCACCCCTACTCCCACCCTCAGGTACTTCTGCCTTGCAGGGACACCACTCAGGGACACCTTCTCATCAGAAAGCCTTTCTAAGATACCTAATTGCACACTAATTAGCTAAGAGAACACACTCGTTATTGCACCAAATAAACTCAGAGTTCCCCCACAGACAGATTCTCATGAAAATCAAATAAAACAGGAGATTGCCAACTGCCTGTTTTTTACTGGGTCTTGGCCAGTTTCTTTTCACATATAGGTCAATGGTTATCTTTACGGGCCTTTCTCTTAAATGATCAGTTTAGGAGTCTGTCCTAATAAATGCTTCTAGTCCAGAAGATAATGTGAGGTAATAACTTTCAATGTCCAGAAAGCTCTGGGGATAAGGACCTTTCATAACATTATTAATTCTGTTCTGCTGTGAATGTTTACATGAATGGTTCATTAGAAAAATGGGCCTTCTCAGTGTCACCAGGCACATTTTATTATTCAGCTTTCTATTCTACCAGATGATCCCAGAAAGCAAATGTCTAATCCCTTATGTGTTCAGCCTTGGATAAGTTAGGTTTTTTTTAAGTGTATTGGTGCAGAGCAAAATAAACAGAACTATGAGAACAGTGGACACGGCATAAGTGAAAATGACTCAAAAAGGAAATGGAGCTCTGAGTAATGGAAAAATGAACAAAGGTTTCAGAAAAGAGAAATAAAACAACAAAAGGCTACCTCCTGCACCTTAGTTTCCTCATCTGTCAAATGAGGAGATAGACTAGGTGGCTTCCAGAATCCCATCTGGCTCCAGATCATGATCCTGCATGGCAGAGAGATTTAAAGGGTCATAGGCAGAGAGCTGGAAGGGCCCTTAGAAGACATCAGGCCCAATCCTCTCATGGAGGCTTAGAGAAGTTAACTAGTTTGCTCATAGTCACACACCTAGTAAGTGTCTGAAGCAGGATATGAACTGAGGCTTTCCTGACTTCAAGCCCAATAATCTATTCAATGTGCCAACCAGCTATAGGATTATTCAGAGAGAATACTAAACCTATATATTTATACATACACATACACATATTATGTATGTATATTTATACATACACATACACATATTATGTACAAATGTATGTGTATATATATATATATATATGCTCATGTATACATATACACATATGAAATCATAGTCTCTATATCTAATGTTTTTACTTAATTTTTTCTTCATCACAAATGAGGGTACTGCTTGGAGGTGATAGGTAGAAAATGACTGTGATACAGAGACAAAAACAAGGCAATTGGGTGACAGTGCACAGAGTGTTGGACCTGGATGTAGGAACACCTGAGTCTGAATCCTTACTCAGACTCTTTCTAGTTCTGTGATCCTGGGCAAGTCACCTAACTTCTATCTGCCTCAGTTTCCTTATTAAAAAAAATGGGGATTGTAATAGCAACTACCTCCTGGGATTGTTGTGAGGATAAAAATGAGATATATTTATAAAGTACTTTGCAAAATTTAAGGTTCTATATACATGTTAGCTATTAAAAAATAAGCTAATACAAGCTGTGAAAAAATAGCAGATGCAAGTATGTCAAGACCACAGTCCCCCATTGCCATTGCAGGGTAACAAATGATAGGAAGACATCCTGTTACTCAGAAAGAAAGGATTAAAACCCTCATTTCAAGTGGGTTGCAAAAAAAAAAAAGCAAAGCTGCAGCTCTCTTTGGTGATTCTCCCTTTTCCTCTCTCTTTTCTAATCTGACTTGAGATACACATAACGCCTGTCGCCTTCATCATAACCCATTCAAATGAGCTGTGACTAATGATATGCTGCATTAGGAATATGATTTTTAAAGTAGTTTTGAAAAGATGTTATTCCTCCCACAGAGTTTGTTAGTCAATACCAGGAAAGATGGGTGTTTAGCCACCTGGAAGAGGAGCTCAAAAATAGAACACACTGTCCGAATAAGGATGATCCAAGGCACATCCATCAACTCTTGGACTATTTTCCCACATCCATTCTGGCCTAGGAAAAGTGAGAAGGCATCAAGATGTTTACTGAGATAAACTTTCAGATTTATGATGGAACAGATTCTTTTATCAGGGCTAGCAGAATTATGCCCAGAGGGGGAAGGAAAGGGGGAAGAAAAGTGTTGCCAATTATGTGTACCTCACACCAGCTTTAATTTACTTCCATTCAACTCAACAAATTCTTAACAAATACCTATGTGCAAAACAACTGTGGACAGGGAGAAGGACAAGGATATAAGATGAAGTGGTTTCTGCTCTCAAAGTAATTTTTAAATTTTTTTAATGTTTTATTATGAATTTAACAAATATGAACATTTTGATAGATACAAAGAACAAAATAAGGATCATATAATGGGATTAAATAAAAAATTGAATGAAATAATTCATGTTAAATAGTCTTTGTGTTTATTACATTTTAACATGTTATAACAAAACTTCCCTACTTGCCTATAGCCTTCTCTAAAATTTCTTATGCTTTTGTGTGTATTTTTCCTTCTATGTAACATTGTGGGGAAGGAGAACACTAACAACTAGGAAGTTATGGAAAGGCTAGGTGGAGGAGATGGTACTTGAGCACAACCATGAAGTGATCTAGAGAGCTAGAGCTGATGAGGGAGAACATTTTTAGGTATGGTGTCAACCTGGACAAAGGAATGGAGAAAGGAGGTTTAATGTCAAAGAGTAGGAAATAGAAGTAGGTCATCTTGTTTGTAATCTATAGAGTATGGGGATTGTAAAGTAAAATCTGTCTGCAAAAGTTGGGTAGAACTACAGTGTCTAGGGCTTTAAATAAGGAACAGAAGTTTCTATTATAACCTAAAGGCAATAGGGAATAACTGAAGTGTCTTTAGCAGGGCAGTGACATGGTCAGATTTAACTTTAGCTTCTAATGGCTCTGTGGAGAATAGATTGGAGAGCCTGGAGACAACACAACCAATAAGGAATTTATTGTAATAATTTGGGCAAGAAGTGATGAAGGTTTGAGTGGCAACTATATGAGAAGAAAGAGGCGTGAGAAATATTATGGAGATAGGATTGACACAACTTGGTAACTAATTGTATATATGGGAGATCTGGGATACTGAACAGTAAAGTGTGATTCCAAGATTAAAAACCTGATCAATTAGGATGGTAGCATTTTTCATAGAAGTAATGGGGGATGGATTTTGATGGACATGAATTCCATTTTGAATACATTTAATTTGAGAACTCTATGGAGCATGCAGTTAGAAATGTCCAACAGGAAGTTGATGATGTGGGTCTCTAACTCAGACAAGAGATTAGGTTTGGATATGTAAATTTGGGGGTCACCTGCATAGAAATGATAATTGAACCAATGGGAGCTGATGAGACCACCAAGAGAATGAGTGAAAGGAGAGAATAGGAGTCCAGGAATATCCCTAGAGTATAACTACCTACAATTTAGGGAACCTAGACAATAATGCCACAAAGGAAAATTAAAAAGGGTAGTCAGATAAGGTTAAGAGGATAATTGAGAAGGAACAGTGTGTCCAATTAAGGAGGTTCAGAATTCACATAAACAGAATGCTCGGCACTCCAAGAAAGACCCAAGGCAATTTCTTTAGAATATTTATTCAGAATATATGTATATATAGGCAAGTGAGAAAGAAACTATAAAATAAAAATTACATCAGATAATGGACAATGGAAAAAGAGATTAAAGATTAATTATAAACTAAACAATCTAATTTTAAAAGTAAGTGGGTCAAAGAACAAATCATAAAAACAATAGATAACTTCATTAAAGAAAATGACAGCAGGACAGCATAAGAAAATTTATGGCATGCCACCAAAGTGGTACTTGGGGGAAATTTCATATCTCTAATTGGTTATTTCAATAATGTAGAGAAAAAGCAAATAAATGAATTGGGCATGCAACTAAAAAGCTAGACAAAGACCAAATTAAAAATCCTCAATTAAAAACCATATTGGAAATCCTGAAAATCATAGGAGAGATTAATAAAATTGAAAATAAGAAAAACATTGAACTAATAAATAAAGCTAGAAACTGATTTTATGAAAAAACAATAAAACAGATAAATCATTGATTATTTTGTTTTTTAAAGAAGAAAACTAAATTACTAACATCAAAAATAAAAGGAGTGAAAATTCACTACCAATGAAGAGGAAATTAAGACAATTGTTAGGAGATATTTTGCTCAATAATATGCCAACAAATTTGAGAACCTAAATGAAATGGAGGAAAGTCTGAAAAATATAAATTACCCAGATTAACAGAAGAAGAAAATAAATACTTAAATAACACAAACTTAGAAAAAAGAAATTGAGCAAACCATCAATGAACTTCCTAAGACAAATATCCCAGGACCAGATGGATTCACACCCAAATTTTTATCAAATATTTAAAGAACAAATAATCCCACTACTATATAATTTATTTAGAAAAAAATATGTGAAGAAGGATTCCTACAAAATTCCCTTTATAACACATGTATGGTGCTGATACCTAAACTAGGAAGAGCCAAAACAGAGAAAGGAAAGTATACACCAATTTCCCTAATGAATATTGATACAAAAATTTTAAATAAAATACTAGCAAAGATGTTACCACAATAGATCACAAGAATCATATACTATGACCATGTGGGTTTATACCAGGAATGCAGGACTGGTTCAATATTAAAAAAAAACTATATGCATAACTGACCATATCAATAACAAAACCAACAGAAATCATGATTAACTCAATAGATACAGAAAAAGCCTTAGACAAAATACAGTACCCATTCCTTTAAAAAAAAAACAATAGAGAGCATAGGAATAGATGGAGCTTATATTAAAATGTAAGTAATATTCATCTAAAACCATCAGCAAGTATTATCTGTAATGGGGATTAGCTAGAAGCCTTCCTAATGCAATCAGGGGTGAAGAAAGGATACCTGTTATCAGCACTATTATTCAATATCGTACTAGAAATGTTAATTATAGTAATAAAAGAAGAAAAATAAATTAAAGGAATTAGAATAGGCAGAGAAGAAACAAAACTATCACTCCTTGCATATGATATGATGTTACACTTAGAAAATCCTAGAAAATCAACTAAAAAACTACTTGAAATTATTAATAATTTCAGCAAAGTTGCAGGATACCAAGTAAACTCACATAAATCATCAGCATTTCTATATATTACCAACAAACTCCAGCAGCAAGAGATAAAAAAGAGAGATTCCATTTAAAATAACCATAGACAATATAAAATACTTGGGAGTCTATCTGCCAAGACAAACCCAGGAACTATATGAACACAGCTATTAAAACACTTTTCACACAAATAAAGTCAGATCCAAACAATTGAAAAAATATTAATTGCTCATGGGTATGCTGAGACAATACAATAAGAATGACTGAAGAAAATAATTTGTTAAAAATTAGAATTGGGAAAGTGGAAGCTAATGACTTTGTGAGATATCAAGAATCAATCAAACAAAATCAACAGAATGAAAAAAATAGAAGAAAATGTAAAATAACTCATTGGAAAAATAACTGACCTGGAAAAAAGATCCAGTAGAGATAATTTAAGAATTATTAGTACACCTGAAGGCCATGACCAAAAAAAGAGCCTGGGCAGCATCTTTCAAGAAATTATCAAAGAAAACTGCCCTGTGTTCCTAGAACCAGACAGTAAAGAAGTCATCAAAAGAATCCACCAATTACTTCCTGAAAGAGATCCCAAAATGAAATGCCAAGGAACATCATAACCAAATCCTAGGTTTATCAGTCAAGGAGAAAATACTAAAAACAGCTAGAAAGAAACAATTTAAATATTGTGGAAACACAGGATTGCACAGGACCTTACAGCTTCCAGTTTAAAAGCCCAGAGAGCTTGGAATATGATGTTCTGTAAGGCAAAGGATCTTGGACTACAGCCAAGGATCGACTACCCAGAAAAATTGAGCATAATCTTTCAGGGGAGAAGATGTACATTCAATGAAATGGGGAACTTCCAAAATTAACTGATGAAAAATCCAGATTTAAAAAAAACAAACAAACAGAAAATTTCATCTGGGGTGGCTAGGTGGCACAGTGAATAGAGCACTGGCCCCAGAGTCAGGAGGACCTGAGTTCAAATCCAGCCTCAAACACTTAACACTTACTAGCCGTGTGAACTTGAGCAAGTCACTTAACATCAATTGCCCTGCCCTCCCCCCTCCAAAAATAATAAAATAAAATTTCATCTTCAAATATAAGACTTAAGAAAAACATTAAAAAGTAAGTAAAAAATGGAGGGAAAACCAGCATGTTATTCAATAAGATTAAACTATTTACGTCCCTACAAAGGAAGAAGATACTTGTAGCTCTTGAGAACTGTATCTTTCTTACGACATTTAGGAGTATACATAGACAGAGGACACAAGTATAAGCTGAATTTGATGTAATGATAAAAAATGTAACCAAGGCATGAAAAAAAAAGATTTTACTGGGAGAAGAGGAAAGGGGGAGGCAGAGAAGAGTAAATTATATCACATGGAATGGCACAAAGACCTATTAGAGTAGAAAAAAGTAGGGAGTGAGATGAGCCTTGTTAGAATCTTACTTTCATTAGATTTGACTCAAAGAGAGGATATCATACACACTCAGTTGGTAATAGAAATTTATCTTCCCCTATAGGAAGTAGGAGGGGAAAGGGGAAGAAAATGGAGAGAGTAGATAGAAGAGAGGGAAGAAGTATGGGAAAGGGGAAAGAAAAGGGAGGAGGGCTAATAGAAGGGAGGGCAGATTGAGGGAGGCAGTGGACAGAAGCAAAACACAGGTGATGAGGAAAAAGGAGAAAATGGGGGGAAATAGGATGAAAAGAAAGATACAATTAGTAGTCATAACTTTATCAAAGATACTTGTTGTTTCTCAAACAGATAGAGAACCAAGTCAAATTTATAAAAAATACAAGTCATTCCCCTATTGATAACTGGTCAAAGCATATGAACTCAAAAGCATAAGTTTTCAGATCAAAAAATCAAACTTATCTATAGTCATATAAAAATGCTATAAATCACTACTGAATAGAGAAATCCAAATTAAAACAACTCTGAGGTACCACCTCACACCTATCAGATTGGCTAATATGACAGAAAAGGACAATGATAAATGTTGGAGATGTGGGAAAATTGGAACACTAATGCATTATTAGTGTAGTTGTGAACTGATCCAACCATTCTGGAGAGCAATTTGGAACTATGCCCAAAGCATTATAAAACTGTGCATATCCTTTGATCCAGCAATACTGCCTTTACTATGTATATATCCCAAAGACATCCAAAAAAGGAAAAAACACCTCTTTATACAAAAATATCTATAGCAGATCTTTTTGTGGTGGCTAAGAATTGGAAATCAGAGACACACTTAAATTGAGGAATGGCTAAATAAGCTGTGTTCTATGATTATAATGGGATATTATTGTACTATAAGAAATAACAAGCAGGATGATTTCAGAAAACCCTGGAAAGACTTACATGAACTTATGCTGAGGGAAGTTAGCAGAACCCAGAAGAACATTGTACACAGCAATATCAATATTGTTCAATGAAAAATTGTGAATGACTTAGTTATTCTCAGCAATACAGCAATAAATTCTCCAAAGGGCTAATGTAAGCATACTCTGCTTCAAGAGAAAGAACTGATATTATTCGAATACAGAGTGAAAAATGCTCTTTTTTCACTTTCTTTCATTCTTTTTCTTTTATTTGAGTCTTCTTGTACAAAATGACTAATATTTAAATATTTTACATAATTGCACACATGCAAAATATATTTGATTGCTTACAGTCTCAGCGGGGAGACAAGGAAGGCGGGAGGGATAAAATTTGGAACTCAAAGCTTTAAAAATGTTAAAAAAATTATTTTTACCATGCAAATAGGAAAATTATATACATATATAAAAGCAACAATATTAATAATTGCAACAGTAGTGAAGGTTTTATTTATAACTATACAATAGTTATAAATCATTGGATCTATAGAATGCAAACTGTCATTGTTCCCCTCATCTCTCAAATCTTCTTACACCTTACATCTGTCCACATATTCTTTCATCCGGTGATATTGGCCTCCTTGCTGTTACCTGAACAAGATACTCCATCTTTCTGTTCCATTTTCTCTGCATGTCTGCCATGCCTGGAATGCTTTCCTTCTTCAGCTATGTCTCCTGGCTTCTCTGGTTTCCTTTAAATTCCAGCTAAAATCCCACTTTCTATAAAAGCCTTTCCCAGTCGCTCTTAATTCTACTGCCTTTCCTCTGTTGATTACCTCCAACTTACTCTCTATATATCTTTTTGTATATATTAATTTGCATGTAGCTTTCCCATTTGACTGTGAACTCATTGAGGGCAGGGACTGTATTGTCTTTGGCCTTTGTTTGTATTCCCAACACTTAACATATGCCTGGCACATAATCAGTATTTAATAAATGCTTACTGAGTGACTGATACTGGCTTACTACTGAAGGGAGCCTATGAAACAACAAAAATGCAAGACTTGAATCAAAAGTCCCTCTAATGGCAAAATCCATGTTGACTCAACTAATAATATATTGACAAGAAATGTTAACAAAATGACTGAGTCAAGCATATTTGTTTATCGGGGGGGAGAAGAATCCATGAAAACAGTACAAGATCACATCATTATTACTAGAAATTACTGAAAGTCCATATTTATTGATACAAACTTTGTAAGAAAACAGTAGAAACAAGGCAATGTATTATTACAGGTTAGAAAATTTTAACATTCATTGAATGGGTATGAAGAACTAAACGTAGCCAGAATTAGATATAAAAATTCTTTATACTTCATAAGCTAATAGTTTCATATTTCCATAGTATGACTACACATCCCAAAATACCCTTTAAAATTCAACAAATAAATTGTATTTAAACTAGAATATTATCACAGATAAAAATTACTGCCTAAAATTACCAGGACACAACACTGACCCATAAAAATGTAAGAATGCTTTAAATAGGTGTTTGCCACGCTGAACATTCATAACCTTCAAACTATATTGAATGAAAAGCTTTCAAGATAAAGAAAACTAGGGGAAAATATTAAAATTATATAAGATAAAGAAATACATATCATGTGGGTTATTCTGTCTCCTACTTGAGTTGTCCTGAGGATGCATTCAGTGTATCCATGGAAGAGGAGCCTGGATCCCAAAAACTTTTATCCAAATCCAAACATTGATTATTTTATCCTCTGAAAAATAGCATTGCTAAACATTATATATAAAAGAATAAAAGCTAGGTAGTGACTTGTCCTAGGATCATTTTTATCTGAGATCCACTTAACATAAAGATTAAAAGATCTAAATTATAATGGCAATAATAATTATGATAATAACAAACCAAAGCTGTTTACCCATTTTTATAATAGTTCATAGAAAATTAAAGATAGAATAATAAAAGCAAGATAGTTACATTCCCAGAATTATTTCTATATGAACAGAAGAGAGGAAAAGTTTTTCTATAATGGTAGCAAAGTGAGTTCACATTTATACATTTATGGTAATTCCCCTCTCCCCCCACAATTGCTTTGAATTGTGTTTATCTATATGTTGTATTTACTTATCCTCACTGTAGAATGGAAACTCCATGAGGGCAGAAGCAATTTCATTTTTGTCTGTGTATCTAGAATGTCTAACAGTTCTTGGCCCATAAGTGGTATTTAATAAATGCGTGCTTAATTGAACTGTGTTAATTAAGCAATGTAATGATAATATAAAGGAATTACTGGAGGTAATGGAATTTGTTGTGGCAAGTTAGAAAATTCCTCTTAGATTTCTTAGCTTCATTTTATTGAAAATATAATGGGCCAATTTAATATATTCAATTTAACAAATAGTTATGACCAAAAGAATGTCTATATCTGCTAAGGGAGAAGCAATGGAATTTTTCCAAAGTAAAGACCATTGTTCTTTTCAGAGACCTCAGAGATCAGAGTGGTTAACAGTTCTTCTATTCACACTGATCCCAAATTCAGAGTATTATAGGGATTAGTTATAGCTAATATAATATGAAAATATTATATTATATAACCCAAGTTTTTAAAGAACCACAAAGGATTCAATGACAACTAAAATAGTTCTTCAAAATTCAAGTCAATTAATTTCTTATTACCTATGAAAAAAAGGATGAGGGCTATTTTAGGTAACATCAGCCTTGTATAGGTGAATCCTGAAAACTTCCTGTCATAAATATATAATCTCAAAGTTTTCCTGGACTTGTTTCTATTTTTTAGACTCCCTTGAGAGAATGCCTTGAAAGAGTTTCAGTCATCACCATATGACTAAATAATTATATACCTCCCTTCAAGAGGAAGATTGGACTTCAGTGATCCATGAACTTGTCATCTTCATTCCAATGATCCTCGCATGAGTCATCTCAAGAAAACCATCCAAGGGAGTGAGGATAGTCCCAAATGGAGTGGTGTGTCTCCCGAGGACAACAAATGTATCAGATTGATTCTCCATCCCCTCATCCTAGCTGTCAGTACCATTAGGAATTAAATGCAAAGTCTTGGTCTCAATTTTCATGACATTAAAGAGGAGGTTTTCACCTGTCTCTCAGATGATCTCACTGCTTATTTGCTTCATAACAATCCCTGGGGCTAGTTAGGATTACAGTCAGGGCCAGTATTGGAGTTCTACAACTTGATACCTTTGGATTCCATTTCTTTACTTTTCTTGAGAAATACTGAACATCAAATATTCGTGTAGTCAATGAAATCTAATGCCTATGGTATAGAGATATGCTTCTGAGGACCTCTAAAGTTACATCCATTTCTCTTTCCATTGTACTATTTATGAGAGGGAGAGGTTGAATGCAACCTAATCTTCGTAAGTTCAAATCCAATCTCAGATACTTTACTGGCTGTGTGATCCTGGGCAAGTGATGTGACCCTGTTTGCCTCAGTTTCCTCATCCTTAAAATGAGCTGGAGAAGGAAATGGCAAATTACTCCAGTATCTTTGCCAAGAAAACCCCAAATGGTGTCATGAAGACTCAGACATTACTGAAGCAAGTGAACAACAAAATGCATTCTGATGGAATGGAGATTTACTGCATGATGTGAAAATTCCTAGGCAAATTCAACTCATTATTAAAATAGAAATAACAGAGACTAAGTAAGTAAAAATAATTATAACAAACACATTTTCCTAAAAAGTAGAATTTAACAGAATGCCATATGGAGTGGGGCTATGGGGTGTCCTTCCCTCTCCTCCACAGCTCAAATATGATAATTTAATTATTTAAAGGTCTTCGCCCATTCCCCAATAAACCTGTTTCCTCATGACTTCAATATTTCTGTCATTCCAGTCACCAAGGTTTGAAACCTTAGGATCATATTTGATCTTTCCCTTTCTTATCCCATCTCTCTCCCCACACACATCCAACCAATAGCCAAGAAAAAGAACAGATTTCCAAGTTCTCTTTTTGTCTCCAGTCCCTTCTGCTTCCAGTTTAAACATCAAAGAATTGCCAATAATCTTCCTAATACACAGGACATATTGCAGAGGTTGAGGAATGAATGTGTCTTGAGGGAGTAGAAGCCAATTGTAGACTGCTCTTTCTAGAAGTTTAGGAGGAAAAACGAAAGATGATAACTTGAATGGATAGCCTTTCTAAGAAGGTTATTGGGTTATTGCTTCTGCTTACTAAAGGAAGAGAGCAAAGGGGAGAAGGAGAGCAAGAGGAGGAGGAAGAGGAGAAGGAGGGAGGGAAGGCCAGAGGAGGAAGGAGAAAGAGAGAGACAGAGAGACAGACAGACAGAGACAGAGACAGAGACAAAGACCGGGAGACAGAGAGAGAGGGAGAGAGAAAGGGGGGAGAGAGGGAGAGGGAAAGGGAAGGAGTGAGAGAGAAAGGGAGGGAGGGAGAGAAAGTTCATTAAGGCTCTGAAGGCCTGTAGAAAATGGGATTAAGGACACAAGTGGAACCTTGTCAAGGAAGAGTACTACCTTATTTATCCCTTGAGGACAAAAAAAATGAGAAGATGAGAAAATATATAGAGAGCTTTTTGATATATTTGGAGTGTAAGATAAAGGAACTCATGATGAAAGATATTATTCTTCTCTGTGAGGTAGGAAGTGAAGCCATCTGTGAGAGCAGGGGTAATGGAAATTGAGTGAGAAGAGAAAGTCAGGAGCGGTAACTGTGGGGTATTGTTATAGGGAATTAATCTGAAATGAATAAAAGGATTTTAATATAATAGTGAAGATTCATTTGAAATTATGTAATTCCAAACAACCTTCTCATTTTAGTTTATGCCTTATAAATTTCAGCAAAATTGAAATATTAGCTAGTGCCCAATCTAAAACTGCTCTCTTCATCATGCCTGGAATATACTCTTTTCATTTTTTTTGGAGGGGGGAAGACAGGGCAATTGGGGTTAAGTGACTTGCCAAGGTCACATGGCTAGTAAGTGTTAAGTGTCTGAGGCTGCGTTTGAACTCAGGTCCTCCTGACTCCAGGGTGAGTGTTCTATTCATTGCACCACCTAGCCACACCTAGAATAATACACTATTTAAAATATCTGATTATATGAAAGTATTCTCTTCCTTTAAGGTCCAGATGAGGTGCCACTGATGCGGTACTTAAATTTTTAGTATAATACTCTAATGGAAGCCTGTATAAATTCCTAAAATGGAAGATAGGTCTCTCCAGAAAAGGGAGATGCAACCATTTCCAGTGAGCCAAATGCAGGTTTCCCTGACTCCAATAAGTAATTACCTTGGATGCTTGCATAGGACCCAAGAATGCTTTTTATTCATATTAAGAAGGGTCTAGACACAAGATAGAGACTTAAGATTAAAGAGTCTTTAGATATAATGTCTATATTCTGACATTCCTAGGGGGAACCCCTGGTAGGGGCAAAAAGAGCCAAGTGATATATTTGGGTAGAAGTGATAGAAGGCTGAATATAGTCTGTGTAAACCCAGAATCTGGAGTTCTGAGCCATGGACTATATTTAATTCGCTGGACTCTGGTAGTTGAACTCACTGAGTGATGTTAGGTGCTAGCTTACTAACTGCTCTCCCATCTTGGACTGTTACTGTTGGTGTTGTTCTCAAAGAGGACCAATGACATCAGGAGGGTGATGTCTCAACTAATGTATGAATTTGATTTAAGTTTGGTAGAGTTGCACAAAATCCTCAGCCTCACTCTCTCTTCCAGAGTCATAGGACAGTGATAGGACAAAAGGTAAGACAAACCCCTCTTGTTCTTTATTGCCAAGCCAGAAAATCACTCTATTTGGCAGAAAATCCAAGGAAAACAAAACAAAACTATATGACTTTGAACAATCCACCTAATCTCTCTGGATCTCATTTTCTTCATCTTTAAAATGAAGCCAATAATCAAGACGACCCCTATGACTCCTTCCAGCTCCAAATTTATGCCATGATCATACCCCTTCTTCCATAAAGCTGTCTTTGACAGCTAAAGAGATCTCTCCGTCCTTGTGTGTCTTATAGCATTATGGATTGAAGTTTCTTTGTCTGGGAAATAAGGGTCTTAGAATAGAATGATCTCTGAAGTCTCTTCAAGTTCTAATATTCTATGACTCTATGACTTTGTCTAGTCTTACCTTTGCTCTTTGTACATTTTGTTTTGTATCATACTTATTGTATATAATGCCCTATCATCCCCCTTACACACATATATGCACACACACACACACACACACACACCCCTATGAGCTTTTTGAGAGCAAAGACTATTATTTTTTAATTTCTTGTAGAGTTGAACCTATTTTCATTCAACCAACTGACTTGTTTATGTATACATGTTGAAGTTTGGAAACGAAAGGTATGAAGGTAGGTTTTTGGAAATAACACTTTCTCTAGAGGGAGGAGCTTGAAAGGCCTTACAAATTTGCTCTCTGCTTTATAGTCTTGATAGGGTATTTTTGCTTTGTGGAAAATAGTTCTTCCTGAGAACTGGGAGACTCAGAGATTCTGTCTTGGTAGGAATTTCAACAAAACCTAGTTACCAAGAATAATCCAATAGGACTTTGGAAAAGGTGTTTTTATAGTTCTGTTCTATCTTCCTGGTGGTACTTGCTTTGGAAAGTATAATCTTCACTCCTGTCATTCCTTTTCTTTTCTGGAAAATAAATCTCTATTGATATCCTGCTCTTTGACATCACCTAGATTTCCCTTTTTTCTCCCCTCTTCCTTTCTCCTAGAGAATCATCTCATTCAACAGGTAGACTGAATATTATAGGCATCTGGGTGACACAATGGATAGAGTGCTGGGCCTGCAGTCAGAGAGGCTCAAATTCTAACTTGAATTCTTACCAGTTGTGTGACCCTGGGGAAGGTCACTTAATCTTTATTTGCCTCAGTTTCCTCAAGTGTAAAATGTAAATAATACTGTAACCAATGCAATGATGTAAATAGATAGCTAAAGCAAATGTAAGTAATTACTTTAACTGCAAATATTAATAGCATCTGCCTCCCAAAGTTGTTGTGTGAGTACAATGATGTAATATTTGTAAATCACTTAGCGCAGTGTCTGGCACAAAGTAGGCACCCCAGTATTATAAAGCAAAGAGTATTTTTAAAGGGGAAACAAATGAAAAAAGGAAGAGAAAAATAATCAGAAAAACTGATTAAAACATAGAAAAAGTCTGAAAATATGTACAATAGTCTACACTCATGGCTATCTCAGCTCCACAATGAATTTGGGAGAGTGAGAGAAAATATCTTCTCATATCTCTTCTTTAGGGTATTTGTTTATTCTTTTACATTTTTCAATATTTGCTTTTGATTGTTTTGTGATGATTGTTCTTTCCAATTACACTGTTCTCATCATGTGTATATTACTTTTGCTTCTGCTTGCTTCACTCTCCATATTTTTCTGTATTTATCACATCTGCCATATTTTATAGCACAGTATTCATATACCACAATGTATTTAATTGAAGCCTTCAGCTGGTGGAAATAACCATTTTTTGCTACCAGTAATAATTCTGTGATAAACATCTTGATGCATGTGGGAATGTTCTTATCAACTATCTTTTTTGGGGGTATATATGCCTTTAATAATTGAATCTCTAGGTCAAAAGCTACTCGACTTTATTTTCATCATTCTAAATTGATTTTCAAATGGTTGAATTATTCACAACTTCACTAACAATGTACCAACATGCTAATCTCCCCACAACCCCTCCAACATTGATGATTCCCATTTTTTGTCATCTTCATCAATATGCTGGATGCGAGGTGAGGTTCGTTTTGATATGCATTTTTCTTATTAATGATTTAGAGCATTATTTTAAATGGTTATTAATAATTTGCAATTCTTCCTTTGAAAATTGTTCATATCTTTTGACCATTTGTCTTTTGGGGAATGGTTTTTGGTCATACCCATTCATATACATACACATATACATATGTCTCTTAATAGTAGGTATATCTTGGATACCAAACCATTATCTTATCATTTGAAACAAAGATTTTTCCTCATATTTGACCAATTCCTTTAATTATTTTTGTCCTAGATGCCTGAATTTTGTGTATTGTCATTGTTATCGTTCAGTCATTTCAGTCATGTCCAACTCTTCATCACCACATTTGGGGTTTTCTTGGCAAAAATGGTGGAGTGGTTTGACATTTCTAGCTTTATTTTACAGTCAAGGAAACTGAGGCAAAGAAGCGAATTTGCTGAGGGTCATATTGCTTGTAACTGTTTCAGATCAGATTTGAACTTAGGAAGATGAGTCTTCCTGACTTCACTCCTGGCACTGTGCCACTTAGCTGCCCCTGAATTTTGTTCATAAACACATGTAATAAAAATATTCTATTATAGCTGTTGTAATTGTCTCTTTCCCTTGTTCAGTTAAGACTATATCTCTTACCCTTTGCTATGAAAGGAATATTATTGCTTCTCTTGTAATTTTTTTTTTTTTGCTTTTTGGAGGGCAATTGGGGTTAAGTAAGTTGCCAAAGGTCACCCGGCTAGGTTTTTGTTTGTGTATGTTAAGTGTCTGAGGTCAGATCCTCCTTCGGACTCCAGGGCTGGCGTTCTGCTCACTGTGCCACCTAGCCTCCCTTTTCTCTTGTAATTTTTAATGATACAATCTTCAACATTCAGATCACACATCTATTTTGAATCTATCAATCCTTTTCTAGCTTTCTGGTTGCATTCAACTTTTCCCTTTCGTGAAACAGAAAGAGAAATGGTTGTGGCTTTGGAGGACTCAAGTCCTACCTCCAATGCATACTCACCACATGACCTTAGACAAATCACATATGCTCCCTGGGCATCACTTTCCTTTTACATAAAATAAGTGAGTTGGACTCAGTGGACCCTAAGGGCCCTTCTAGGTTTAGGTCTGCAAACGTTAGCTTTATACATATCACTTTTGCATATGTGACTTTATGACTCACTGTAGTGCCTTGGCAAAGGTGTTATCTCTCTGTGGAAATCAGTATTCTGAATGAACACATTTCCAGTTTTGATGAATAGTGATTACCATATTGGGTTTTTTGAGGAAAAATGTTCCCAAAGTAATCAATATATAGATTAGCCCCATATGCTTCATAAATGTACAATTGTGTTTTCAAGGATGAGTGAGAGTATTGGTGTAAACTGTCAAATGCAATGTATCACAACATACTATGGCTAGAATTCAAAAGATTATTTTATCTTACATAAGGGAAATGTGACAGAGAAAGGAGGTTAAATATACTTCTCATAATTTTGTTAAGGATTTTTCAAGCACATGCTCAAAAATTTTAGGTACCATGCAGTACTGGGGAGAGATTTCAAAGAAAAGAATAAGACATGGTTCTTATCCAAGGGAGGCTAATAATATAACTGAAGACAGTATCACTCCCCATTCCCAACCACTCCATGGAGTAGATTCAGCCTTCAGAGTTAGAATCATAACTCCTCTATTTCCCTGTGAGTCTTCTGGGTTCCCATTGATGAATCCAAATTGAATCCATCTGCAGATCAAAATGAACTTTGGGAACTGACCTAAACTGCCCCCTTCACTCTAAGACCATCTCTTTGTGAGGGAGAAATGAGGCAACGTGAGCCCAGACCCTTGTCCAGTGCAGTCTTCTGAATGACAGCTTTCAAAGATAATAACATCCGTAACAGGCACTGTCCTATGTGCTTAAGCAGTAGAATAATGACATGATGAAAATCAATAATTCAATCAATGTCTCACTTGCATGTTTGGAATATACTACACTTTTAAAATTACAATGGAAAACCAATACAGAGAAAATGATTCAAGAAACTTTCCAATAAAAAATGCTGACTAAGGTATTACCATTTTTTATTTTATTTTTTTAAAAAGGGCAGAATTCTATAGAATGCCACGAATGCTGGATTGTATTCCTTTGGCAGAATAAGCTCTTTGAGGCTTTTTCTTGGTGTGACTGGGAAGAAAAGAATAAAATTATTTCATAAGGAATTGAAGGGATAAATAAGAGTAAGGTAAGAGAGTACCTAAAAACTGTCTTAAAGGAGATAAAACTTGATCTGGGGAATTTACGTAACAGGCACTAAAATAACTTGTAGATATGAGTATGGAAACACAGTGCTTCTGATACACTGGAGAGAGCACTAACCCAGGTTCAAATATAACCTCTAAGGCTTACCCCCATATGATTTTGGACAAGTCACTTAAGTTCCCTTGGCCTGTTTCCTAATCAGTAAAATTATGGGATTAAATTAGATGATCTTTGAAATGCTATACAGCTCTAGATCTAAGAAGTCCTGTCAATATTGTCCTGACTTTCAAAAGAAGGAAGTATAGAGTAGTGTGAGTTCATTCTCAACGATATTCTAGAACAGATTGTTTTTAACTTTGTGAACCTTTAGAAGTCCAATATGTCAAGAACAAGCCATGCTAGATCAATTTAATTTCCTTTTTTTTTTTTTTGGATAGGATTACTAGACTAATGTATCATTGGAATTCTGAAGACATTATCTATATACCACCTAGAATTCAGCAGGATATTTGGTGAATTCTCTGACAATATCCTAGGGACAAGATGGGCAGATTTGGGTCAAATAATAGTAATTAGGGAGTGTGTGAAATTGGTTGGAAGATGGTACAAACAGAGTTTTGATTAAAAGACTGATATTAATACCTAAAGAAGTCTATAGAAGCTTGCTGTAGAACTCTGTTCTCATCTCTATTTTGTATAAAATGTTTTATCAGATGAAAAAATGAAAAATGCTATCCACCTCCAGAGAAAGAATGAATGGAGTCTGAATACAGATCAGAGTATACTAGAAAGCAAGCATCATGAAGAAAAACTAGTTCAAGGGATAGAGAAGTATAGAAAGAAGACAGAGATAGTGTAGAGAAGATAAGACTGGCAGGGGGTGTGGGACTGTGTGAAGGGTGGAGGAGTAATGGGGGTGGGGGTGGAGGGAATATAAAAACTGTCTTCAAGTATATAAAGGACTAGATTGTGGGAAAGGGATCTGACATGATATGCTTATTTCCAGAGATCAGACCAGAAACAATGAGTGGAAGTGGTAAAGAGGTAGTTTTGATGTCAGAAAAATTAGACAATTAGATAATTAGAACTGTTCCAATGGGGATGGGTGGTTTCTGACTCTGGACTTTGTTACTTTGTCTCAGTTGTCTTTTCACCCCAAAATACTCCTCTGTCCTTTGGGCTCTCCTCTCACATGCTTGAGTTCTTCTCAGGGTCTTCTTTTTGGGAGGAGCTCCAACCAATATTCATTTCCCAACGGGCTCCGGACTTTCTGGACTTCAACCCTATGGACTTTGACACCACACTCCTACACTGGTAGCTCATCCTGCTTTTGGATATCTTTTTTTGTTTTGCCTATTCTTTAATATAAAATAAGCTCCTTGAGGGCAGGGGTTATATTTCTTTTTGCTTGTATTAGTGCCTCAAGCTTTTCACACAGGGTCTGGCACACAGTAAGTGATTAATAAATGCTTGTTTCCTTTAATAATTTGCTTTTTGCCAGATAAGGTTCAAATGCAAAACGTGTGCTTGCCAAGAAAACTTTTTTTTATGGAGAACTCACACAGGGCAACTGTTCACATGGTGGCCAGAAGAAGCTATACAGGGGACACTCTCAAAGTCTCTCTTAAGAACTTTGGAATTGATTTTGTGACATGGGAGACATTGGCACATAACCGCTCAGCATGGTGTGCCCTTATCAGAGAGATTGCTGTGCTCTATGAGCAAAGTGAAATTGAAACAGCTCCAAAGAAACACAGGATGCACAAATTTAGAGTATTTGTCTCAAATGTTCACATGGGCTATTTGTGCCCAACCTGCGATAGAGCATTCTGAGCTCATATTCGTCTGATCAGTCACAGTTGGACACATTGAAATTTGACTCTAGATTTTGGTCCTCTTTGAGAATGAAGCACAACAACAAACCAATCAACCAAGTAGAACTCCTCAATAGAAGCTTTTGAACAAAAGCTAGATGACCAATTGTTAAATACTGTGTAGAGGGGATTTTTGCTTTGTTCTGGGTTGGCCCATATATTATCTCATGTCCCTTCCAACTTGGAGGTTCTTTGATTTCATAATTTTGTGAATATTGTCTTTTCTTTTTAGTTCATTCTAATCTGAGTTGATGCTGGAAGAGTTGGTGGAAAGAAATTATCTCAGTTATTGGTTTAGGTGAAAAAAATTCATTTCTTTGGAATGCATTAGATGATGAATATGTCATTCCAGACATGCTTCATGAATTTTTTAGTTCTAGACTTCATGAAAATTTTGACTTTGAGGCATAAGGAAAAAATATTGGAGTAGAGGGATGCACTAAAAGGTCTCATCTAATACAAAATTGATAGTGTTAATTGATAGTGTTAAATACTAAAAATGCCATGAAGACATTGCAGTTTACTGAAGGAGACAAACAGAGGGAAAAGAATTTGATAAAACTTGCTCCTTTTGAACTCTAGGCCATATGACTGATTTGAAGATAGTACTCTTAATGTTTAATTGAATGGAGTCCATGAATACATTCATACATTCAAGTAATATTTAGGAAACATTTATCTTATACAAAGCAGATGAGCAATCAGAGTCCTTGACTTCAAGAATTTAACAGTCTAGTAGGGAAAAAGGCACACATATCTATAACTATGAAGCCAAAGTACACAGCTATGACTTTCCTCCTTCTTCCAGATGATGAGCTTATCAATGCTACCTATAAAGATTCAGAACTAAGAAGAAATAGAAAGAAGCAAAAAGTAGATAACCATATTCAGCTTAGTTAGAAATGATGCAAAACCTGATCAGAGCTTCATCACTTGATCCCATTCCCCACTTTCCAAGGTCAAAGACAGATAACTAAAAGACAAAATAACTAAATGACCAAAGCATGAAGTCTTCATTTCCTGGTATACTTAGGGAATAAGACAACTCTCCTTCCTATATGGGAGCAGGCTTAGAAATAACCAGTAAAAGTATGCGGCAGGAGGAGTTGGAGGAGTGGTTAGTAGGAGTAGCCAGCAGTGAAGGAGATAGCATGTTTCAGAGGAGAAATCAGTATCTAAGTCAGGTTGCTAAGGGTAGATGGGAAGCCCTATGATATCTTCAGGAATATTTGGATCTAAGCACCCAAACTATGTTTCTTTGAACTTCAAGCATTTTCTACAGACAATGGAGAGGTTTGAAGTTGAGTGCATGAACTGTATTCCTTGGACTTCTGGTTTCCTCAAGAATGCTTGAAAGTCCTCTATTCCACTGAATGACCATGTTTTCCCCTGAAACAAAATACTCAGTTTTTCTGGGTAGGTGACCCCTGGATTCATTCCCAGCTCTTTTGCCCTCTGGAATATCATATTCCATGCCCTTCAATCCCTCAGTGTAGAAGCTGCCAGGTCCTGTGCTATTCTGATTGTGTTTCCACAATATTGAAATTGTTTCTTCCTGGCTGCTTGGAGTATTTTCTCCTTGATCTGGGGATTCTGGAACCTGGCTATAATATTCCTGGGAGTTTTCTTTTGGGGATCTTTTTCAGGAGGTGATCTGTGGATTCTTTCAACCTCTATTTTGCCCTCTGGATCTAAAACATCAGGGCAATTTTCCTTGAGAATTTCTTGAAGGGTGATTTCTAGGTTCTTTCTTTGATCATGGCTTTCAGGTAGTCCAATAATTTTTAAATTGTCTCTCCTGGATCTATTTTCCAGGTCAGTGGTTTTTCCCATGAGATATTTCACAATGCCTTCTAATCTTTCATTTGTTTGGATCTGCTTAACAGCATCTTGATTTCTCATAAAGTCACTAGCTT
Source organism: Gymnobelideus leadbeateri (assembly GCA_011680675.1). Classification (NCBI taxonomy): domain Eukaryota; kingdom Metazoa; phylum Chordata; class Mammalia; order Diprotodontia; family Petauridae; genus Gymnobelideus; species Gymnobelideus leadbeateri. The sequence goes on along the minus strand of WOXC01002448.1, from coordinate 51,449 downwards.
CCATTTGCTCCAGTCTAACTCTGAAGGAATTAATCTCCTCAGTGAGCTTTTGAGATTCTTTTTCCATCTGGCAAATTCGACTTTTTAAGGCATTCTCCTCATTGCCCTTTTGGGCCTCCTTTGCCATTTGAGTTAGTTTATTTTTTTAAGGTGTTGTTTTCCTCAGTCAGGCTGTTGACTCTAATTTCATACATTTCCCGCATCCTTCTCATTTCTCTTCCCAATTTTTCCTCCACTTCTCTTATTTGATTTTTAAAGTCCTTCTTAAGGTCCTCTATGGCCTGTAACCAGCTCATATTTTCCTTTGGGGCTTTTGGAGGAGGATTTCTGACCTCACAATCCCCTTCCTGTTCTATGCTTCGATCCTCTTTGCCCCCAAAATAGGAGTCTAAGGTTGCATTTTTCTGATTATTTATTTTCCTTTGCCTTGGCATGTTGCCACTTAATTACTTGACTTTTGGGCTTGTTGCCATAGTAGGACTCTGCCACCAGACAGGAGAGCTTCTGGCCCGAACTGTTGGGGTCTTCACAGCTTTCTGGCAAGCTGGATACCCACCCCAGACCTCCCCCCCAGATCACAATCCAGATCCAGGGAGGTTAAAGCAAGAGCAATTAACTCCCAAGACTGATCGCTGGATCTCCCTACAGTTTGCAGGCCAGGAGCTGGAGCTGCCTCTGAAAACTACAAAATGGTGTGTCTCCTCAGGGGCTTCTAGCCCCCAGGGGAGGAAGCCGACGTGTTCCCCAAATACTGGTCCCAAAGTCCATAGGGCACTAACCTCTCACTTTGTCCTAAGCATATCTGAGTTGATAATTCTGGAATCGCCACAGCTGCTGGTGTTCTGGGGGCCCTGCCACCCTGGGGCTAAAACCTCGGCTCACGCGGACCTGGGCTCAGCTTTCCTTGAGCGCTGTGCTGGTCCTTCTTGCAGGGCTGCTGGGCTGTCCTCAGCATGAGGTTAGCTTCTCTGTGTCGTTCTGTGGGTGCTGGGGCTCCAGAAGTTGTTCAGAGTCCCCTTTTACATAGTTTGGAGGTGATCTGGGGGGAGAGTGCATTGGATGTGCTGTTTCTACTCAGCCATCTTGGCTCCTCCCCCATCCCTGGACTTCCGGTTTCTTTGGCCTTGTTTGTAGACCAAAAAGGGTTTGGATTTCTTGGTCTGAGATGAAATGTGGGTACCCAGTAGGAACAGTGATTGTGCAATGTATTTGACTTTATTACTTTTCACCTATGATGATTAGAAAAATAAAAACAAAACAAAAAACCCAACCTTGTAGAGTTATGTCATATGTGTATGATTGGCTCCATGGAAAGGCAACAATGCTAGAGGGTTTGGTGGAAAGGGCAGAGCCCCTCTCTATACCCTTCCCCAGGGGGTGGAGTGATCATGGTCCAAGACTCTAAATGAATAAAGTCATTAACTTTGTATCCTTACACTAATCAAATGAGTGTTTCCATTCATAAAAGAACAGTGTTAAATTATATAATTTGCCAGCTTTCTGAGAGTTGTACAGAGTATATTCCAGACCTCGCTCTGGTAGTGGTATCAGGAAAGATACCAGCAGCAAGCTTAGGTAGTTAAAATTATAGTGCAATTGAACTCTATTCTGAAAGATACACACAAAAAATACAAAGTACTACAGGAATTCTGAGGAGTTAGAGAATATTTTTGACTGTGGTGATTAAGGATAGCACCATGAGGAGAAAAATTTCAACAAGGTCTTAAAGGATCTATAGGAATTCATTAGGCAGATACTGAGAAGGGAGAGAATTGTTTGTGTTAAGAACATGTTTTGTTCTTCATTTTCCCCAGCTGTACTCATTACCCAAATTGAGAATTTGGAAATCAAACCTAGCAGAATAAGGGGATTTTCGGATATAGTTTACTCCTTAAAAAAGAGTTACTATAGCTGTCAGACTAAAGTTGAATTGCGCTGTGAAGAGGAGGAGAGCAAGAGATCTCGAGGGCCCTAGGCAATGGATTACCAAGATATTGTTTTAATTTTGTCATGATGTGGTCTCAGTAGTTTATCAAATTATTTCACTTAGCAAGAAATCTTTGCAACTGAATAGGTAAAAAGCAAAGCACTGTCTCTGATGTTCACCAGGATCCAGAGTTGTCCAAAATATTGTATATCAGATCTGGAATATAATTTCACATCTTGTAACAACACATCAGGATATATTTCTCAAGTTATCCTATGCCAGATTGAAACTATGTAAAGGGAACATATTTTGGACCTTGAAGTTCAATAAGACTTTGTTGTATTCAGTGTTTTTTAACTCACTTGCTGATTACTGGTTGTGTGACCTTATTAGCTATTTCCCCTCTCTGGGCCTTGGTTTTCCCAAATTTTAAGTAAGAAGGTTGGATGAGGTCATCAGTAAAGGTCACTTCTAGTTCATTACACTAGGTACTTATCCACTTTTGGTCTCTACCTTTACCCAACTCTTACTTGTAGCTCTAAGAAGCTATAGCATGGGCAGTGGCCACACCCTAGAAAACCAACCCAGGTAGAGGGTAACCAACAGGCCTCAAACCAGACAGTGAGTTAGGGGAGTGAAGCATGTGAAGACTTCCACATGGCAGAATTGATGGATGAGCACAATTTGGTCCAATGGTCATAAAAGGTGGCTAATTTTGGTGCTGTGGAGAGCTTAGAGCTTGGTCAGACATCAAAGGTGCCCAGATCATCCAATACATTCTGAGTTATTGTTAGTTACCCTGACTTTTGTCTTTCCACTGGATTTTGATGGATCTGGAAGAGAACATGAGGCTGACAACTTTGTGCAACTCTGCCTAACTTAAATCTAATTCATACACAAGTCAAGACATCCCCCCATGATGACATTTAACCTCTTCAAAAACGAAGGGCAATCAACAAGAACAAGTAGGTACAAGAAAATCCCTGAATCAAACTGGAAAAAAGTGAAAGTAATAAGATGAAATGAGATGATGCCACACCAGAAGCAGAAGGGGTTTATGGAAGAAAGCTCTCTGTGGGGCCTGGATGAAAACAGCAAGCTGCATCAAACTCAGAGTGCCAGGAGCAGATGTGTCTAGTGATGGAGCAATTCCCACTTAAGTCTCTAAAAGAGAAGAGCTTGGGAGTCAGGAAGTACCAACTATGACATATACTATACTAGTTGACTATAAGTGAACCTGGACAAGTCCCTTAACCTCTCAGTGCTCTCTAGGCAACTCCCTAAGATTGCAAATTGTAGAACAGGTGACAACTTATGTTAGTAAAGGGAGTTTTCTCATCTGATTGAAAATGTGATTATGTGATTGAAAATGTAGGCCTTGTCTAAAAACCACCACCCCAAAACCAAAAAACGCAAATCTGCTAGCAAAACCTTTGATTTATGAGTCATAAAGGAAGTTACAAATAGATAGTTATAAAGTGACTATCTAATTTCACACCTAAATTCTGGTTTATGATTTAGGCCTGGAATGTATTTTCAGTCCTATATCAGATCAAAGTCAGTTTGTTAAATGTGTCTTCTCAATCTATCCTCTAAGAGAGGTGTGCTGTGCTGTGTGTGAGTTATTCAAAACAAAACCTTTTCACTACAGGGGAGGGATTTCTGGGTCAACTCATGTAATTTATATTTCTGAAAATATTCTGAAACTATTCTGACTGCAAATTTGTTTCACTCATTCATTCATTTACTTACTTGCTATCAATTTTTCTAGTGAGTGGTTTGTTTCTTTCTTCTGAAGTTCTCCAGATCTTTTGTTGTTATTTAATAATTCCCTTCCCTTCTCTAAATGTGCTAAACACTAATATCAACAAAAGCAAATAAACAAAACCCAATTTCTTAGAGTGGACAATACTACTACTATTAATGATGATTATTATAATTTCATGTAATGCCTTAAGGTTTGCAAAAACACTTTATATGCATCATGAGAGAGTCAGGTGACACAGTCTATAGAATATTAGACAGTCAGGAAGGCATGAGTTCAAATTCAGTTAAAAAACTTACTATTCTGGACAAATCATTTAAACTATCTCAGTTTCTGCTTTCTCATTGTAAACCAGAATTAATAATAGACCCTACCTCAAGGGCTGTTGTGAAGATTAAATTAAATAAAATATTAAAGCCCTTTGCAAACCATAAAATTAATATAATTATTAACTACTGTTATGACAATAGTGATGAAGATGGTGATCCATTTGATCCTTAAAATACTTCCATGAGGTCAATGCTGTTATTATCTTGAGTTTACAGATGAGAAAACTGAAGCTGAAAGAAGTTAAACTTACCCAGGGTCACACAAAGCTAGAAAGTACCTGAATCACAATTTGAATCCAGGTATTCCTGACTCTAAATTCAACTCTCTATATTCTACACTATTAAATAAGGTATATTTCATGATGGGTTCTTGCACTGGACGTTTTATTTCTCCTGTGAAGTAAATTATTGATCTTTGCTACTCCCTTTTCAGCAAAGGTCAAGTTGAATCCCTCTGATACTGTTCTTTTTCTTAATGAAATTCTACAAATCACTGTGATAACCATTAAAAATTGAACTAAATTATGGTGTTGTAGAAATGTAATCACTGCTAATCATAGAATCTTAGAGTTGGAAGGGAGCTTAAAGGGCATCTATCCCACCCCCACACTCAATATATGACAGTGACAGAAGCTCACAATATCATACATCATACAATATTAAAGCCAAAAGGGACCATTGCTCCACTACGGTTAGAGGTGACAGCCAGTATATGGGACAGGCAAATTAATGGCATTTCATCCCCAGGATGAGTTTCCATGTCTCTGCCCTTCATTAAAGAATGTCCTAGAGTACATCAATGCTTTGATTTCAGATATGACTCAACACTGGTTTAATAATAAACTGATCCCAGCTGAATGACTGGTTCATTAAAAATCTACTTTTCATGTAAAATAACATTCTGATAAAATATGATAGAGTTTTAAAAAGTCACTTATTTAATTTTCTTGTGCTGTGTGTGGGGGGGATATTTTACAGATGATTTTCATATTTTTTAGTTAATTTTATGGTATAGAACATATTTGTTTATATGTTTTTTAAATGACTCTATAGAGCAAAATACAGAATTGGGAAATTGTCCTCAAAAAATGATGTACCCCACACGTGTGTTAAAATTATTTAAGATTCTCCAATAGAAGTAATCAGAGAAATCACTTTGTTCAGTAATCTGAGTATCAACAACAAATAAGGCGTGGGTTTCTCACATGCCCAATGATGGTGATGACCAGGGTCGTGGAGAAATGTACTGTTTAAATATAAGAAAAATTCCTTATTGGTAATGAGGCTTCCCAGTGACTTCCACCCATTTTTATGAGTTCTACCCTCCAGGGCCAAGCAAAATACATCAAATACCTTTCCCACAGGTGAGTCCGTAGCTACCAAAGAGCTTTGTTCTAATTGCTAGTACTTGGAGGTGTGCTTCCTGGGGAAGGAACAATTATCCCAGATCTACCTTCAATCATATATTCCTCAATTGCCTATACCCCCCTCTGGGCTAGGGGGAATACTGGTCTAGGAATAAAGAAGGGGAAAGTAGGATCACCAAATAGAAAGAGTATATGTGTATGTGTGTGGAAGGTTGGGGAGAGGGAAAATCATATAATGCTGACTTTCTCAGAGCAAAGGTCGCTAGGAAACAAATGATTGCTGGGGAGGCCAGACTTCATTCTGTCTATTTAAAGCCTTCACCATTCCCCTGTAGTTCTATAGGGAGGTTGAAGTATCCTGTCTCCTCAGACAAATACCCCAACCAAAAGAAACAATTCTGGTGAAATCTGGGCAATTGGCTTTGGAGTTCCCAGAGAACCCCATCTAAAGAAAGAAAGAGTTTCATGGAAACATATTGACTTGCTCTGTGGAATAGCTCAGACTCTCTTCCCAGAGCTTCTTCACCTTACAATGCCATTTCTCTGGGGACAGCTCCATCCAAGATCCATCTGCAGGGCTGATGTGAGAAATTGGGATAGGGAGGTGAGGTGAAAATACTTTAAACAGGGGTGGCTAGGCGGCACAGTGAAGAGAGCACTGGCCCTGACATCAGGAGGACCTGAGTTCAAATCTGGCCTCAGACACTTAACACTTTCTAGCCATCTGACCTTGGGCAAGTCACTTAACCCCAATTGCCCTGCCCTCCCCCAACCAAAAAGAAAAAAAATACTTTAAACAGTTAAAAGCACTCTAAAAATATTATTAATCTTTATCTGATCTTCTCTCCTGACATCTCTGTTTTGACTGAAGTCCCACTTTCTTCAAAGAGTCATTTCCAGTCCTCTTAGCTCCTTTTTTCTGAGACCATCCTTCTCCAATTTATCCTGCATGTATCTTGTTTGTACATAGTTGTTTGTGTGTTGTCTCCCCAGTTATACTGTGAACTCCTTGAGGGTAGGGACGTTTTTTTTTTTTTTGGTGTCTCTCACATTAAGTACAGTACCTAGTATGTAGTAGGCACTTAATAAATGCAAGTTGACTTTACTTGCTTCCATAGAAGAAAATTAGTCATCAGCTTCAGAAGGGTTTCTAAGTCACTTAACAATGTAAGGATGTTCTCTTTGTGTGCATATTTTTGTTTTGTGCATAAATAAAAACATATAAATACATATGTATTTGTATTTATTTTGGCAGCTTGGTGGTAGCACTCCTTAAGTATAAGTCACTGGGCATACAAATACAAAAATAAACAAGCCCTTCTCTCAAGGAATTCACATTCTCCTGGAACTACGGGAAGTGGATTAGAGGCAGCTGGTCCTGGAGTCAGGAAGTGCTTACCAGCTGATCCTGCTCTGCTGTCACAGCTACTACTGTACTGTGCTCACTACTAGACCTGCCTCAGTTTCTCAACTATCAAAAATGAGATAATATTTGTAACGCTCTCAGTACAGTGTCAAGCACATAGTTGGAAATATATAAATGTCTGCTGTTCTTGGTGCTGTCCTCATGTTATTCTGTGGCATTAGGCTCCAACCCCCTTTTTACCTCAACTGCATGTCCCTTGACTGTACTGGGCAAGGTTTGCCATTAAGGCTGATGTATGGCAGGGGTATACTAAATGCATGAGAATGTTCTCTGAAGTAGCTGACTTCAAAAAAGAATTGGATAGAAAAAGCACAATATCCACCAAAGATGTGAAATAAAAACACCTTCATGAATCATTCCTCCCATGATGTTGCAATTAGAATTGGTATTTGTGACCGAGTTAGTTCAATCTAAGTCACAGGGGGATTCCTTATTGAGGTTCCTGGGGCCATTGACATGTGATGGTGGTTTCAAGTCCCAGAATATTGTAGTCTCCCTTACACAATCTATCATCACTCAAATGAGTTTGGCCTAACCTTCCTCATGGGGAAAAAAGGAGTGAATGAAGAATTCTAATTATTTGGACTATGAGATTCTATTATAGGTCTCATCAGCATAACTATTTTAAAGGAATACTGCAGATGGACAATGAGTTGGGTCCAGAATGAAGTAGGGGAAAAACAGGAGGAATTATTTGAAGAGAAAGTTCTTTTAATGACCTCGAATTTCTTGAAACAAAGACCCATCTTTTTAATACCAATTTTATTGTGATTTATTAATGCTGTTGCATGGCTATGTCATATAACAATGATGATGATAATATCTGTGTAGCATTTTAAAGTTCACAAAGTGATTTACACATATTATTTTATCCTCACAACTCTGTGAGGTAGGTGCTATCATACAACATTATAGTTTCTGAGAGATTGACAATTAGCATTGCTCCAAGTATATTGGGGAGGGTCATAGTCTATGGGGGTAAGTTGCAACACATTACAAAGAGGGAATTAGAAGAGAGTTGGAGCAAAAAGAACACCATTAGTTTGAGATAACTGAAAGACAAAGTATTGGATAATTGGTGGATAGTCTGTGCATTCCACTAAAGTCCTAAAGATGTCAAGAAAACTAGAGGTAGATTGCAAGCATGAAATTGAGCTCATTTGGCAAACTTTTAGGAGGAAATGGACAAAAGCTGCACAGAATTGGCAGGCACAAATGGGGGTCAGTCTGCATTGCTGAAGGAATATAGAAATTGATGAGACAGATCTCTTTAAAGATTTGAAACTCAGAGATCAATTTGTTTACCCCTGTTAGACCATAATCTCTAGGAGGGCAAGGACCTTATTTTAATGATCTCTTTCCTCTCTCCCACACCCACCCTCCAAACTGTATGTCACACAGCTGAGTTTTTAGTAGATGCTTATTAGTATTTATTGAAATGAATTCAACTCAATTCAATAAAAAAAGAATTTGAATCTTACCTTGATGGAGACATACTGTTCTTGGAGTTCAGGAACTTTAAACAGTAAAATGGATGAGTCATTCATTTCAGTCTATAAACATTTGCTAATCATCTGGGGTGTAGTGTATGGGGTGTTCAGGGAGGACTAGCACCTCTGGTGTGATTGCTTGCTGAGCCCTTTTCAGGGCTGCTTATCCACTTTTGGTGTCTACCTTTCACCCAACTCTCATCTGTGGCTCCAAGAAGCTATAGCATGTGCAGCATCCACATTCCAGTAAATCATCTTGGCAGATGGGCTAAACCAGGTTGAGGGGAACCAAGGGGTCTCAAACCTGTTGGTGAGTTAGGGGGATATCTACTCCAAGCACATGAAGATTCTCCCCCACACTTCCACCCATTTACATTGGGCAAATGAGAACAATTTGTTCCAATGACCATAAAGGCAGCTGAAGTAGGTGCTGTGGATCACTTAGAGCTCAGTCAGACTTCAAAGATGCCAAGATCATCCACTACATCTCAGGCTATCACCAGTTGTCCAGACTTCTGTCTTGCCACTAGACTTTGATGACTCAGGAAGAGAGAGTGAGGTTGATTACTTTGTGCAACTGCCTCACTTAAATCCTATTCATGTATAAGTTAAGACATCACCCTGTGATGTCATTGGTCCTCTTTGGAAATAAAGGATGAACACCAAAAATTAAGCACCTACTATGTTCCAGGAGTTATGCTAAATGCTGAGGATACCAAGAAAAATAAAAGGCACTCTCTGCTATCAAGGAGCTCACAGTGTAATTGTGGGGAGAGGTGTGGGGGAGAGAGAGAACATGAAAGCAACTGTGTACAAACAAGTTATGTTTGCTCTAGAGGAAAAGGGACCAGAGGAAAGGGACAGAGGAAAGGGACCAGAATTAAAGGAAATTGGAAAAGACTTGTGCAGAAGGTGAGAAATTAGCTTGGACTGGAAGAAAGCCAGTGAAGCCAGGAGTCAAGAAATGAGGAGGGAGAATATTTCAGGCATGGGGAGGGAGCGGACAACCAATGAAAATGCCCATTATTGAGAGGTGGGTGTGTCTTGTGTGAGGCACAGCAAGGAGACGGGTATCATTCAATAACAGAATCCATGAGAGTGGTGGTGTAAGGTATAAGAAGACAGGGTAGGTTAAGGGTGAAGGGCAGGGTGGGAAGCACTTTGAATGCCAAACAGAGAGTTTTATATTTGATCCTGGAGGAGATAGGAAACCACTGGAGTTTGAGTAATGGGGCGACATGGTCAGATCTGCACTTTAGGAAGATCACTTTGACAGCTGAATGAAAGATGTGCTGAGGCAGGGAGAGACTTGTGGATGGAAACAACCAGAAGGCCACTGCACTGCTCTAGGTGCGAAGTGATGAGTGGCTGTACCACGAGGATAACAATGTCAGGGGAGAGAAGGGAGTACATCTGAAAGATACTTCTTGATAGATAACTAATACATGACTGGGTAAAATGCCAGAATGGGCAAATGGACTTTAATGATCTTATACACAAAGTCAATTTACGTTATCTGAAGTCAGACTCGAGGTAAAGCACTGGAACATATTCCAAGAAAAGAGAAGTGGGTGGCAATGTAGATCAGAGGTCTGAGATACTTATTGGAGGAACAGACATTACTTGGCCACGCATAGGACTGAATACCACATGATGTGTCACAATTTGTATCTTCCATAGCCCTTTGAATCATACTCAATAATTTTTATTTTGCCTTCAGTTCCAACCTTTCATATATCTAAAGACTATTTTCAAGTCCATGACTTATATTTTTGTTTTTCTTTCTTTTTGCAAATGGAATTTCACTAACCTTGTCTTGTAACCCAATCCATCCCTTTCTTGTTGTTTTGGTCCTCTCTGACCTTCTCACCATGCACACCCAGTGATAAGTGCCTCAGCAAGAACCCTGTGTTCCAGAGATACTCTGCTGCCAGGAAGAGCAGTTATTGCTTTGTTTTTGCAACCTGGCGTCTCTGAATAGTCACCCAAAAAAGAAGGTGCAAACTATTCTATTTGCTTCTATTCTATTTGCATAAGCAATAGAATAGAATAGAATTCTATCAGCTTCTATTCTATTTGCATAAGCATTTTGAATTTTTATATAATATAAAAATTGTTAGCCCCTGTCAAGTAAAAGCTGCTTAATTCTCATGTCAACAGGCCACAGGGTAAAGTATTAAGGCCACAGAAATAGAAAAACAAAAACAAACCCGAGACATATTTCTTCTCGGGAGCTAACGCATTCACTTTCAGTCTGAACCATCTAAACTTTCTTGAGTAAATGACAATGGATTTTCCATATGACCTGCTCCATATTTTTTTCTTCTTTTGTATTTTCTATGCAGGTTGTTCCTTTTCCCTCCCATCCTGTTTTCCATTCCCTTTTCTCCTTTCCTCATAGTACATCTTCCACCAGGTCCACCTGGATTCTGTCTGATTCAGTTTAATTGTACACAAGGCACTCATCATAGCAACAACTTAGAAAAATCCTCTCTACCAAGAGTTCTTTTTGGGGTATTGAACCCTTTTATCAGTGTGTAGAAGCCTATGAATCCCTTCTCAGAATAATATTTTAAAATGCATAAAATAAAATACAAGTGATTTCAAAGGAAACTAGTAACACTAAAATACAATTATATATATATGTATATGTATATGTACATATGTATGTTGCATTTGTTATTCCTAATTTAATTCCCTAAACTGATCCTATCTAGGCTTTTTTTTTACAGGGAGTGAGGGTAGACATTTGTAAACCTAGTCCAAGAGTTATCCAGTTCAAGTAACTACCATATTTCTAGGACAAGGATGCAAATTGTGACCATTAAAGTAAACAATTAAAATTCTAAGTCAATAAATATTTATTAACTGACTACACATGAATATAACATTGTGCTAAGCATTAGGGGAAAATACAAAATTTATGGAGCCAGTGGTTTCATGGAGTTCACAGTGGTATCACACATATCTATATAACTGTCATTAAGAATAACACTAGATAAATGCTTTAGAGGATGTGTAGAAAATTTGTGAATTCTGGGGTGGTGCAATCAGGAGTCATAACCCACTGACTGCAAGAAGATGGACTTTAAGGACTGAGTAGGAATTCAGTAGCAAGGAGGGGGAGGGAAAATAGTATAGACCTAGAGAAAAGTATGAATAATAACAATAATGAAGAAAGAGGAGGAGGAGGAGAAAGAGGATGAGAAGAAACAAAAGAAGAGGAGAGAAGAAAAACAAAAAAAATGATATAGTGTTTTAAGGTTCATAAAATGCTTTACCTAGATTATCTCATTCTTCGCTCACTAGAGTTTTGGCATCTTTGTCTTCTTTCCTTTTACCTCTGCCTTAACAGTCTCATTAATTTCCATCGATTCAGTTATTTCCAAATCTTATCTCAAGTCCAGACCTCTCACCTTATCTGCAGATGTGCATTTCCAGCTACCAATAGAACATTCCCACCTTACATGTCAAACCAGCACCCCAAGAAATCCCAAACTGAATTTATTGCCACTCATCCTAAACTCACTCTCACTTCATACTATATGTATAGTATTATATATATATATATATATATAAAATAAAGTACAATTATATACTTGTGAGGTAGGTGTTGATATTATCCCCATTTTATAGATGATGAAACTAAAGCTGAAAGAGGTTAGGTGACTTGCCCAGGGTCACACAACTAGCAAGGGAGTTGTACTAGACTTGAACTCAGTTCTTCTTGACTCCAAGTCCCACAATCTGCTGCACCCCCTAGCTGTCTAGTCATTAAGGTGAAAAAGCAGATGTGTTGCAGACAAAGAAGTGTGAAGCCTGGCTAGTGTATAGAGTACCTGGAAGGGAGTAGTGTAAGATAATTCTGGAAAAGTAAAATGGTGGTGGTTTGTGGGTGATTTTGAATACCTTACAGAGGAATTTGAACATGACTAGATCATGGGTGTAGAACCTGTGGCCTTGAGGCTGCTATGTGGCTCTAGGTCCTCAAGTGTGGTACTTTGACTGAATCCAAACTTCACAGAACAAATCCCTGGCCCTCAATAAAATGATTTGTTCTGTAAAACTTGGACTCAGTCAAAAGGCTGTACCCAAGGACCTAGAAGGCCACATGTGACATTGAAGCTGCAGGTTCCGCAGAAGATTTTTGAGCTAAAGTATTGTGTGATAGAGCTAGATTTGTTGGACATTAACATGCATGATGGATTAGAGGATAGAGAGCAGAGATAGAAAAAATGATATTATTTTAATAATTCAAGCAGATAAAATGAGGACCTGAACTAGGGGTGCTGGTATCAGCAATAGAAAGGAAATGTAAGATGGAGAGAGAATTGACATCACTTGAGAACTAATGAAATGTCAGATGAGAAGTCACAAGATAAGACCAAGGTTTTGAATCTAAGTGACTGAATCAATGATAGCAACATTGCTGGAAATGGTGCAGGATGAAGTGGGAGTCCGTTTAGGATGAGTGGCAGTAAATTCAGTTTGGGATTTCTTGGGGTGCTGGTTTGACAGTAAGGTGGGGATGTTCTATTGGGAGCTGGAAATGCACATCTGCAGATAAGGTGAGAGGTCTGGACTTGAGATAAGATTTGGAAATAACTGAATCAATGGAAATTAATGAGACTGTTAAGGCAGAGGTAAAAGGAAAGAGGACAAAGATGCCACAAGCAGAACCCTGGGGACCACTCATCTTAAGGGTCATGAAACAGATGAGGAACCAGAGAAGGAACAATTAAAAGAGAAAGAGGGAGGTATTGCATCACTAAAACCAAAGAAAAGGGTATCGAAAAGGAGGTGATAATTAATTGTCAAATACCATTAAGAGGTCAAGAATGATAAGAACTGGAGGGCTGGAGGAAGCCACCAGATTTGGCAATTGGGAGGTCATTGTTTACCTTGGAAGGAGGAAGTTTAGGAAAAGCAGCAGAAGCCAGATTGAAAAGAAGAATGGTTAATGAGGAAGTGGTGATGACAATGATGACAGCTTTTAAAAAGTTTAGTTCCAAAAGACTGAAGATGAAGCATACCCCTCACTTCTTGCCAGAGAAGTGATAGTTTTAAAATGTCTTTGACTATTACAAATACCCAAATTAACTGCAAAGGACATATGAAAGAAGATGCTATCTGCATCCAGAGAAAGAACTGATAAATAGAAGTATATATAAAATGATTTTATGTGTGCATTTGTGTGTGTGTGTGTGTATGTGTGTGTGTGTGTGTATGTGCGTGTGTAATGGTAGCCGTTTCTAGGGTGGAGAGGGAGGAAGGAAAAAAAGGAAAAAAATCCTTTATTATATACTTAAAAGGAATAGCAAGTTGTACATAATAGATTTGCAGTTTCATGTGCAATTATCTTTTTATTACACTGTTATAGAAATGCTTGTTTTATTTCATGAATTGAAAAAAATAAATAGGGGCGGCTAGGTGGCGCAGTGAGTAAGAGCGCCGGCCACAGAGTTGGGATGACCCGAGATTGAAACCAGCCTCAGAAAATGAGCACTCACACATAAATAATGACTGGCCGTGTAACCTTGAGCAAGTTACTTAATCCCAATTGCTTTAAAAAAAAAGAAATGAAAATTAAAAAATTAAGTCAGATGAGATATACATTTTTAAACATGGCCAAAATAGGAAGTTTTTGTTTGTTTGACTATGTATATTTATTATGAGAGGCTGTTAATTGCTCAGGAATGGGGTAACAATGTGGGAAGGAAAGAAAATAAGTGATGCTAAAAATAAAATTTAAAAGAAAAGAATTTTAGCAGGCCAGGTAAGGGGCAGCAGAGGGAAAGCAGAAAGGTCAAGCGAAAGGTTATTTTGTTTTTTAGGACTGGGGGTACATGTGCATATGTAAAAAATGGAGAGGAAGAGATTGAAAATGCATGAAAAAGAAAGAATGATTATTAGGAAAAGCCCTAGAAACAAAGAGTTGAGAGAGGTTTAAAGCTATAGTTAAGAGAACTGTCTTAGCAGGGAGTAAAGAGGCCTCTTCTTTTATGACTTAAGGGATGAGGAATGAGTGGGTGATGTTGGTGAGAAGTTTTAAGGAATAGAGAAAAGTTTAGGAAGCTCACATTAGAGGTTCTGTTTTCTCCAGGAGTGGGAGGCTAAACCATCTGCTCTAAGGGGGGGCAGGATTTGAGATGTGGTTGGGGTTTGAGGAGAGAGGATGCTTTGGAACTACTGTTGTAGAACTCTGGACCTTAACCTGAGTTACATGAACTTTATATACATGCATACACACATACACACATACATATATATGTATGTGTGTATGTATATATTGATATATTAATTTTATATGTGAATTATATATAACTGAATTTTCATTATAATTGGCTTCCTTATGATCCTATGTATTTTATTTTACACATTTTAAAACATTATTCTAGTAAGAGATTGATAGGCTTCAGTGGACTGCCAGAGTCTACAATACAGAAAAAAAGATAAAAAAATCCCCTGATATAAGAGAACAAGAGAGTCAGAAAGACTAAGACAACAGGATTGTTGAACACAAATGAGGTCCCAGCTGTGCCATAAATTTGTAAGGGGGCAAAATTAGCTCCTCTTCCTTGAATTTTTTTTAGTCATGTTTAGTGGCTTGGAAGCCAGAATGGAGAAATCTGATGATAGGAATTATCTATGAATGAGGATTAACAGGTCAGTAATCACCCCTCCTGCAACCATGGCACTGATGCCAATGTCAGCAGCAGAAACATGTCTAGATCTTGCCATCAGTAACACCCTTGAGGAGCACCATCTCAGCAAAGGCTGACATTGTTACTCCCTTTCCAGGCTTCTTTTCTCTGAACCTGAGCTAAAACACATCACATCACAGTATGCATAACTTAAAGGTTGAAGAGGTGCTTTTATAGTGTGCCAATCAATTGCTAAATCTGTCAACAAACTTTGATTATTTGCCTCCTATGATCACTGCTATAGGTGGTCTTATTTCATCAGTCTTTAATAAGTTAAAATAGCTACAGCCTATTTCAGTGCCTTTTTAAACCTTAGGGTTAAAGAGCCTCTTCATCAAACAATTTGAGATCTTAGTGAGGAAAGGTCAGGAATGATTGCTTTTGTTTGCTCATGGAGATATAACTGCTGTTCCAATTACCCTTTTGGCTCATTATTTGTCCTGAAGGCATGATAGTGGCATAATCTAATCAATTTTTCTTCTTTTCTGTTCTTAGTCCTTCCTCTTGGGAAATATTTGTGTCATGCTATCGTACCTGGATTTATTTGTTTAGCCTTCCCCCTAAATTTGATTCTGATCTTGTATTTACATCCTTTGATATAAAACCTAACCTCAGTAACCTCAAGGTTGGATGATACCTGCATTTATGTACATTTGGGATCACAGTTTTCAAGCTGGAAAGGACCTCGGGAGTCATCTTGACTGGACCAGAAAAGTAGAGTCATGTTCACACTACTATAGATTGCAAATAGTAGAGGCAGGATTTGAACACAGGCCTTATAACTCCAACCAAGGGCTGCTAGGTGGCACCATAGTGCGCAGAGCACTGGGCCTAAAGTTAGGAAGACTCATCTTCCTGAGTTCAAATCTGACCTCAGAAACTTCTTAGGTATGTGACCCTGGGCAAGTAACTAAACCCTGGTTTACCTCAGTTTCCTTATATGTCAAATGAGCCAGAGAAGGAAATGGTAAACCACTCCAGTATCTCTGCCAAGAAAACCTCAAATAGGGTCACAAAGATTCAGACACAACTAAACAATAACATTTTACAACTCTAAATCCAGTGCTCTTTCCACCAATACAAGTTTCCAAATTCTGAAGAGTTGTTGAGGTTTCAAATGGAAATAGAAATTGCATGCAAGGGGCTGCTAGGTGGCGCAGTGAATAGAGCGCCGGCCCTGGAATCAGAAGGACCTGAGTTCGGAGCCGGCCTCAGACACTTAATCCACGCAAACAAAAAAACCTAGCCATGTAACCTTGGGCAAGTTACTTAACCCCAATTGCCCTAAAGGGGCGGCTAGGTGGCGCAGTGAGTAAGAGTGCTGGCCTCGGAGTTGGGATGACCCGAGATCAGATCCGGCCTCAGAAAATGAGCACCCATGCATAAATAATGACTAGCCCTGTAACCTTGAGCAAGTTACTTAACCCCAATTGCTTAAAAAAAAAAAAAAAAAAAGAAATTGCATGCAGAAAATCCTTCCCAGATGTTTTATTTACCAAATCTGGCAATGAATATTAGCATTATTGAAAAATAACATTTCCCTAATGTGCAAGAACAAATATAGACACTTTCACATTCAGTTTTTCAGAAGGAAGTTTTCCTTTGCTTATTATTGTCACTGCTGCTGCTTCAGGATTAATCTCAACTGGCATGCCCAAAGTGAGGCTAAAAATTCACATGCAAAAATGGAAGATTAAAATGAATTCATAAGATCATAGAATTTTGAGCTAGAAGGAACCTTAGAACAGCATCACCAGGCCACTTCATTTTACAGATAAGGGAAATTAAGCCTAGAGAGGTTAGACAATTTACCGAAGGTTACATAGCAAGTTAGTGGGAGTATCAGGATTAAAATGTGGTTCAGTGGAAAAAGCATTGAATTTGGAGTCACAGGACCTATACGTGAATCTTGACTGCCATTTACTAAAAGTCTTTGGCCATATCATTCCAACCACTCTGGGCCTCAGTTTCCCTATCTGTTAAATGGAGTTCAACAAGATGACTCCCAAGGTTTCTTCCACTTCTGAATCTACCAATAATCATCTACCATTTTTTTTTACCTCTATATGATGTTGCCTTCCCATACAAACACATTTAAATTGGAAAAGAATCCAAATCTTCTTGTCTACGGAAGTTTTCATTGGGATTTTTAGAAAATCTGTCTAGTTTATTTTGCAATGGCATAACCTATGGTGTGCTATTTCCCAGGTTTATATTTTTAGGAAAACAGTACAATTAATTTCTAAACACAACATGTTCAGTAACGTTTGCTGTTGGCCTCATATACATTGTTTTCTTGCTCTCTTGTTAACTGTCTCTTGAAAAAGCGTTGAAATTGCATCACCTTTTCACAAAGTAATATTCTGTTTTTTCCCTAATTGGTTGCTATGGATAGTGTTGATGTGCTTATCCAGTGATGGGTTTGATTTATTCATGGCCCTGAGTATTTCTCTGAAGATTTTCAAAGACTTTCAGCCAAGCCCAAAAAAATGAGAACTTGTCCATGTGATGAAGGCCTAAAAATGGTCAGGCTGGGAATAGAGGAATCCAGGGGGTGGGCCCCAAATGAATTCTATATGCTTTGCTTCCTACCCTTTTTAAAAATTCATTTCCTTACTTTTTTATAGGAAGCTGTGCTTTCTGGGTAACCCTGAGTATAGTTTCTTCATGACAACAGTCATGTTCTTTTAGCCTGTAGTTACGAGGTGCAAAAGTAGAAAATATCCATGGCCAGTATGGGAGGGGCAACATGTCAAGTCAAGTCAAGTCAAAAAAACCTATATTAAACACATACTATGTGCCAGGAACTGCATATATAAAGAAAGGCAAAATCCAAACAAACTTGGCAGATTGGGAAACATCAGATAAATGAGCAAAACAAACTGTCATATCATAGACTTCCATGCAAGTTACTGTAAGGTATCCATTGCCAAGAGAGTGATTTTAATTTCCACAAACATGATCTTAGAGATTCAAATAATCCTCTGTCAGTAGAGAAACCTCTAATTCCATGTTTCCATTCCAAGACCCAGGAAAAGATGAAGTATAGCTTTGTTCACTTCCCATACATTTCTAATCTCTTCCAAAGGCACTAACAATCTATTTGTGAGTCTATTGTGGTCCAAATGAGTTGTGGCCCAATTTAGTATGTGAGCAACGACTTTGATATTTTTAGAGAAAGGATTTTTAATACCATGGATCCTTGTCCCACATTTCTTGGCCAAAAAAAAGAAAAACCAAAGATCTTTGCCTGGTAGCCAGCCATCTGGTAAAGAGACTTCCTGAACTCAACTAGGTCAGTTCTCAGACACACAGTTTGTCATGGGGTCTAAACTCAAGGCCCTTCCAGTTTAGTAAAACCTTCCAGAAACTGTGCTATGCATAATATGAGAACCCTCAAAAAATCAATCATCTCCAAACTGTGATAAAGCGTGAGAGCAGGGCTATAGGTATACACAGGGCATTGGCATAATACAATAATATTGACATCATAAGTACACCTTGGAGAAGTATTCACATTGGCTCTTTCCCTTCCTGTCTCTACCAGGTGATGCTCTTGTTTGACCCTGGAGGCCCAAGGGAAAGATCTAAAGGAAATGTTCCCCCAGGGTTTGCTAGCACAACCAGATTAGTATATGCTATACATACATGATAATAAGACTTTTATGAGGAATGCCTATACTATGACATACTAAGGAAAAAGAAGAAAAAGAAGATGGATATAGACAATGGAATGTAATTCTATGCTGATAGTAGGCAAAGAAAAATAATCATAAACCCTTCAAAGAAAGTTATGAAGGTGTATTGCAGATATATCCCTTTAAAACTGGGCCTAGTTGTCTAGCATGGAATACTAGATAGAGTTCCAGAACTGAAGTTAGAAAGACCTGGGTTCAGATCCTACTTTTGACACTTATTATCTGAGTCAGAATAAACAATTTACTTAGCCCTTCTGAGCTTTAGTTTCTTCATGTTTTAAATGGGAGTATTAGATGAGAGAGTCTTTTAAATCTTGAAGTCTGTGATCCTATGAACACACACACACACACACACACACACACACACACACACACACACGGAAATTTCTCATTTATAGGAATCCTAGGGGTAATGCCTATAGGTGATTTTTACAGGAAACTCTTGTTCAGTGGTATAGTGGGAAGAGAGTGGGAGTTTGGAGCCAGAAGAGCTGGGGTTTGAATCTGTGTGATGAACTGATGTGATGCTGGGTTTTCTCCTTCTGCCTTTCCCTTTGGCCTTCAGGTTTCTCATCTGTTAAATGAAAGAACTGGACTAGAACAGAAGATCTTAACCTTTTTTTGTTCATCACAGATCCTTTTTGCAGTCTGGTAAAGCCTTTTGGCTATGGATGACTTTTCAGAATGTTTGTTGCTTACATTTTTAATGAAAAGAAATACTAAATTTCAGTTAGAGATTAGCGAAAATAAAGATATAATCTTTTCCTATCCAACTTCCTGCACCCCTGATAACTCTCCATTGTTGCCTCGGGGATCCATGAATCCAGGTTAAGAACCATTAGATGGGCAATACTACTACTAGTTCTATGTCCAAAGATGGTTAGGTGAAAAGGAAAAGATCCTATGTGTTCTAAAATGTTTGTAGAAGCTCTCTTTGTGGAGGTAACGAACTGGAAATTGCCTGGATGTCCATCAATTGGAGAATGGTTGAACAAGTATCAAAAAAAAAATCAAATATTATTGTGATGAAATACTACTGTGCTACAAGAAATGACAGGTTCAATAATCTTAAAAACATGGATAGACTTGCACAAAATTATGAAGAGTAAAAATAGCAGAACCAAGAAAATGTTGCACACAATAACAGCAATATTGTTTTATTTTTGTTTTTTTTCTGGGTAATTAAACAATCAATTTATTAAGCAAATAATCAACAAATTGATGGCTGGAGGTTTCTCGCAGTAGGACGAGAAGCCTGTTTTCTTTTTTTTTTAATTAACTAATTTATTTTTAATTTTCAACATTCATTTCCACAAAATTTTGAGTTAGTATTTCCTCCCCATCTATCCCCTACCCCACTGCCCCAAAATAAGCAAGCTTACTGAATACCCCTTACCTCAATCTGTTCTCTCTTATATTCTCCCCCATCACCCCCTAACTTTCTTTTTTTTTTGCCTTTAAACAAATGCTTTATTAACTTCTGTTTTACATCATTCATTTCTGCCAGATTTTGAGTTACAATCATTTTCCCCCCATTATTCCCCTACCCAACCTCCCAGAATAGCAGTCCCACAAGATATCGCTTCCTCCAATCTGCTCTCTCCCATACCTTCTCCCATACCCCCATCGACTTTTCCATTAGAGGAAGGTGAATCTTTGTGTCCCAATGCCTGCACATCTTATCTCCCAATTATAAGCAAAAGAGTATTAATAATAGTATTTATATATATTTGAAACATTTAATGTTAAGACCTCAAATTTCAGATCCATTTCCTTCCTCCCTTGTCACCCATTCCCTCTTGGGAGATAAGTAATTCAGTATATGTTGTACATGTCTAGCTATGCAAAACATTATCATAGTAGATATATTGTACAAGGCTGCTTATAATTCCCTCCCACTCATCCCACCCCCCACCTGGTCCATTCCCTACATGATCCTGTCCCTCTTCTATAGTGGGTACTTCCAACCTCCCCTCACCCCAAGGATGCCCTCCCATCCATCATCCCTCCTCTCATCCCCCTTCCCCCTATCCTGCTGCAGGTTGAGATATCCCATTTAGTATGTATGTCATTTTCTCCCTGAACCAAATTCAATGTGAATGTGGTTTTGCCTTTTTAGCCTTCCTTATTCTCCCCCTCCTTTGCAACCACTTCCCCTACATGAGATAGTTTACCCCCATGTCTCTCCCCATCTCCTCTTGCCACTTTCCTCTCTCACCTCATAATTTCATCCCTTCCCAACAAATTCAACCTATGCCCTCTATCCATATATAACTGTAACCACATACACACACATTCACATATGTATTCATATGACCACACCCCCTTCTTCCATTATTTTCATAGTGAGAAAGATATCATCAGTCACAGATATTGCTTTTCCATATAGGAATGTAAATAGTTCAACTTTGATAAGTTCCTTTTGATTTCTTTTCCCTGAATACCTTCTCAGGCATCTCTTACTTCTTGTGTCTGGATGTCAAATTTTCTATTCAACTCTGGTTTTTTCCTCAAGAATGCTTGAAAGTCCTCTATTCCACTGAATGACCATATTTTCCCCTGAAACAAAATACTCAGTTTTGCTGGGTAGGTGACCCTTGGGTTCATTCCCAGTTCTTTTGCCCTCTGGAATATCATATTCCATGCCCTTCGATCCCTCAGTGTAGAAGCTGCCAGGTCCTGGGCTATTCTGATTGGGTTTCCACAATATTGAAATTGTTTCTTCCTGGCTGCTTGTAGTATTTTCTCCTTGATCTGGGGATTCTGGAACCTGGCTATAATATTTCTGGGAGTTTTCTTTTTGGGATCTTTTTCAGGAGGTGATCGGTGGATTCTTTCAACCTCTATTTTGCCCTCTGGATCTAAAACATCAGGGCAGTTTTCCTTGAGAATTTCTTGAAGGGTGATTTCTAGGTTCTTTCCTTGATCATGGCTTTCAGGTAGTCCAATAATTTTTAAATTGTCTCTCCTGGATCTATTCTCCAGGTCAGTGGTTTTTCCCATGAGATATTTCACATTGCCTTCTAATCTTTCGTTTGTTTGGATCTGCTTAACAGCATCTTGATTTCTCATAAAGTCACTAGCTTCCATTTGCTCCAGTCTAACTCTGAAGGAATGAATCTCCTCAGTGAACTTTTGAGATTCTTTTTCCATCTGGCAAATTCGACTTTTTAAGGCATTCTTCTCCTCATTGCCCTTTTGGGCCTCCTTTGCCATTTGAGTTAGTCTATTTTTTAAGGTGTTGTTTTCCTCAGTCAGGCTGTTGACCCTCATTTCATACTTTTCCTGCATCCTTCTCATTTCTCTTTCCAATTTTTCCTCCACTTCTCTTATTTGATTTTTAAAGTCCTTCTTAAGGTCCTCTATGGCCTGCAACCTGCTCATGGTTTCCCCTGGGGCTTTTGGAGCAGGACTTCTGACCTCACAGTCCTTTTCCTGCTCTATGCCCCCAAAATAGGAGTCTAGGGTTGCATCTTTCTGTTTCCTTTGCCTTGGCATGTTGCCACTTAATTGCTTGACTTTTGGGCTTGTTGCCACACTATGGCTTTAAGGCCAGCTAGAGGAATTTTCGTCCTGAACGTGTGGGGGGCAACTTCCGTTTCTGGCAAGCTGTAAACCCACCCACAACTTCCACCCTAGATCACAATCCAGATCCAGGGAGGTTAAAGCAAGAGCGATTACCCCCCAAGACTGATCGCTGGATCTCCCCACGCTGGGAGCCGGAAATGCCTCTGAAAACTACAAAATGGCATGTCTCCTCAGGGCTTCTAGCCCCCAGGGGAGGAAGCTGACGCATTCCCCAAAGTCCATAGGACACTAACCTCTTACTTTGTCCTAGGCATGTCTATGTTGATAATTCTGGAGTCGCCACAGCTCCTGGTGTTCTGGGGTTCCTTCAGCTGGCTGCTGGCCCTGCCGCCCTGGGGCTAAAACCTCAGCTCACGCGGACCTGGGCTCGGCTCGGCTCGGCTCCTGCACTCTGTGCTCTGCGCGCTGCCGGCTCCCAGACCACTGCGCTGGTCCTTCCTGCAGGGCTGCTGGGCTGTCCTCAGCGGGAGGTTAGCTTCTCTGTGTCATTCTGTGGGTGCTGGGGCTCCAGAAGTTGTTCAGAGTCCTTTTTTACATAGTTTGTGGGGAATCTGGGGGCAGAGAGGCTTGGACGAGCTGTTTCTACTCCGCCATCTTGGCTCCGCCCCCCACCCCCCTAACTTTCTAATAGGACAAGATGGATTTCTATACCCCAGGGTCTGTATATCTTATTTCCCAGTTGCATGTAAAAAACAAACAATTTTGTTTTAACATTTTTTTTTAACTTTGAGTTCCAGATTTTTCCTCTTCTTCCATCTTCACCTGTCCCCACTGGGAAGATAAGCAATTCAATATAGGTTGTACATGTGTAGTTACCCAAATCATTTCCATAATTGTTATATTGTGTAAGACTAACTATATTTCCCTCGATCCTCTCCCACCCCCCAATTATTCTAATTTTCTCCTTTGACCCTATAGCTTTTCAAAAATGTTGCTTCTAACTGCTCTTTCCCCCAATTTGCCCCCCCTTCTATCCTCCCCCCTCTTATCCCCTACCCCACCTATTTTCCTGCAGGGTAAGATACCCAATTGAGTGTGTATGTTATTCCCTCCTTAAGCCAAATTCAATGAGAGTAAGATTGTCCCATTCCCTTTCACCTTCTTGCTCTTCTCCATTGTAACAGTTTGTTGTTGCCTCTTTTATATGAGATATTTTACCCTAATCTATCTCTCCCTTTCCTCTTCTCCCAATAAATTCCTCTCTCACCTCTTAATTTTATTTTTTAGATATCATCCCTTCATATTCAACTCATCCTGTGCTCTCTGTCTATGTATACATGAACATACATATGCCCACACTCACATATATATTTATATACACATACACCCTCCTATATATACATATATGTATGTATACATATATATATATATATATATATATATATATATATATATATATATATATATAACCCTTCAACTATCCTCATACCGAGAAAAGTTTCATGAGTTACAATTACAGTTTTTCCATGTAGAAATGTAAATAGTTCAACTTTAATAAGTTCCTTATGATTTCTGTTTCCTGTTTACCTTCTCAGCTTCTCTTGCTTCTTGTATTTGGAATTCAAATTTTCTGTGCAGCTCAGGTTTTGTCATCAAGAATGCTTGAAAATCCTCTATTTCATTGAATGACCATATTTTTCCCTGTAGCATTATACTCAGTTTTGCTGGGTAGGTGATTCTTGGTTTTAGTCCTAGCTCCTTTGACCTCTGGAATATCATATTCCAAGCCCTTCAATCCCTTAATGTAGAAGCTGCTAGGTCTTGTATTATCCTGATTGTGTTTCCACAATACTCAAATTGTTTCTTCCTGACTGCTTGCAGTATTTTCTGCTTGACTTGGGAACTCTGGAATTTGGCTATAATATTCCTAGGAGTTTTCTTTTTGGGATCTTTTTTAAGAGGTAATCAATGAATTCTTTCGATTTCTATTTTGCCCTCTGGTTCTAGAACATCAGGGCAATTTTATTTGATAATTTCTTGAAAGATGGTGTCTAGGTTCTTTTTTTGATCATGGCTTTCAGGTAGTCCAATAATTTTTAAATTGTCTCTCCTGGATCTATTTTCCAGGTCAGTGATTTTTCCGATGAGATATTTCACATTGCCTTCTATTTTTTTCATTTGTTTGGATCTGTTTTATAGTATCCTGATTTCTGACAAAGTCATTAGCCTCCAATTTCTCCAATCCAATTTTGAAGGAGTTATTCTCTTCAGTGAATTTCTGAAATTTCTTTTCCATCTGGCAAATTCAGCTTTTTAAGGCATTCTCCTCATGGCTTATTGGGCCTCATTTTGCCATTTTCATCAGTCTGTTTTTTTTTTTTTTTTGAGGGGGGAAGGTAAGACAATTGGGGTTAAGTGACTTACCCAAAGTCCCACAGCTTGTTTTTTGTTTTAAGTGTCTAAGGCAGAATTTAAACTCAAGTCCTCCTGACTCCAGGGCCAGTGCTCTATTCACTGTGCCACCTAGCCATCCCTAGTTAGTCTATTTTTAAGGTATTATTTTGTTCAGTGTATTTTTGGGTCTCCTTTATCAGGCTGTTGACTTGCTTTTCATGATTTTCCTACATCATTCTCATTTCTCTTCCCAATTTTTCCTCCACTTCTCTTACTTGATTTTCAAAATCCTTCTTGAGCTCCTCCATGGCCTGTAACCAGTTCATATTTTTCTTAGAGGCTTTTGATGCAGGAGTTCTGACTTTGCAGTCTTCCTCCCACTCCATGCCTTTATCCTTTTTGTCACAAAAAAAGGATTCTATTGTCTGTTTCTGATTCCTTCTCACTTATATTGCCAGCCAATTACTTGACTGAGCTCTTTGCCACAGTAGAACTCTGTTTCTAGAATGGAGATAGCTTTGTCCCAAATCACTGAAGTTTTCACAGCTGCTAGAGCTATTAGGAGGGCGCCGTCTGTCCAGCAACGCTCTGGCTCACTGTTCACACACACCAGTAATCAGTGATTACCATTCAGAGGGTAATCACTATTGCTTTGACCTGCATGATCCAGATCCAAGCAGGTCAAAGCAAGAGTGATTACCCTCTGAATGGTTGCTTGGTCCCCCTAGACTCTGCAGGCCAGGAGATCCCAAGGCAGCCCACCACAGGAGAAGCAGCCAGATCACACTCTTCTGTCCACCCCTGTTCCAAAAAAGTTCCACACTGACCTTTTACTTTGGTGTTTATGGGTTGAGAAGTCTGGAAGCTGCCACAGCTGCTGGTTATTCTCTCTTCTGAAGTCTTTTCTGGCTGCTGCTGGTTGGGGCCACCCTGGGGCTGTAACCACAAGGCTCCTTCCAGACTGTGGCTCCCAGGGTGTTGTGATAGACCTTTCCTCTCTGCCTGCCTGCTGTCTTCAGTGGGAGATTTATTTCTATCATTTTTTGGGTTCTGTAGCTTTAAAATTTGTTTAGAGTCATTTTTTTTACAGGCATTTGAATTGTTTGGAATTGGAGCTCATGCCAAGTTTGTGCTTCTACTCTGTCATCTTGGCTCTGCCCAGCAATATTGTTTTTAAAAATGACTTTGAGTAAATAAGTCATTTTGAATATTATAAATACCCAAATTAACTATAAAGCACAGGTGAAGAAAGGAGCTATTTGCATTCAGAGAAAGAACTGATAAATAGATGTATAAAATAATTTTACATATATCTGTGTGTATGTATATATATATATATATACATACACACAGATGTATATACATGTGTGTGTGTTTGTGTGTGCATATCTATCTATATGCATATTTGTGTCTAATGATGTAGCCATATCTCTAGAGTAGGGTTGGGAGGGTGGGGAAGGGAAGAAAAAAAAAGGATGAGATGATCTATGAGGTATTTTCTTGCTCTTGGTTTTTTATACTCTGGCTTGCCCTTTGAAGTCACTTCCAATTCTGAAGTGATTTTATACAATGAACAATCTTTGCAAAAAGCAAATGCTTGCTCTATAATTTATCCATTACTCAGGTTTTGATTTTCACATTTTCTGTTTTCATTTAAAGGAGGTCTCACCTGTACTGTATGTACACCATGGATTATTGTATCATTTTCATTGTTTGAAAGGGGTGGAGACTCCAAGACAAATCCTGCAGTGCATTTTTATTCCCTCATACTTCTCTGATTTCACTTTTGATAAAGGTGCCAGATGGCTATAGAATCAATCCCTCTAGATCTGTATAACATAAGGGGTTGGACTAGATGACTCTAAGGTCTGTTCTTATTTTCCCATTTTGTCATTCTTTGACCATGTGTGTGTCAGAGCTACATAGATAGTATGATTAGATTTACTCTAGGTGTAGATAAATGGAGGGAGGCAGGAGGGAATATGCCCTACATGCCTTTGAATAAAGTAAAATGTCACTATTCATTTGAGCAACAAGTTTCATTTCCTACTTATTAGCTGCAAAATATACCATATAGAGTAATGCTCAAAGATCCCCACACTCCAGATTGATCTATCACTCTGCCTTTTCACCTCTATACTTTTGTTCATGACATTTTCTCTTCCCAGAATGCCCTCCTCCATTTATCAAAATCCTACCCTCTAACTCAGATCAAAATCCACCTCCTCCATGGACTCTTTCCTCTGAGATCAATGGCCAAGATCTGAAGCTCTGGTCTTATGTGGACTGAATTCAGTCTTAGGGGCAGCTCCCATCCAGTGTTTTTTTTCTGGGAACATCAGAATCTGGTTCATTTTGCCTACTATCCAGGGTTTCCCTTGGTATCATTAATGTTTTGTTTGACTGTCATCTATATCTCCATAATGAAAGGGAAAAGACCCTCAGTTTCCATATAATCACTCAGGCTCACAATGTGCACAATATAGGTTAAGGTTTATTTGACCGAATCAAAGAGAAATGCAAAAGACAAAGGAATTCCCAGCTTACCCTATCAAATCAACTCTCCTTCCTTTTCTGGTGGACCTCACCATCACAGTACAGATATATATCACTATTTATCGAACCTTTCCCAAACCCCTAAAAGGCAAAAGCACTTCAGATGCTGGAGAGTATAGCAATTCATCCCTATGGTAAGCCTTATCTTCTTTATGAACCTGTATAGACCTCCAGACTTACCTAACTATCATAGGGTTGAATGTCCCCTCAGCCATGACCAGGTGGTCACTTGGAAGCTGATCTCCTTTCCTTGTGTCTCACTAGCCCATATAATTCAGTTGAAGGTTCATAAAACTCAGAAATGAGGTTCACATCTTACATTTGCTTCCCTACATCTTGATTTTGTACCTTCCTGCTTCTTACCTACAGCTCCTCTTTATCACAGGAACTATGATACAGTTCCTGGACACAGAACACAGGCATCCAGAAATCCCTTCTCTATTACCAGAAGGTTTGATCCAGGAATTTGTCCAGTAAATCCATCACTGCATTCCACTCCAACCTGTTCATATTCCTAGAGCTCCATACTTTATTCAGGAACTCTTAGCTACTCTACCACTACCTCTGATGGCTGCTGTCCTCTTTGGGGGTCACATGGTTCCTTCTTCTCCTGGAGGCAGTTCTCTAAAGCACTAGGATTTTTCAATAAGCCAAGGCTGCAGAAATACATCCAGAGTATAGCATAGCATATTTGGATGTCCCCAAAGTGTTCTTTGATAATGCACTTTTAAAGAACTGGAACTCTAATGGAAAGAATAATAGAGTTGGACTCAGAAGACCTGATTTCTGAGTCCTGCCTCTGACATAAGAAGCTTATGTAGGAATCCTAGAGTCTTGGAAACCATAAGGTCTAATATGTACAAGAGTAGGAGCTTCCTTTACAACATCCTTGACAAATGGTCACCAGTTCTGCTAGAAGAACTGCAGGAATAGGGAACTATCTTTTGAGGCAACCATTCCACTTGTGGACAGATCCAGGAACTGGAATAGACATTTATGAAACTATATCTGCTTCTAATTCTCTCTGTGTCTGTACCTCTGTTGTTTAGAGGCCAAGTCTCAGGGCTTAGTTCAGATGTATGATTAGCTACTATTCAGCCATCTTAAATTTGACATCACTGAGTTAAGGAGAATTCAGATCAAGGTGAATTCACCTTTTGAGGATATATCATCAATGCTTCCACAAAGGTTTCATTTGTGTTAACAACTAGTTAATACTTAGGGGGCGGAGCCAAGATGGCGAGTAGAAACAGCTCTTCCAGCCTCTCTGCCCCCAGTCTCCACAACTAGTTAATACTTAACATGGAGTTAGTCATTTCAAAGGGATCTCAGAGAAGAGGCCTTTAAACTTTCTACAAGTAAGTACTCCAATCAGAAATGATCTTAAACTCTTTTAAAGTCCTAAGGAAATTTTATTTATTATTCAAATGGCATCTTTCCTATAATTCCTCAGAGTAATCATAATTGTATACAATTCTTATGATAATTATTAGATTATTAAATTTTAAAGGACAATTCTTTGTATCCACCCTTTTCATGAATTTAATAGTTATCATTTTTCATTATAGTTATTTGTATATGTGTCATATTCTCCTACTAGGACGCCAACTTGATGAGGGTAGGGATTTTATGTCTATCTCAGTCACCACTTAACACAACGATCTGACTATAATAGTTGCTTAATAACATTTTGTGAAACTAAATTATTGTATTCTCCCCAGCACTTAATTGTTTATATACATATATATCAAGCACTCAAATATATTTTGATTAAATTAAGCAAATAATTTTGATGCAAATGATATTTATTTCATCTAACTTCCAGTAGTAATGCTACTAACTAATGTTAGTAGTGCCTCTAAACAATGATTATCCTTCTTCTAGGCAATCATCATTAATTCCAGAGAACATTTGTTTCAGCTTTGATTTAAAATACATATATTAATATGTTTCTGCTACTTATTTACTTTTCCAAATTCACCTTTAATAATAAATGCTCTAAAGTAGCTCTCAAGTTTTCTCACTTAAGCCATTTCTCCAGTTCTCTGGAGCTATCTTGATTTCTCTCAGTTGACATATGCTCTCAACTTTCTCCAAACCTCAATGTCTGGAGGCAGTTTGTTGTACCAGAAAGAACACTGGATTTGGAATCTTGGGTTCAAGGCCAAGCTCTAGAACAAGTTTGCTCTTTTACCTTGGCCAAGTCATTTCACATTCATGGTCCTCTGTTTCCTAATCTATAAGATGACTGGACTAGGTGGCCTCAAATACTTTGGCTTAAATACTTCCATGTTTATAGATAGTTGTTCCAAAGTTTCATCTAAAGTGGAAGCAAGTAAAAGAACTGTGTTAAGAACTAATTAATTGAGTGCCACTCTGTTCACCCAAAGAGCATTGCACTCTGAATTTAAGAACAAAAATAGATCCTTATCCCTTCTGTATAATTTAAATCAAGGTAGGATATGACTTTAAGTCTTCCTTAACACAAAGGGCTCTGTAGTTTCTGAGAACTTAGTGATCAAATGGAATTAAAAATAAACAAGAATAAAGGGTAGGCAATATAAGGCTATAATACAATTTAGCTGGGGCTAAAATAGATCAGATTTATTGGTATTTCCAGGTTTTTCTTCATTATTTCTTAGAACATGACAATATTACATCATAACACTATGCCATAAAATTTGTCCTTTTCCATCATGTTAGCCAATCTGATGAGTGTAAGGTTGTTCTAATTTGCATTTCTCTAACTATTGGTGACTTAGAAATTTTTTTTACCACTATTAACAGTTTTGATTTCTTCTTCTGAAAACTGTTTCTTCATATCCTTTGACTGTCAACTGGAGAATAGCTCTTAGTTTTATAAATTTGTCTCAGTTCCTTATATATTTGAAAATTGAGACCTTTATCAGAGAAACTTACTGTAAAAATTCCTTCCAGTATCCTGCTTCCTTTTTAATTTTGGTTTTGGTTTTGCATTGGTTTTGTTTGTACAACTCCTTTATAATATAGTGTAAATAAAATTATCCATTTTCCCTCTCATGATTCTCTCTATCTCTTGTGTGATCATGATCTGCCTCTCATTCCATCCTGATTAAATGACTGACAGTTTATTGTCAGAATTCAGTGATATTTCCAAGATGCCTAAATTGAATCCATAGGAGTAATCTAACTGACTCCTTAGTCTAATAGGAAAAATGCTTCCTGGGCAAGTCAGGACCTCAGTCTTCTGGGTCTCAGCTTATTTGTAATTTGAACTCGCAAAGTCTGTGATTCTCTTCTAGGAAGATGTTAGAA
This sequence comes from Gymnobelideus leadbeateri, assembly GCA_011680675.1. Classification (NCBI taxonomy): domain Eukaryota; kingdom Metazoa; phylum Chordata; class Mammalia; order Diprotodontia; family Petauridae; genus Gymnobelideus; species Gymnobelideus leadbeateri. The sequence goes on along the minus strand of WOXC01002448.1, from coordinate 20,971 downwards.
AGATGTCAACTTCCTTGCAAATCCCCTTTTTGTTTCTCTTCTATTCAAATAAGCTAAAGAAACTAGCCATTCATGTAGTGATAGTCATGCAATTTGTGTGTGACCTGCAGCTTTTCTTCCTTGTCACACCTTAACTGCACCAGAAGAAAGTGCTTCATAAAAGATTTCTCAGGTGGGCAATAATCACATGAGAAAAGGATTCTTATCCTAGGATCCATGAACTTAGATTTGCTTTTGTATTTTGATATGTTAATATAATTGATATATACATTTAAAAACATGAATATGAGAAAAAGTCCACAGGTTTCCCCAGGGAGTCTATAATACTATAAAAGATAAGGAACCCTGGATCCTAAAGTCAATCTATTATTTTCTTCCTTGAGGGATTATAACTAGTCCAGTCTCTCTCCCAAACCAAACCCACTATCCACAGACAGCAATACTTGTTGGAGCTTCCCCATTCTTCTAGGCATATGCATAGACAAGACCCCACTCCCCCTCTATGCCACTCCCATGGATAGAACCTACAAGGAAGCCTACAATGCTCTAGGCATTTTACAAACAGTATCATCCAATTCTCACAACAAGCCTGTGAGTTATCCCCATTATCCCTTGTTATCTCCATTTTACAGTGGAGGAAACTGACATACATAATCATTAAGTGACTTGCCCAGAATCACACAGCCAGTAAATATCTGAGGTGACATTTGAATTTGGGTCTTTCTGACTTTAGGCTCAGCACTTGTTCCACCTGGATTCCCTCTAGGGAGCCAAAAAAATCACATAAAATCAAATCCTGGTCTTCGATCAGGTGTCAAATTACCTTTCCTAAAGAACAACATTATGAGACTCTTTGGTAGAGCTATCAAGATCATGATAAATAATCATCAGCAATTGTGGGCTCTTAAACTCTACTTTTCATCCATTGTCTTTAATTGCCCTAGGGAGACATAATTATTAGCAGCTGACCCCAGAATGAGAGTGTGCTTGCCTCCTCACAGGACCCTTTACTATACCAGTATAGAGCCCTTGCTATATTCTTCAGGCTCCATGCAGATCTATTTTGTTGATATATTGATCAAGCTCTCATTGATGCCATACCCCATGTGGGATGTTCCCATTTCCATTTCAAACGAGAAGGTTGGATACCTTTGCCTAAGTTTATGCCCAGAGTATACTTTTTAGTGAGTGGCTTTAGCTAGCTCTGATTGATGGCTATGCAAGTGATTTGAACTTGAAAAGTATGATCCCAAACAGAACTGTGACTTTGCTTTGAGCGCAGATGGCAAGTAAAGAAACACCCCTAAAATGTTTTCAGAGGGAGCTCGAGTCTCTGATATGGTCATCACTCTTACTTCTTTTGAGTTCTTTTCTTCTTCAAAATACATGCATGTCCTTCTTTAAAATGCAGATAATGTAGGCAGGATTGGGGAATCTCAGAAAATTGCTGACAGCTGACATGGTGTCCAACCCTATCCTCCACAGCTGTCTGCAGACAATTTGCCAGTCTTGAATGACAGTTTCTGAAACAGCTGGCAAAGCAGTTCTGGCTGCACTCCTCCCGTTTCTGGGCAGGCAGGCCTCTCCATCATAAATACAGACTCTCAGTCATGGCTGGAGAGGGGTATCTTTACAGCAGTCAAGAAAGAGACAGCAAAGGAATACTGGGGGGGGGTATTGTGAGGGGTTTTGTTTGTTTTTATAACTAACGATTTGGAATCCTTTCATCATTTTTAGCTTTTAGGTGAATTCATTTAGAGTCTGTCCCACTGGGCATAATTAAAGTTAGATGCCATGAAAGCATATCTGAGCCTTTGTATGCCTTCCTTTGAGATTACCGCTTATTTACATCTCTTGTATGTACATAGTCATTCACATGTTGTCTCCCCCATTCAAATGTTAGCTACTTGGAGTCAGAGACAGTATTTTTGCTTTATTCCCCCTACTATTCCTAGGCTTAGCACAGTAACTGGCACACAGTAGGTGCTTAATAAATATTTGTTGATCATAATGATAATTGATGATTATAGTAAAGTATACTTTTCTATAGAGGATGTAGATGAGAAGAGGAATATATTGATCTCCAACTAATCTGGATTTAGACTTGGAGATAACCTTAGGGGTCCTCTAATCCAACCCTCTCATTTTACTGATGCCAATATGAGCTCTCAGAAAAGTTAAATGACTTGTTCATGGTTGCATAGGTTGTAACTGGAAGAACTGCTATTCAAACCCAGCCTTTCTGATATACCACACTCCACTCCAAATCTAACACTCAATCCAAAAGACAGCATGATATAATGGAAAGGAGGGCACATAGGTGGTGCAGTGGAGAGAGGAAAGGCCCTGGAGTCAAGAAGACTCATCTTCCTGAGTTCAAATCTGGCCTCAGACACTAACTAGTTTACTAGAGACAGACTAGGGCAAGTCATTTAACCCTGTTTGCTTCATTTTCCTCATCTGTAAAAGAAACTGGAGAAAAAAATGGCAAACCACTCCAGTATCTTTGCCTAGAAAACCCCAAATGGGATCACAAAGAGTCAGATTCAACTGAACAACAAAAATATAGTGGAGTGAATGTTGGATTTGGAGCCATGAGGTTGTGGCCAGAATTTGGACTCAGCCATTTACTACTCATGTAACCCTATGCAAGTCACTTAACTTTTTTGACCTCACTCAGGTGCCCCATTTATAAAATAGGGATAATAACAGTCACTACTTCTAGAATTGTTTCAAAGCTAAAATGAAGTAATGTTGATAAAGCACTTTGCAAACTTACAAGTATTCTGCAAATACTAGATATTATCCCCACAAAGTTGCAACTCTAGAAACTTTGCCTTTTGGCTTATCAAGAAGAGAAGATACCTGGATTTACCCTGAAAATATGTATTAATTATGTGTTTGTGGTAGGTTTGAATGGTACTGAGTAGTACGGGTTTAGGCGGGGAAGTAGGAACTTAATTTCTATCTACTTTGGTGCAACTGATGTGAAGTGAACCGAATAAGAACAATTTATACTCTAACAATAGTCAATCAGACAAAAATAGACACATATTAACTTCCTACTATGTGCCAGGTATTGTGTTAATCACTAGGGATACAAAGAAAGGCAAAAGATAGTTCCTGCTTTCCATGCTCATTAATAGAGGAGACAGCATGCAAACAACTTGGTGTAGACAAGACATATATATGTATATATAAATATAGATATAGATATATAGATAGATAGATAAATAATTGTAACAATATAAAATCAAACAACTTTGAAAGACAAGAACTCTGATCAACTATGATTTTAGAAGACTGATGGAGGAAGCATACTACTACCTACCTTCTGACAAAGAACCAATGGACAAAATATGAAGAATGAGATATTTTTGGGCCTAGCCAACTACTGTTTTGCTCAACTAGTCCTATATATAAGAAGGGTTTTGGGGAAAAAATATAAGCTTGGTAACAACAACAACCACAGTATAAGAAAAACCAGTGTGAAATGCCCTCTAGGGCTCCTCCAAATCCTCCTTTCCCTTGATTTCTATTATGCTTTGATCACAGAAAATGCTTTAGTCTCAGGGCGTGGCAACTTCCCAAGAATAGGAGGAAAAAGGCTGAAAAGAGGTAAAGTTTTCTTTATAGAAAGGACTAAGCAAAATACTTGGTCATGTAAAACAGGCACTGGGTTTAAACAAATCAGTGGTTGTAATAGAATTTTTTTTAGGTTTGAAAAACAGAAATATACCCCAGCTTTGAAAATACAAGTGTAATCATCAGAGATCCCTTTCATTCCAAATGAGGACACCTCCCCTGACATGCATAGCTTCTATTTGCAATAATTGGAAAGAACTCTGTCTTCCCTAACAAGGCAATACAAGAAAACAGCTTGATTTCATAGCTGCCTCCTGCTGAAACTATTTGTTCTAGTCAAGTTTCATCATAAAAAGCCCTTTCCCTAAAAGTCTCCCACTCTTCACAGAAGTCACCCTCTTTCCCTTTTAATGATCACTTTCTCTGACCATTCATTAGGGTTTTCTTGGCAAAGATACTGGAGTGGTTTGCCATTTCCTTCTCTGGTTCATTTTACAGATGAGGAAACTGAGGCAAACAGGGTTAAATGGCTTGCCCAGGGTCACACAGCTAGTAAGTATCTGAGGCCAAATTTAAATTCAGGTCTTCCTGACTCCAGGCCCAGTGTTTTATCCACTCTGCAAACCTCACTGCTCTCTGAGAGTAGAGAGATCCTTTTCATTATCTGTTCAGGACTGTTATTGGCTTTAAAAAAAAATTCAGTTTGAATTTTTTCTAGTGATAATTTAATTTACATTGTTTTCTAGTGATAATTTAATTTACATTGGCATTATGTATATTTCAAGTCTGCATACTTTACTCTCTTTCATGCAAACCTTCCCATGTCTCCCTAATTCCTCATCTACTTTATCATTGACTGTACAATAATATTCCATTACATTTATTTACCAAAGTTTGCTCTTTAGTACCACAAAAATCCCAACAGGAATATTTTGTTAATTGCTTGACATTTTTAAAAACTTCCTTGGAATATAGAGAGGTATATAGGCAGAGCATCATATAGTTGAAAAAATACTAGACTTGGAATCAGAGGAATCAGAAGACCTCAGTTCAAATCCCATGAGTCATTGAGCATATCACATGACCTCTCTGACCCCAGTTTCTTATCCATAAAATACTGAGGATAAATTAGGTGATCCTTAAGGTTTCTTCCAACTCTAAATTGATTAATTATATACTATTTATCCACTAATGGGATCACTGGGTTCCTAACTCTCTTGAGGACACACAGTTTGGTGATATCATCATCACAGATTCAAATCACTGAAAGGACTCTCAAGTGGTTACTTAATCATCTCCTGGTCTTTAAGTCAGACCTTGCATAAACGCTCATGACTGTCAGTTTCCTCCTCCTCCATTTTTAGTATTTGCTTTTGGTATCTTCCATTTCCAGGCCATTAAATAACTTAAATTAAGTAACATTAAAAATAACATTAAATAAGGGGCGGAGCCAAGATGGCGGAGTAGAAACAGCTCGTCCAAGCCTCTCTGCCCCCAGATTCTCCACAAACTATGTAAAAAAGGACTCTGAAAAACTTCTGGAGCCCCAGCACCCACAGAACGACACAGAGAAGCTAACCTCCCGCTGAGGACAGCCCAGCACCCTGCAGGAAGGACCAGCGCAGTGGTCTGGGAGCCGGCCATGCAGAGTGCAGGAGCCGAGCCGAGCCCAGGTCCACGTGAGCCGAGGTTTTAGCCCCAGGGCGGCAGGGCCAGCAGCCTGCTGGAGGAACCCCAGAACACCAGGAACTGTGGAGACGCCAGAATTATCAACATAGACTTGCCTAGGACAAAGTAAGAGGTTAGTGTCCTATGGACTTTGGGGCCTGTATTTGGGGAATGCATCAGCTCCCTCCCCTGGGGGCTAGAAGCCACTGAGGAGACACGCCATTTTGTAGTTTTCAGAGGCAGGTCTGGCTCCCAGCCTACAAATCGTGGGGAGATCCAGCGATCAGTCTTGGGGGTAATCGCTCTTGCTTTAACCTCCCTGGATCTGGATTGTGATCTAGGGTGGAAGTTGTGGGTGGGTTTACAGCTTGCCAGAAACAGAAGTTGCCCCCCACACATTTGGGACGAAAATTCCTCTATCTGGCCTTAAAGCCATAGTGTGGCAACAAGCCCAAAAGTCAAGCAATTAAGTGGCAACATGCCAAGGCAAAGGAAACAGAAAAATGCAACCCTAGAATCCTATTTTGGGGGCATAGAGCGGGAAAAGGACTGTGAGGTCAGAAGTCCTGCTCTAAAAGCCCCAGGGGAAAACATGAGCGGGTTGCAGGCCATAGAGGACCTTAAGAAGGACTTTAAAAATCAAATAAGAGAAGTGGAGGAAAAAGTAGAAAGAGAAATGAGAAGGATGCAGGAAAAGTATGAAATGAGGGTTAACAGCCTGACTGAGGAAAACAACACCTTAAAAAATAGACTAGCTCAAATGGCAAAGGAGGCCCAAAAGGGCAATGAGGAGAAGAATGCCTTAAAAAGTCGAATTTGCCAGATGGAAAAAGAATCTCAAAAGTTCACTGAGGAGATTCATTCCTTCAGAGTCAGACTTGAGCAAATGGAAGCTAATGACTTTATGAGAAATCAAGATGCTCTTAAGCAGATCCAAACAAATGAAAGATTAGAAGGCAATGTGAAATATCTCATGGGAAAAACCACTGACCTGGAAAATAGATCCAGGAGAGACAATTTAAAAATTATTGGACTACCTGAAAGCCATGATCAAGAAAGAACCTAGAAATCACCCTTCAAGAAATTCTCAAGGAAAACTGCCCTGATGTTTTAGATCCAGAGGGCAAAATAGAGGTTGAAAGAATCCACCGATCACCTCCTGAAAAAGATCCCAAAAAGAAAACTCCCAGAAACATTATAGCCAGGTTCCAGAATCCCCAGATCAAGGAGAAAATACTCCAAGCAGCCAGGAAGAAACAATTTCAATATTGTGGAAACCCAATCAGAATAGCACAGGACCTGGCAGCTTCTACACTGAAGGATCGAAGGGCATGGAATATGATATTCCAGAGGGCAAAAGAGCTGGGAATGAACCCAAGGGTCACCTACCCAGCAAAACTGAGTATTTTGTTTCAGGGAAAATATGGTCATTCAGTGGAATAGAGGACTTTCAAGCATTCTTGAGGAAAAAACCAGAATTGAATAGAAAATTTGACATCCAGACGAAAGAAGTAAGAGATGCCTGAGAAGGTAATCAGGAAAAAGAAATCAAAAGGAACTTATCAAAGTTGAACTATTTACATTCCTATATGGAAAAGCAATATCTGTGACTGATGATATCTTTCTCACTATGAAAATGATGGAAGAAGGGGGTGTGGTCATACGAATACATATGTGAATGTGTGTGTATATGGCTACAGTTATATATGGATAGAGGGCATAGGTTGATTTTGTTGGGAAGGGAGAATACTCAAGGGATGAAATTATGAGGTGAGAGAGGAAAGTGGCAAGAGGAGATGGGGAGAGACAGGGCAGGGTAAACTATCTCATGTAGAAGAAGCAAGGGGAAGTGGTTGCAACGGAGGGGGAGAATAGGAAGGCAAAAAAGGCAAAACCACATTTTCATTGAATTTGGTTCAGGGAGAGAATGACATACATACTAAATGGGATATCTCAACCTGCAGCAGAATAGGGGGAAGGGGGATGAGAGGAGGGATGATGGATGGGAGGGCATCCTTGGGGGGAGGGGAGGTTGGAAGTACCCACTATAGAAGAGGGATAGGATCATGTAGGGAATGGACCAGGTGGGGGGTGGGATGAGTGGGAGGAAATTATAAGCAGCCTTGTACAATATATCTACTATGATAATGTTTCGCATAGCTAGACATGTACAACATATACTGAATTACTTATCTCCCCAGAGGTAATGGGTGACAAGGGAGGAAGGAAATGGATCTGAAATTCACGGTCTTAACATTAAATGTTTCAAATATATATAAATACTATTATTAATACTCTTTTGCTTGTAATAGGGAGATAAGATGTGCAGGCATTGGGACACAAAGACTCACCTCCCTCTAATGGAAAAGTCGATGGGGGTATGGGAGAAGGTATGGCAGAGAGCAGATTGGAGGAAGCGATATCTTGTGGGACTACTATTCTGGGAGGTTGGGTAGGGGAATAATGGGGGGAAAATGATTGTAACTCAAAATCTGGCGGAAATGAATGATGTAAAACAGAAGTTAATAAAGTATTTGTTTAAAAAAAATAACATTAAATAAATTGCAAAAAGTCATAAAGCAAAATGAAAGTGGTAGAGTTAGAAAGCGAGGTTACCTTTTACGTGCAGCTTCAAAGCCATATTCATTCATTGTCCATGTTTCTGTCCTTCCATCAGAATGTTCCATTTTGTATTTATTCAACGAGAATGGATTGAAAATTTACTTGATACAGAACTCATATTAAGTGCTCAGAGGGATTACAAAAGAAATAGAAAACCTAGTTACTGTCCTCCAGAACAATCTGCTGTAGTTGGGCAGACAAATCATAAAAGAGGTAACAATATAAGATGGGATGTTGCCAAACTGACTGGTTTATATTGTCTGAAGTTGGGGGTTACAAATGTTCCATCAGTAAGCAGTCCAGAGGAAGCTTAAGGCGGCTAGTTGGAAAGAGAGGGGTAAATGCTGAGTCTCTTGAAAGAATCTTAGCAGGAGAAGTATTTCAGCTAGTAAGCATGTATAAAATGATCAAAGTGTCAAGATTACAGTACTTCATCACCAAAGAAAATGAAGAAAAATGTATCCTCAGAGGAAATTGGAAATTATGGGCTTTCTGCCATCCTTGCTAAAGCAGAAATATCTTGGCTTCTCACCAGACAAGATGCTGTTTTCCTGTTATTACATAGTAACCCTGCTTTTCCTAATGGGGAATTGGCAAGGGATGTGAAGATGTGTCATTTATTTTCATGAAACCACTGAGAAGTAAAGAAAACTTGTTGTATCCCAGTTTTAACAGCACATGGAGCCTGCTTTACTGTCCTTGTGAAAAATCCTGAGGCAAGAGTTTGTGACTATAGACAAACTGTCTTTCTCTGTAGTGAGGTGGTACAGTGGCTAAAGTGCTGGGTGTGAAATCAGGAAGATATGAGTTCAGTTCTAGCCTCAGACATTTACTAGCAATGTGACCCTGGTCAAGTCACTTAACCTCAGTTTCCTCATCTGTAAAACAGGGATAATGGTAGCCCCTACCTTCCAGGGTTGTCATGAGGATCAAATGAGATAATAAGTGTAAAATGCTTAACAGTGCCTGGCAGATAGTAAGCATTGTATAAATATTAACTTTTATTCCAGGAAAGACAATGTTGAGAGAAGAACCTTTATCTGATTCACTTTTTTTAAACTATTAGACAGAGATAAAATATTACCTGCCTTCTAGGGCTGTGGTGAGGATCAAATGAGATATTTGCAAAAACACTTAACACAGGGCCTGGTACATAGGAGGTGCTTAATAAATGTTTCTTCCTCTTCCCTCTTATCTCAGAAATAGGAGTGCAAAAGGAAGTGATATTTATTCAAACGGAGAAGGGATAGAACGTGGAGGGAGAACTGGTGAGTGTTTTCTCCAGGCTTCTTGTAGCCAGAAATAAAAATAATGACTAACATATGGTGCTTCAATATTTGCAAATATCTTACATGTTTTAGCTGATTTGAAGCTCATACTAAATCGGTAGCTATTATCTCCATCTTACAGACCAGAAAAACGATTTTGAGAGAAGGTAAGTGATTTGCCTGGACATAGCTAGTGGGTATCTGAGAAGAGATTTGAAGAACCCATGAAATGATACTTGAAAAGTGCTCAGCAAAGTGCTTGGAACATAGTAGGTGCTTAATAAATGCTCCTTTCCTCCCTTCACTCCCTTCCCCCATTCTATCCTACTACATCATCCTATTGATGTGCATACATTTTGCTTTTTTTTCACCTCTTCCTCTATAGTATAGCTAAACAGTACAAGTGTTCATGGGATCATCAATTTAGAACTGAAAGAGACCCTAGAGGCCATCTTATTTATCCCTTTCATTTTACACTTGAGGAAACTGAGGCCCAGATGAATGACCTGACCAAGAACATACAGGTAAGTGGCAGAAATGGCACAGGAACCACTATCTCCTGGTTATTTTTATGCCATATTTTACTGGCCCTGAAATAGAGATGAAGATGGTACCTCATAAGAGGTCTTCCAAAATTCCTGGGACAGACCATGGGGGCAAAACTCTTAATGTTAGATCAGTGATGGTTTCTTTTTAGTAGTATTTTGGTTTTTTTTAAAGCACAGTCTGATGATGAAGAGTAAAAAGACTGCATATGCACATACATCTACATCTACTTCTATGTCTACATATACATATACATATACACATACACATATACATATACATATACATATACACATACACATACATATACATATACATATACATATACATATACATATACATATACATATACGGAGGGGATAGGGAGAGAAATAAAGAAAGAGGACAAAGAAGGAGAGAAGGAGGAGAGAAAGTGAGCAAGAGCAAGAGAAAAGGGGGGAGAATAAAAGAGAAAGCAATATACACTGGAACAGTGATTAGCCTCTCACAGCATTTTAATGTGGAAATGTCTATACAGATTTTATATATGTATATATATATATGCATATATATGTTTGTGTATATGTATAAGTATGCCTGCATACATGAAACCACAGGGAAGTGAATACTAGGTTAAAATGTTTATATGTATGTATGTGTATACACATGCATCTATACATCCACATTAAAATACTAACAATGTGAGAGGTTAGCCAGCATTCCAATGTGTTTGCTCCATTTTTCATGGGCTGAATAAATTAGACCACAATTAACATCGTACACAGAACATCAGTGTTAGGGAAAGATTGATGCTAATTTGCAAAGCTGCCAAGAAAAATTAAACATATATCGTGACTCAAGACAAGTCTTATAGAATTTTTAAAGGGGAAGGGTTTGACTGCTGAATTTAAGTTACTTTGTAGTAGTCATATTTTTTTCCTTATGTCTTGCCTTTCTCAACTAAGCTGAGCCCTGAGTGCCTGAATAAATCTTCTTTGGCCCTTTAGGTCTGGGTGGTATCACCTGGGGACATCCTAGTGGTATATAGCCTCCTAGGGACACTTCTACATGCCAGGTCAGCTTCCAATTCATTCATTATCTCATAGAGGTCACAGCAAGTGACCTGTCAGATGCCCTTCTAGGCTGTTACCACATTTCTCACTACGATTTTTATCTTGCATGGTTTGCTACAAGATTGTGTAGTTTCATAGGTTCTCTACTCTTCTTTCCTCGAAGCAAACACATAGTCCATTTGAGATTTCCTAAGAGTTTTAACCATTAACAACGCTAGGGAAGGAGATCAGGGCAAAGAGAACACAGATGGAAAGTTACAAAGTTAATTTAGAGAAAAGGGACCTGGGTTTAATTCTCAGCCTTCTTTTTTTTTAAACAAATGTTTTATTAACTTCTGGTTTACATCATTCATTACCACCAGATTTTGAGTTACAAATTTTCCCCCGTTTTTCCCCTACCCACCATCCCTGAATAAGAGTCCCACAAGATATCCCTTCCTCCAATCTGCTCTCTCTCATATCTTCTCCCATACCCCCTTAGACTTTTCCATTAGAGGAAGGTGAATCTCTGTGCCCCAATGCCTGCACATCTTATCTCCCAATTACATGCAAAAGAGTATTGATAATAGTATTTATATATATTTGAAACATTTAATTTTAAGACCTCAAATTTAAGATCCATTCCCTTCCTCCCTTGCCACCCATTCCCTCTGGGAAGATAAGCAATTCAGTATGTGTTGTACAGGTATAGCTATGAAAAATATTACCATAGTAGATATATTGGACAAGGCTGCTTATAATTCCCTCCCACCCATCCCACCCCCCACCTGGTCCATTGCCTACTTGATCCTGTCCCTCTTCTATAGTGGGTACTTCCAACCTCCCCTCTCCCCAAGAATGCCCTCTCATCCATCATCCCTCCTCTCATCCCCCTTCCCCCTATTCTGCTGCAGGTTGAGATATCCCATTTAGTATGTATGTCATTCTCTCCCTGAACCAAATTCAATGAGAATGTGGTTTTGCCTTTTTGCCTTCCTATTCTTCCCTTCCCTTGCAGCCACTTCCCCTTGCTTCTTCTACATGAGATAGTTTGCTCTACCCTATTTCTCCCCATCTCCTCTTGCCACTTTCCTCTCTCACCTCATAATTTCACCCCTTAAGTATCATTCCTTCCCAACAAATTCAACCTATGCCCTCTCTCAATGTATAACTGTAAACATATATACACACATTCACATATGTATTCATATGACCATACACCCTTCTTCCATTATTTTCATACTGAGAAAGGTTTCATCAGTCACAATTATTGTTTTTCCATATAGGAATGTAAATAGTTCAACTTTGGTAAGTTCCTTTTGATTTCTTTTCCCTGATTACCTTCTCAGGCATCTCTTACTTCTTGTGTCTGGATGTCAAATTTTCTATTCAACTCTGGTTTTTTCCTCAAGAATGCTTGAAAGTCCTCTATTCCACTGAATGACCATACTTTCCCCTGAAACAAAATACTGAGTTTTGCTGGGTAGGTGACCCTTGGGTTCATTCCAAGCTCTTTTGTCCTCTGGAATATCATATTCCATGCCCTTTGATCCCTCAGTGTAGAAGCTGCCAGGTCCTGGGCTATTCTGATTGTGTTTCCACAATACTGAAATTGTTTCTTCCTGGCTGCTTGGAGTATTTTCTCCTTGATCTGAGAATTCTGGAACCTGGCTATAATATTCCTGGGAGTTTTCTTTTTGGGATCTTTTTCAGGAGGTGATCTGTGGATTCTTTCAACCTCTATTTTGCCCTCTGAGTCTAAAACATCAGGGCAATTTTCCTTAAGAATTTCTTTAAGGATGATTTCTAGGTTCTTTCCTTGATCATGGCTTTCAGGTAGTCCAATAATTTTTAAATTGTCTCTCCTGGATCTATTCTCCAGGTCAGTGGTTTTTCCCATGAGATATTTCACATTGCCTTCTAATCTTTCATTTGTTTGGATCTGCTTAACAGCATCTTGATTTCTCATAAAGTCATTAGCTTCCATTTGCTCCAGTCTAACTCTGAAGGAATGAATCTCCTCAGTGAACTTTTGAGATTCTTTTTCCATCTGGCAAATTTGACTTTTTAAGGCATTCTTCTCCTCATTGCCCTTTTGGGCCTCCTTTGCCATTTGAGCTAGTCTATTTTTTAAGGTGTTGTTTTCCTCAGTCAGGCTGTTGACTCTAATTTCATACATTTCCTGCATCTTTCTCATTTCTCTTCCCAATTTTTCCTCCACTTCTCTTATTTGATTTTTAAAGTCCTTCTTAAGATCCTCTATAGCCTGTAACCCACTCATATTTTCCTTTGGGGCTTTTGGAGGAGGATTTCTGACCTCACAGTCCTCTTCCTGTTCCCTGCTTCGATCCTCTTTGCCCCCAAAATAGGAGTCTCTATAACCTCCCCAGCATTTTCTCATTTGTGTTTTGTCATACTGAGTCCTGAACAACTTTCCTATGGATGCCTCTTTTATTCCTAAACCAAGTAAATCGTGCTTGGTTTTCTTCTTTTCTGAGCTAAGGTTGTCTCCATTCTAGGCTGTATGCTGCCTTTGCTCTTCTAGTAGACCCAGTAGGGTAAAAAAAAGTTTGCAATATTATTAGAGGGTCTTTTGTTGTACAAAGGACTTGAGTGAGATTCACTTCTATTTCCTTGCATACTCCAAACTGTCATTCTAACCAAATTATCTTCCTACTTCAAGTGATTCAGTCAGTCAGTAAGTACCTATAATATACCAAGTACTGTGCTAAGTTCTGAGAATCAAGGGAAAACCATAGTTCCTACCCTCAAGGAACTCACATTCTACTGCCATTGCTAGCATGTTGGGAGATGGAGTAATGTGTGAGGAAAATCAAAATGGTCAGTGTTGCTTGGTCATAGAATATATTGAGGAATAATCAAATAATGGAAATGTCAAAAGCAACCAATTTAAGTGCTTTTAAAGGTGAAATTGAGGATGTTGCATCTGATCTTTGAGTTTGTAGAGCACTACTGGAGTTTATCGAGCAGGGGGCTGACATGGTTGGAACTGTGTCTTAGGAACAATCACTTTGAAAAAAGTAATCCTGATACTATGAACAAACAACAAAAAAAAACCAAGCGAATTGGTTGAAGGACAAATTATAAAACCCAATGGAGGAAGCTAATATAGATTATTCTGTCTCTTCACTGGGTTTCCTCCAGTTGGTTGGGGTTTGAGTGTCAGAGGATTGAACAAAAACCATGTCTTTTTAATTCCACCATTTAGAAAATGCCAGCTGGGGGAAGTATCATTGTGGGCAGTTTTCCACATTTTCCAAAATATATTTGGCAGCTGCTGGAAATGATCTTGACTTTTCTGCTCCTTGAAGCATGAGGAACAGGGTAGAATATCAGCTAGGATCTGGCTATGACTGCTAAGAGACTGTGTTTTTGTCAGGTGGGGGGGTGGGGGAAGCAATGCAATTCTTTAAAAATAGTTGGAGCCATTCAAATGGAGAAGAGAAGGGGTAGTTTTGTCTAGAGGAAAAATGATGTTTTCAAGAAGGAAATTTTCCACACCTGTCAAGAGAGATCCAGGTTGATTAGGCATGGATTTGTAACAATTCATAGCCCAAACCTCTTTACATACATAGTCAAAGCATGTGCATCTTTCTCTTAAAAGGTCTGCTCTGAATGTTAACTTTCCAACCAAGTTTGTGTGCTGCTCTCTCTTTGTCTCTTTTCTGCTATCTCTTTGTCTCTGTCTGTGTCTGTGTCTGTGTCTCTCCTTTTCTCTCTGTTTATAACTGGCTCTCAGTTTATCATGAGAAGATAAGTTTATCTTGCACTTTTCAAGCTCTGAAGATGAAATGTTATCAATGTGTGGCAGTATGTCAAAAGTTATATGGGGAAACAATAGCAATGGCATTTTTTAGTGAAAGTTTTGTGTATATAGTATGATTATCAAGGCAACACAACAGACTATGTTATTACTACATCTCTACAATTCTGAAAGGTTAATTGAATTGTTGAGCAATATTTTAATTTATTTTAATTCGCCTTGTCTGGCTGCATTCATCTAATAGTTTTGCATATCTTTGCATTCATTAAAATCTATTAAGAGTAAACCTTTTTACCAAATACTCATTTGTGGACACTTTTACCATTTTAAATTTGAACTTCATTGTTAGCCAAATGTCAAACACTTTAGTAATCTTTGCATTAAAGGTCACCTTTCTGAGAATGCAAGCAATCCAGTTCACATTTTGACCAGAGAGAGAAAGTGTCTTGTTATTCAAAAAGACTCCTTCCCATCTTCTCAAAAAGTGAGCTGATAAAAAATATAAAGTCAAAAAAGAAAAACAAACCAACAACCTTAGTGCTTTTATGGATTTGGTAATGTGGCCAAAGAAATTGCTAGCAATTCATTTTGTATAAGTACAAGCCAGACCCTTTTTTTCAACCCAATGGGAAAAAATGTACTGACCTGCAAATGTGAAATCAGAGGCCTAGATGTCCCAATGCATTGTTACATTGCCACCACTTATGATGTAAATGCAAGGGGACCATATCCTTAAAGTATTTTCACTACTTGTCATTCAAAACAATGGTCTTTGGTTTCCATCATTTATAATCATCCTTAGGGAAAAAATCATTAGGAAAGGATGTAAACTTTGGGAGAAGAGAAGGCTTAAGTGAAGGCAATGCATTATGCAGTCACACTAAAGAGCCACAAGAAAAAAAAAGGGAAAGCAGATTTCACCAAGTGTTTTCTGATATCTGACTTCTAACATATTATGTTATCCATTGAAATGAAGAGTATGTGGCATAGTAGATAGTCATAAAGGCCTAGTTTCAAGTCCAGCCTGTGGTGAGAGCTGCCCATTTGACCTTGGAAAACAATGTAACCTTTTTCAGTGTGCCAGGAAACTCTCTAACAGTGCACTAATAGAGGATTTTCTTCACTAGTTTTTACCTATACCAATGAATTCAAAACTCCAAGCAAAAAAAAAAGCCAGTTGTCAGTCAAAAATTCGCTATTATAAATGGACATTTGGACTTTAAGGAAATATATACACATGTATGCACATACAAATATGTATTTATACATACATACATATATACATACCCAGAGAGAATTATGATTGCTCAAAAAATCCATCCCCAAGCCCCTTTAATTGAATTCAATAACTTTAACAATTAAGCACCAATCTGTTAGACTCTATACTAGGTGCTAGAGATATAAAGATTAAAATGCAAGTTTTTCTGTTTTTCTAAAATCACTGAGCTCATCATTTCTTATAGCACAGTAGTATTCCATCACAGTCATATAACACAGCTTGTTCAACCATTCCCCAATTGATTGGCATCCCTGCAATTCCCAGTTCTTTGCCACCACAAAGATAGCTGCTATAAAATTTTAGAACATACAGGTTCTTTTCCTTTTTACCTAATTATCTCCAGAAATGGATCAAACAGTGGTATTGCTTGGTCAAAAGGTGTAGGCAGTTTAATAACTATTTGGGCATAATTCCAGATTTCTCTCCAAAATGGTTGGATCAGTTCACAATTCTATCAGCAATTAATTAGTGTCCCAATTTTCCCACATCCCCTTCAACATTTGTCACTTTCCTCTTTTTAGCCAGTCTGGTAGATGTAAAATGATATCTCAAGGTTGTTTTAATTTGGATTTCTCTAATCAATAATGATTTAGAGTGTTTTTTCATATGACAGTCAATTATTTTTATTTCTTCATCATAAAACTGCCTGTTCATATCCTTTGACCATTTATCAATTGGGGAATGACTCATATCCTTATAGATTTGACAAAGTACTTTATATATTTTAGATATGAGACATATCATAAATTGTCTATAAAATCCCCCATTTTTCTGCTTTCTTTCTGATCTTGGTTATATTTGTTTTATTTGTATAAAACCTTTTTAATTTAATGTAATCAGAATAATCTATTTTACACCTAACTTTGCTTTCTATTTCTCATTTATTTATAAGTTGTTCACCTATCCATAAGTACTATAAAGTGATTTCTTCTGTTCTAATTTTCTTGTAAACTCTCTCTTCATATGTAGTTCATGTATACATTTTGACCTTATCTTGGTAAATGGTATAAGATATTGGCCTATGCCCAGTTTCTGCCTTACCGCTTTCAGTTTTCCCAACAATTTTTAACAAATATGAATTCTTATCCCAAAATCTTAAGTCTTTACACTTGTCAAATACAAGGTAATTATATTTATTTGCTGCTGTGCATTGTATGTCTACTCTATCCACTTATCTACCTTTCTATTTCTTAGCCAATTCCAGATAGTTTTGATATAACTGCCTTATAATATAGTTTAAGATCAGGTACTGCTAAACCTCTTTCTTTTACTTTTTTATTATGTCCTTTGATATTTTAGACTTTTTTGTTTTTCCAATGAATTTTGTTATTTTTTTCTAATTCAGTAAAAAATAACAACAACAACAAAACTTTTGGGGGTAATTTAATTGGAATAGCATTGAATATATAAATTAATTTGAATAAAATTGTAGTTTTTATTATTTTGGACCTTCCTACCCATGAACAATGAAGAGTAAAATGAGTATAATCAAGAGAACATTGTATATAGAAATACTGTTTTAAGAATGACTTTGGGTGAATAAGTTATCTTAACTATTATAAATACCCAAATTAACTATAAAGGACATATGAAGAATGATGCTATCTGCTACCAGAGAAAGAACTGATGAATAGAAGTATGTATAGAATAATTACATATATATCTATTTATCTTTCTGTGTCTAATAGTGGCCATCTCTAGAGTGGAGGGAGGGAAGAAAAAAAATTACATGACAATTTTGTTGTATGTTTGAAGGGAATAGCAAGTTGTACATAGTAGATTTACAATTTCATATGCAATCATCTTTTTATTGTACTATGTTATAAAATTGTTTATTTTATTCAATAAATTAAAAATAAAATTAAAAAAACAATAAAATGAAACAACACATGCCCTTATAATCTTTATATTCTAATAATATGAAACAATGTATACATAGAGAATTAAATACAAATACAAAGTATTTTTTCTTGTTGAATTTTGGAGCAATGATAAGTAGCTAACACCTCCCTTCAACAGCTGACTTGCATTTATTTTGTAAATACTAGTATAGGTCCCTATTGATTTCCAGAATAAAAAATATAAAATATAATGTCTTCTACATTCAAAAAATTAAAGGCAGGAGTTGTCACACTTCTATTTTTTGAATCCCCAGAGCCTCACATAGAGGCTGGCATGTTGTGGGCACTTAAATGTTTATTGAATTGGACTGAGAAGAGAGACTAGAGATAAATATATAGATCTGGGAGTCTTATACAAAGAAGTGATAGCTGAACCCATAGGAGCTGATGAGATTACCAAAATTATAGAGTGAGAAGAAAAGAGAGACAGGATGAAGTCCTGAATTACAGCTATATGTAGAAGAAGGAGTAGCCAGACAGGAGAAAATCCAGAAGAGAGCAGCAAAATTGGTTATTGTGTCTGGGGTTAGAGCTAAGTAAGGTGGTCAACCATGTCCAATGCTACAGAGAGATCAAGAAAGATAAGGAAAAAGAAAAGGCTATTGAATTTGGCAATTAATAGATTATTAGTAATCTTGGAGAGAATAGTTTCAATTTATTGATGAAGCTGGATACCATATTGTGGATAGTTGGAGAGTGACGTGAGAAAATTGAAGTTTTAAGTATAGACAGTTTGGGGTTTGTTTTTGTTTTTTCCCACTAGGCATTTGACCATGGAAGGGAGGAAAGATATAGAATGCAACTAGAAGGCATGGTGGAATCAAGTGAAAAAATTTTAAAATGGGGAAATCTAATCATGATTATAAATGGTAGGTACGGAATTACAGTATGATAAGTGAGGATGATCAAAGAGGTAAACACCAGGAGGAGACAGGAGGGGATAAAAACAAGAGTACAAGCTGGAGACTTGGTGATGCAAGAAGGATTGCTTTTTTCCTCTGAAAATGGAGAAAAGGAGGTGATAGTGGAGGGTGGGGTGATGTTGAGTTGATCTGTAGAGATGGGGAAAGGAGAGAACTTCAGGTGGGTGGCTTTAATTTCTTTCTTTCTTTTTTTTTTTTTTTTAGTGAGGTATTTAGCAAGACCTCTGACTGAGAGGGAGTGGTGTTGGAGCCTTTATGAAACAATCAGAAATTTGGAAAGGAAGGAGTGCAGGAAGTAAGATAGAGAGTCCATCAGCTTAAAAGGACCTCTTGAAGAAACTGATCTGTATTTTGCTAAAATCATCATCCAACCCTTCTTTTCTTCATCCAATTTTATATAAATTTTCTAGGAAATTACATTGGGGGGGGGTTGTGAGAAAGATTTTTAAAGCACAGTTCTCAACAATTCTGCTGGGCTATAGAGGTCCTCTAAAGTATGGTCCTTGCTTACCCAACCTGTTTTATTTCCATTATTCCCCAATATGCACCCTCTGCTTTGTAAGATGGGACAAATCACATATACTGTGCCTTTCTTACAAAGTTTTGTGATGCTCTGAGAAGATAATATATGTAAAGTGCTTTGAAAGCCTTATAATACTCTCAGTCTGATATTACCATTCTAGACTGGAGATACTGTGACACAATATTACACTCATATTCACTTTGAGTTTCTCAAAGTGTCTTTTATTTTTCAAGTTTTGGCAGTTATTGCTAAAATGATTTTCATAATAATTCTGCAATAAGAAATTTTAGTCCATTTGAAGACCTTTTACAAATGTAAATCTTGAATATCCCAGAAGAGCCATTGGACAAAAGAAAGCATTTTTTTAAAGCAATTGGGGTTGAGTAACTTGCTCAAGGTTACACGGCTAGTCATTATTTATGTGTGGGTGCTCATTTTCTGAGGCCGGATTTGATCTCCGGTCATCCCAACTCTGAGGCCAGCGCTCTTACTCACTGTGCCACCTAGCCGCCCCTTTAGGGCAATTGGGGTTAAGTAACTTGCCCAAGGTTACACGGCTAGGTTTTGTTTTGTTTTGTTTTGTTTTGTTTTGTTTTGTTTTGTTTTGTTTTGTTTTGTGTGGATTAAGTGTCTGAGGCCGCTCCGAACTCAGGTCCTTCTGACTCCAGGGCCGGTGCTCTATTCAAGAAAGCATTTTTTAACAAGGTTTTGCAAAGGAAATATCCTCTATCAGACCCCCTGCCCCTATGTAGGGGTTTGGGAAATGTGGCCATTAAGGTTTTATACCTAACACAATGAGGTCTGTGATAACTTAGCAATCACCGGCTTTTTATTTGCCAGCTGCTATCTGGACTTCCACTCATCAAGTTTTGTAGATGCTGTATAATTAAAGAAGTTGTTTGAGCTAAAGATATTTATTTTCAATACTCTACTATGATCAAATAATCAGGCCATTTAAAGGTTGTATAACTTTTTAGGTGGTAATTGTGAATGTCACAGGGTCGTAGGATATACAATTAGAAAGAACCTTAGAGGCCATCTAGCCTGATAGCTTCATTCTACAGATGAGAAAACTGAGACTCAGTGAGGTTAAGGAACTTCCTAAATTCCCATAGAACTGAGATTAAAATCTAGGTCTTCTGATTCCAAATTCAGTTCTTTTCCATCTATATTAGGATTCTTCCTTCTTTATTTTTGTCTTTTTTTTTTCTTTTTGGAGGGCAATTGGGATTAAGTAACTTGCCCAAGGTCACACGGCTAGGTTTTTTTTTTTGTTTGTTTGTTTGTGTGGGTCAAGTGTCTGAGGCCGGATCCGAACTCAGGTCCTTCTGACTCCAGGGCCAGCGCTCTACTCACTTCGCCACCTAGCCGCCCCTTTATTTTTGTCTTTAGTAAATAATCTCACCATCACCTCTGAAAACAGATAGACTTTTAAGCACAGGTAGTTGTTAGATCCTTTCATGTCACTCCTGAGCCAAAATTCTCATCCCAGTGCCTTTTATTTTTCTAATTTCAGGAGAAAAGCCATATCAATAGAAAAATATATTTTTAAATATCCTAAGTTGGCTTCAAAGCCAATTTTCTTCCAAGGAGGCATGTATTCTTCCATTGGTACTGCATTCATGCCAAATCTGAATGTTAAAAACAAAACCAGTTGAAGTGCCATAAGAATAAAAAAATGCTAAAAAAATCTCCTCTTAAAAAAACAGATTTAGCTTCTCATTTGTTTTATGCAAAAAACAATCAGATTTTCACGAAACTTTCCAAATTTTTTCAGAAGAGCAAGAATATGAATATATATATATATATATATATATATATTAAGGACATTTTTAAAAATT